>JZKD02S0634207.1:221678-268860 GCA_000966675.3 Picea glauca | reverse complement strand
TTTAGGCCATTAGTTGTAATTATACCTCCTAGTCTCCTATATATACCAAGGAGACATTTTCATTTTGAATCATCTTGTACTTGAACATTTAAGTGGGGTAAAAGGAGGTTTTCCAATCGAAGAGGCTTATTATCTGAAATTATCTCTTTTCAAGGCGTTGAGTACTTTTCCTAAGGTTTTTCTATGCTATATTGATGTTTGGTTCTTAACATATTTGAATATCTCAGGCAAATTTGGGAGTAGTCCTTCTTCCTACCTAAAATCTATCAAGAAAATAATGCATCAGTTGGCACCTATTCAGGGGGAGATAGCAATTAAAGTTAGAATGAGTCATTCAGTTATGACAGGAAAAGTGTGATTGTAGGAGGATAGACCAGGTGTCAAAATATTAAAAATTATATATATATATATATATACACTAAAGAGTATTTATAAAGACAAATCATAGGATAATAAACCCTTTTCCATTGATGCCCGAGGGAGAGAGTAACTTCAGAGGACAAAATCATCACCACAGGGGGATATTGTGTATGGAGTTGGTGTGTTGCCCTCAATGAGAAGGGGGGAGATTGTTGGACAAATTTTGATTCATTTGTTTTCATTGATGTCAACTGTCATAGTAAGTAGAGAAACAAGGATAATCTTAGAAAGAAAAAGAATCGACAAAAATACATCACCTTAAAGATGAAGAAATTTGTGATTATCATTGATAACGATAGGATCAAAAATCCCATGATAAAATCTCAGGAGGGTTATAAAATAGAGAGATCAAAACTCGGAAGGAAAAGTGTAATATCAGTAGTCGTCCAATCAGAGTAAGAAGCCTCAATAGTTGTCCGATCAAGAGGTTGATCGCGTTGATCATCTAAAATAACACGCATCGGTCATGTGGGTGATCGTGGGCTTAAGGACCATTGGAAGATCATGATCGTCGAATCGTGTTCGAATGGAAGGATAAGATAATATAGAAGAGTTTCATCGTAGATATATCAATCCGTCAATCCTAGATCCTAATCTGAACCGTTGGATCCAGAAGACACGTGGCGAGAGATCAACATTTCACTGACTCACAAACTAGAAAAGTCAAAGGTGAGAGTTGTAGGAACTCGTGAAACATGAAATTGCGATAATATCTAGATCATTGGATCACAAAGGATGTGGTCCATTGATCTATATTATTTAGGATATCGGGAGTTGGAAGATTTAGGGTTCGATCACGTTAAAACACCCGATACGCGAACTCACGATTTGATCACAATCGTCGATCAAAGGGAGAACAAGGACCATTGATTTGAGAAGGAAATATGGAATACCACTTCAGAAGACCAAGTCAACAATTACACAGTGGCACAATCAGAGAATGACAAGTGTCAAATTGAAATCAATAGTTCAGGTACGTGCAAATAACGAATTTGAGTGACACGTAGAAGCTACTCGTCTCGTGACCTGTAATCAAGTGACGTAAGCAAGTTAAGTAAGGATTTTTAAGCTTCAGGAGTTTTTAAATGTTGGAAGTCACAAAAACCCGAAGGGAAAAGTGATGAAATCTCATCAATCATTCTATCGTTTTGGCGATATCGTTTTTGGGAGTTTTGAAATGTTGGAAGTCATGAAGACCCGGAGGGGAAAGTGTCGAAATCCCGTCATTCGTCCATCTTATTAGTAGATCGAATCTTAAGTGTTGAAATCGTTAAACACTCAAGGGATCTTCTCACCTAATGTAAGATCATCACCGTTGTTCATATGCTATAATATTTTTAGAGGGATATTACAATATGTCGCTATAGTTTCTAAAGACCGTGGTTCTGTAACACACGATCATATGTGATTTTTTTAAGGAAGCTCCTCCACATAATATGGTCTCTGTGAATATAACAAAGATTCGGGATCAAGCATAAATGATTAAATTGATCCATGACTGTGATCAATTTATGAAAAACCCTCATGGTAAAATAAATAAAGAATAATTACGATTGATTAATCGAAGATTCGCGATGGTCGCAATAAATGGACACAAATGTGTCACACTCACAACATTTGAAGAGTATATAATCATGGAAGAGTGTTGAGAAGAACGTTTCTTTGCATTCAAGATTAGAATATCAAAATATAAAGTAGATTCCAGGAAAAAAATCTAATTACTATGCGTTAAGGGTGGTTGGGTGGTGCAAGGGCAGGTTGGTGCCTGTAGAGGGATTTGGTGCTTCCTTGTCAGTTGTAGCTGACTAAATAGGGGGTTGTAGCCTCCTACCAATTGGTGCTGGTAAACTAGGGTGTGGATGCATCCTAGTCAGTGGGTGTTGATCAAAAGGGAATTACATATTCCTTCTATGTAACATGTAAAACAAACTTTGCAGTTAATACAAAAGAGTTTGTCGTTTTTCCCAATTGGGTTCCACGATAAAAATATTGTGTTTATATTATGTTTGCATTAATAAATGAAAAATTGATATAATTTTTGTGTGACTGATTCACCCCCCCCCCATCTCAGTGACAGGATCTGATCCTTCAAAATATTTTTCAATATTTTGTATGGTCCATAGCAGAAGGGCTTAATCTTGTGGTGAGACTAGCCCTTGAATTGTTGTTTGTCTATGTGCAATAAGATAATATTACTAGGTTGAAATGATATTGGGACATGGTGGCAATATTGTAAGGTCTTATAACATGATTTATATTTTGTTAGATTTGTTGTTACTTTTGAATGAATGTGTTCTAGCTTCTGTAGAAAACAAGAGGTGATGTTATATGTGAATTATTGATGTGGAGATGCAGTGGGTCGAAGAGTGATCGTTAGCTTGTAGGGTGACAACAATTTATAACCATAACATGATTCAAATGGAGAATAGCTGCTATATACATCAATTTCCCAATTATAACTATGTTATAACACATGTAAATATCCATACCATTATTTATTGCAACGATAATAGATACGAAATGCATGAGCTAGGCTATAGTTGATCATTTTTATCTTTCCATCTTTTTGAGGATGAAAGGTAGTCGAGAAACATAGTTGGCATCCTAGTGAATGTAAAATTTGTTTCCAGAAGGTGCTAATAAATAGATAATTGTGATTCAATATAATGGTAAGAGGTATCCTAGACTGTGAGCAAACCTAGGTGAAAAATAGCTATGGAAAAGTGATCTTTATATAGGGAATGGAATTCTCCATCTTGGAGAAGTTGTAGAAAACCATAAAAATATAGTCATGTCTTCATAATTTCATAGGGATCCCACTCAAAAAATACATAGGAAATGAAACCCAAGGTATTGAGGGTTCTGAGAATGGTTGGTATAGCCCATGCATCATATTTCTAGGTTTTCTCTAGTTGGATAGTGCACATTGATGAATGAATGATTCCACCTAGAATGGAATGGATGGCCAAAAAACATTTCACTGTAGATGGTGAAGGGTATTTTACTTTCCAAAGTGTCTACAATAGTAAGAACCATGGGCCTCTCAAATCAACTTAAGATGATCTGGAGTTTTATGCACACAATTGATTGATCTTCTACAACTAGGCCTATAAATCTATATAATCTAAAAGATACGTCCAAGTGACTTTAGTGGGGTGATGTATGTTGTGCGAAATGGGTTTTATAAATAGATTAAACTCAAAAAGGTGAATTTATTCTTCATAAGAAGCACAACACATTCAAAATGTGCAAAACCTAAGTTGGGGGATGAATCGACATATCGACTACTTTGTTTGAGCTTTCTTTCTTATATTTAATAAGAAGACATAATGGATGGATATAAGAGGCCCACTTGAGAGGGAACTACTCGTGCATTTTTAAATGAGAATTCAAAAATATAGTGGGTGATGGTTTATATGAAACATTGATTCCTTACCCAATATATAATGGTGTTAATGATTGAGAGCTTGTACCAACTCGTATAATTCTTAGTCATAAGTGATGTCGTTCAACTTGTCTTTAGTCTAAAATTTTAAATGCTAAATCATGGGGCGACCTCTTTGTGTAAGCTCTATTCCTATGTCATATTGAGAAGTAGAGGATTCAATCTCAAAAGGACATCGTAGATCTAGAAGTCACAATGCAATATATAAACATAGAGATATCCTAAGCTTTTGGGAACTTTCCGTTGTAGCTTTAGACCATGTAAAGGTAGGTTGATTTGACCACTAGCTCAGGGGGTGGGAGATGTGTGAGAACTGTCTAATAAATCAATAATAGAAGTTGATACCTCCAAGAAAAAATTGTAAATAAACTACTAAAGTTGGAACTAGAAAAATAGTAATATCATGAAATTTTAAAAGATAAGGGAATATGGCATCTTTCTCGATGAAACATGCTATGTATGGTACACAGTTTTTCCAAAAAAAAAGGAATTTTTATGTTTAACTTACAATTTTTGAATGCTCAAAAGCTCCATGACTTGATGGACATGTTGCAAAAGCTCACCCCATGTTCCAATAAAAATAAGAATACATCTAGGTAGATAATAACAAACTATTTGAAAAGGGGGACTAGGGGGTGGAATAACATTGATCAATCACATAAAGGTTGACAAAGCATTGGCGAGATTGAGAGGCATCACCAACCATTCATATGGGAAAAAATTGTCTTTGAATGAAATGTTTCATGTGTCCCCAAAATTCATGTGCATTTCATGATAACCTACATGTGGTTGGTCCTTGAGCTTTCCCCTGAGAGCATCATTGAATGAAATCTATAATTCCAAGTTGTGTGATCCAACGTTTTTCGACAATAACATTTCATATCCCCCCTTGTATTTAATTGACTTGTTATGATTGTTTATTGACTATAATGAAATCTCAGGTTGAGGATCACCTTCTATAACACATATATTTTCCCTGTGTTCTTTAATTAAGAGAGGAAAAACCATATCTTCTAGAGTTTGTGAACACATTTTACTAAGAGTAAAAATTAAAATGTTGTATTTAGAAGGTAGATTGTTTAATAATATGGATTTTGCATCCTTTTCCTCCACTATATCTTTGACTTATGATAGTTGTTTAATAAGATATCTCATATATTTTAAGTGGTTATACATAGGGGCTTGGCTAGACATATTGAATCTAAATAATTATAACTTCAAAGAAAATTTTGTATTCATAGTTTTTTCTCCAAATAATGAATTCAAAATATCTGAAATTTCCATGTATGATTTGTCCAAATCTATATGATGTAACATTGAATATAAGAGATAAAGGAAAATAATGGATTTTTATTTATCGTCTTTATTTCCATTACAATAATTTATTAGGATATGTGTGTGATTTCTTAGTCCTTTTACTATTTATCACAAGTTTATGTTCATTAACTATATCTAAATTTTTATTTTTCAGGTGTGGAAATTGAAACCAGATTAATTTTCAAATGGCATATATATGTTTAGTGTCCTAATAAGAGGTACAAAACTAGACATAATAATCTCTCAGGTTGTTCAATGCATTACATATATTTTGGTTTTGAATGGAAATCCCATTAGAAAATTTCTTTGTATGTACTCTTCTCCCTCTTAAACCATTGAGTAGAAATGATATGATAAGGAGCTTCAAAAATTCATTGGTTTAAACCATTTCTTCCAGTTGTAGTAACTATGAATAGGAAATGAATTAGAGAAAATTATCTCATCAATTTATCTTCATTTTCGTTTCAAAATGCGATGTAGGAAACTTCTCTCAACGTTGTTTTTTCTTCAACAATGACTTAATCATTCATGCTAGCTAGCTTTCACTTCCTTTCATGATAATTGTATTACAAAACAATAGATATGTATTCGATGGTTACTTACTCGACTTCCCTTGAATTGGTGGCTCCCTCAACTTGACCTAATATAGTGACTTCAACAACCTGATAAAATGACTACAATACTTTCTTGACTGTTGGATTGATTTAGTTTATGGTTGTACCAGATCATAGAGATGACTCCTTTGGTAGGCTATGGATCGTTGGTTTTTTCTTATTGATATAGAAAACTTATTTTTATTAATTGAGATGTGACCACTGACAACTTTACTCCTAGTTTCACCTAGCAGAGAAGTACGAAAAATATCCATTACAACATAACCATGGCCTTCACTCGATATGGTAGTTTCAATCCTATATGATGGTTGCTTAGTTCACCTTCTACAGATGGCTCTTCCAACAAGGTTTCTATCACGTAGTAGCTAACCATCACAAGAGGCTAATTACAGGTCAATTATCACATTTAATGATGGATAGGGTACGATTTTCATTGTGTGGTGCTTTTCACATCCAAGTATGAGGGAGATGTATAATTTCTTCAGCGCTCAACATGGAGTTGACATGTGGCACTTGAAAAAATATTTCAATGTCGTTTATAAATAAAATATTTCAAATTCTTTCTTATGTAAAATAATTTATATCACAAAGTAATTAAACGTTAAAAAATCCTTAATCCCTTGATAGGTGATTTTTACTTTCGAGTATGAGGAAGATGGAATATCTGTAATTTATTCAATGCTTAATATAAAGTTCACAAAATTAAAAAAATATTTCAATATGAACCATAAACAAAATATTTCAATGTGTGTGTGTGTGTGTGTATATATATAATTTTCTAATATGTGTTTGCTACCGATAAAGGAAAATTTCGAGGGAACAAAGATTAGTGAATTTAATCATAGAACTTGTGGGTTATATAGCCCACAAAATGGACTGAACATCATCCATAAAAAAATACTCCAACAATCCCTTCAATGTACCCTGGATTTCAATGGCAATATTCTTCATATAACCTCGACCTATGACCAAGCTTTTAGAGAATCATCATACTCTTATTTATTGGAGTGTTGAGAATTTAAATATCCATAGACCATTTTACATTCTATTATATGAGTGTCATCATCATACTCCCTCTGAAGTGAGTCACTCCGACCATTTCAGACTCCATGTGTTGGTACCCCTCTGATTGGTCAACCACGATAGAACATGAACCACTCCGATGACTTCTCTCCAATCAAACACCACCACGTGTCCACTTCTTAAACAGACAATCTGGTTCCCTCCAAGTAGATCTGCACTATTTTTTTGGGTCTCTCTTCTGCTAATCATTCTGACCATCTATAACTCTGATAGTTCAGACTCTAATGGGTCGTCTTTGGAGTGTCCTCCCTCGGGATGTCCAATTTGATTATCTTCTATTGGTTATGATAGAATTTCATGGCTTACTTTCTATCCTACTGTGATAGATGGTTAATATTCCTCCTCACTGGAATATTCTTCTCCTCGTCATTCATACCTGCAACACATGATTTTTCTGCTCACCAAACCTGCAACACAGTTTTATGGCCTCACTCCTTACACATGCATAAATTCAAATTCATGGGCTCAACAAAAGATTTTCAAATTTAACGATGAAACTCAAAGATATTAAAATATGTTATTTCCATTAGTATTTGAGCTTGATTACATATTATGGTCTCTATGGGTCAGGCCCCCCTCTCAACTGGTTTTAAATTATGCCAGGTTTCTTTCTCAAATGTTGGAAGGATTACATTTATAACAATGAACAATCAAAGGATTAGATCATTCCATATTTGGTCGATCCTTAAGATCACTCAATAAACATAAATGTTGAACCAACTCTATCTTTTTAGACAAATATCGAGGAAATCACATCCTCCTAGCCACATCAACCTTTTGGAAACTTCAAGATTTCAAATTTGATTTGGGAGGGGATCAATGCACCTACATCATACTCACAGGGTATAAAATATGCATGATCTCCTCATCATGTGTCTTCATTTTGTTGGCATGTTTACATGAAAAGTATGCTTGTCATTGATGGCAAGAACAACAACAATGACGGCATGGTTACAGGTAGAGTGTTCTTGCCATTGATGTAAAGAACAACAACGAGGATGGAATATTGGAACCAATGATGGAAAACAGGAAAGAAATGATGATATCATTGGGAATTGTTGTCTACAAGCTCAAGAGGAATAGCGCAAAGTTGCATGCAGAGCACAAGTGTGTGCCAGGGACCAAGTTAACTTCAGTGCCAAAGCTAAGGAGAGATAGCATTCTTAGAAACATAGGTGAGACCCAAACTCCTCAGGACTCACAGAAGGATCAAAGGTCGAGGCCTTTGACACTTAGAAATTCTTCCAGTCGTGAGGAAGTGTCAACTCATGAGGACGAGCGACAATGCCCATTGGATCAGAGTATAGATAGGAAGAACAAGCGTGCAGAGAAGAGGAGAATAGATCTCAACTGTTAGATATGAGTACGTGGACCAATAGCCATTGGATCCCAAGGAAAGTGCATGAGACAAGTTAGAAAGTCATTGAAATTCTCCATCGTCAGGGTTGACATGTGGTAGCAGATCCAAAATTTCAAAGAATAGAACTATAGAATATTTGCAAGGGGTAGAGTGGAGTCAATCCTAGTCATTGAGGATGGGAAGGACATGTGGCAAGATATCATCATTTCACTGACTCGTGAACTAGAAAATTCAAAGGTGAGAGTTGTAGGAACTCGTGATGTCCGAGTTCATGAGTTGATCTAATCCCTTAGATCGTGGGGAGTTATGGACCCTTATATCCAGTGTATTTTCAAGGATGATATGCTCAAGAGAAAAGATCCTAGAGACAACGTCACAAAATACGAATTCATGATTTGATATGGACTGTTGGATTGTGGAGAGTTGTGGACCGTCGATTTGACGTAAGAAGATATTGGGAAATAGGGAGTCAAAGAAGGGAGGTTCTCTATCCTTTGACATCGTGAAACATGAAGTCTTGATGAAATCTGGACCATCGGATCACAGAGGGTTTTGGACCGTTGATTTGGCATGACGAAGAATGAAGTTCGAGTTCTCGAAGAAGAGATATAGACCATTGAAATACAAAAGATCATGGGTCGTCAATCAGACAAAAGATGAATCGCAAAATGTGAAGTCCTGATATGATCTAGGTCATCGTATTACTGAGGATCGTGGGCCATTGATCTGGAGCAGGTTTCGGAAAATCGAAAGTCGGGAGAAAGGAGGTGAGTAGTCCTCCAACTTCACAAAATGCGAAGTCCCGATAAGATCTGGACCGTTGGATCATAGAGGGATATGGGTCATCAATCTGACATAGAGCACTAAATCGAGAATCAGGAGTTGGAAGAGTCAGATTTGGCTCATGTTTGAACACCCGATGGGAAAAGTCACGATTTGATCGCAACCTTCGATCAAAGGGAGAGTCTAGACCGTTGATCTGGCAAAGAATGCGTTCAGAACTCGGAAGAAGGGAGGTGCTCTAACCTCCGACATCACGAGTCATGAAATCGCGAAATTCCTTTTCGAATAGGGTTGTGGTCACACCCAGTGGTCACATCAGTGGAAGAGAAGAGAAGGAGATAGCATTTATAGGCTCCACCTCAGAGTTTCTTGAGTTGGGAAAATCAAGGTGACTCATAGTCGATCACCCGAAACGCGAAATTGCGAAATGACTATTGGTTAGGCGTATGGTCACCGCCAATGGTCATGTGAAAGGAAGTGGCTTAGCTATAAAATCTAGCACCCACTGTGTAGATTTCTCAGGAAGGGAAGGTTCCAAAGGCATGAGTGTGTAGAGGTTTTCTCGGTAACTGCCAGAAAATGACTAATTGCATCTATCAGAGAATTCAAAGAATCTTAGAGTGATCGCCAAAGGAGCTGAAGAGTCTTGAGGTAACTGCCAGTGGTATGAATATTAATCATAGAGACAATTGATAGATAAAAAATTATCGAAGACTGTAGTTGCCAGAGAAGCCAAATAATCCCATTATAATGACCATTCATGATGAACAGACTGGGTATAACCACAGAGAATATGAAAATTTTCTAGGATGTTCTGGTAGAGGACTTGGCATGAGAAAGACATGTAGAACAGAGAAGAGTGTGTGCTTCTGTGATATCTAGGCATGTGGGTAGAAGATATTCTGAGATCAATATGAATTTTAGTTGAGAGGTGTAGAAAACGGCATGCAGAGGTAGCATAGAGCATAAAAATAGAAGAGGGAGTTGTGTGGGAGAAAAAGAGAAGAGCATAGAAACATTACAAAGGATAAAACGCAGAAGAATAGAAAGTGCAAGTGAATGCAAGAAGGAAGACATTGATGCAGGTAGAGCAGAGCAGTATAGTAGAATAATGATGTGACTGGTAAGCCATTGATAAATCATGTATCACTATAATAAATTTCAACAAGAAAATATTTATATCTCAGAGTGGTAGGGTGCTGCTAGGGAGGACTATTGTGCTCAGAGTTTCAAGTGGGTGCTTGAACACAAGGAGATGTAGCTTCCATCTGGCTACAACCAAAAAAACTAGTGTGGTAGGGTGGAACAAGGGAGAACTATTGTTCTATGTTATACAGGTTGGTGCCTGTGCAACTGGAAGTTGGTTCTTCCATCCAGTTGGTGTAGGAACACTCAGGGAGTTAGTGCTCCCTTCTAGTGGGTGCTAGAGAAACCAGGGAGTTAGTGCTTCCTTCTAGTGGGTTCTAGAGAAACCAGAGAGTTGGTGCTCTCAACAAGTTTCATCTTGTAAAGAAAAGGTTGTAGCCTCAAGAGGAGTTGGAGCTCCCAAGAATGATAATGTACAGAAAATAAAGATTACTTATCATATCAATAAGAAGAGGTTTTTCCCTTTATGTGTTTCCTCGGGAAATATATGTCTCTTTATATTTCATGTGTGTGATTGATGTTGAATATTCTATTTCTTATCTCCCTACATTATTTTGATCATCATTGAGTGTTTTGTAAAGAGTTGAAAATGGGCATAATTGTTTAAGCACAGTAACAACTGATTCACCCCCCCTACCTCTCTTAGTTGTCCAAAAATTTGTATCAAAGCAAGTTCTCTTTATTTAAGGGTATATATTATACCTTAGACATGACTAGCCATGGAGGAACTTCAACCAATAAGGCCCCCCTATTCAACGGAACAAAATCTGGCTTTTGGAAAGTTAGGATGAGAACCTACATAATGGCTCTAGGTGCATATGTTTGAGATGTGGTAGAGATTGGTTATGTAAAGCGAGTAGTACTAGATTCTAAGGATGACAAGCTAGAATTCAACTTCAATGCTAAGGATATGAATGCTATTCTGAGTGGGCTTACAGAAGTAGAATTTGTAAAAGTTATGCACTTATAATCCGCCAAAGCAATGTGGGAAAAACTCATTAACAATTATGAAGGTAATGAGAAGGTAAAGGATGCCAAGCTTCAAACCTACAGATTACAGTTTGAACAACTAAATATGAAAGAGGATGAAACTATTGAGAAGTACTTTCTGAGAGTTGAAGAACTAGTAAGTGTAGTGAAAGGACTTGGTGAAAAAATTGAGGAAGCCTTGTTAGTTCAGAAAATTTTGAGATCTCTGCCAAATAGGTTCAACCCAAAGGTCTCTGCTATAGAATAACTTAATGATCTAAAATATTTGGATTTTGATCAACTTCTAGGAATGCTAACTGCATATGAGATGAGGATAGGTAAAGGTACATCCACCACTAGAGAAGCTTCTTTTAAAGAAGATAAGAATGAGGAATCTAAGCCTAATGAAATTGAAGAAAAAATTGTGAGAAGACTAAAGAAAGGATCGGGAAAGCATCAAGGAAACTTTCCCTTCAAATGTTTTAACTATAGGAATATAGGTCACTTTTCATCTAAGTGTCCACACAAAATGAAGGACTAGAACTTTGAAGGTGAAGAGAAGTACAAATACAAAAGATTTGATAAAAAGAAAAGTTTATGTGTAAACAATGATGACTCTTCAAAAGTCACAGATAGTGACTCTTCCTATGAAGATAAGGTAAATGACTTCATGTTTATCGAAAAAGAGGATTATGATAATAAAATCACAAGAAGTGATCTTAATGATGAAGAATATGTGGTTTACTTGGAAGGGGAGATGATCATTGCTTTGGAAGAGATTGACAGACTCAATCTTAAAAAGAGAAAGAAAAACAAATTGTTGATACAGTTCGATAAAGATAGTAAAAAACCCGATGAACACTTTGTCCTGCTAAAAGTGGAATTATAATAGGCAAAGAAAATAGAGGACATTCCGAAACAACAGTTATCATAGAATAAGGAAAGATGTGAAGCCTTGGAAGAAGAGGTAGTAAAAACCAGAAAAGAGATGGAGAAGTTTAAAGAATTGTATTTCCAAAATCTTCCAAGCATTAAGGCCTCAGCAAAACTAAATGCGATTTTGAGAAAACAATGTTCTCCTTTGTTGAAGACTGGTTTAGGATATGTAAGTGGTTGAAGCAACAAACAACCAGAATGAAAAAAGCCAGTAAAGATGGTCAAGTTCCAATTTAGAAGACAATCAGACCATGTGAGTACTCTACCACTAGAAGCTAATAAACACAAGATGATCCCCGATAAAAAACAGAGATATTAGAAGATGGAGCAACAAATTCTAGGAAGAAGGCCATCCTTCAGGTACCAATATGTCTTCCATGGTTATTTTTTTTACTACTCTAATTTTGGTCATAAGATCGCAAACTGTCAAATTAAGTTTAGAGACATGCAATTGAGGAGGTCAAGAAATAATAAATAGTCAATGAATCGAAAACCTTTCAACAATTTCTTTGACCTATTGAACAATGAGCTTGAATTCTATAACTATCATAGCTTCGACAACAAAGATGCAAATTGTCATATGAAGAATTACAAAGTAGATCCAAGGATAAATCTCTTTGCTAGAAATGCCAACACATGGAAAAAGAAAGATAGTGAAAAATGTGGTCTATTACTTTCAACTCAAAAGAAAAAGGACTCTTGGAATATATATATAGTGGATGTTCCAAGAACATGATTGGAGACAAGGATAAGCTTTTGTCTATGAGTAAAAGAAAAATAGGAAATGTAATCTTTGAAGAAGATTGTAAGGTAAAAAATGTAAACTGAAGAAAAGTGGTGGCTAAAGGCATAAGGAAAGATAATGATGTTGATATTGAATCCTCCCATGCAAGAAAAGAAGAGGTAGAAGAATAATCATGTCATAAGCTGGAAGCAAAAGTTGTGAATCTTAGAAAGAAGGTTGAGAAGTCAAACACCCAAATCAAGTTATTGAATAGTTCCATGATCCTGGATGAGATCTTGGATAGTCAAATATCACTAGATGACAAATCCGGTCTTGGATACAACAAGGAAGAAATCAGTACTCCTAATAAACCTGATGCAAGTCCTTCGTTTGTAAAAAGGGAAAGAAGGTATGACTCAAGTTATTGATGTTCAAAGAATGAAAGAAACACTACAATATTTAGAAGATCAAACCAAGAAAGACACCCAGAAGCTACTCCTACACCACAAAGTAAGTTTAGAAGAGAGACACCTTCATGGATGAATCAAAAAAGGTATGAGAGTGTTTGTAACAGTTATTATTTTTCCTTGTGATGACTATGGTCATAAAATACTTGGATTGTAGGCATCATAGAAGAAAAATGAAGTTGTTGTAATAGAAGATCAGAGAAGAGTGACACGGGGAGTGATTCAGTTATGACAAGAAAAGGTTGATGAAGGATTACTGGTAAGAGAGGTGAGAATATTGAGTCTGTTATAGAGGAAACAGCTGAAGCTGAAGATGAACGGGTCCAATAATTAGAAGGAGAAGACTCTGAGTTAGACACAAATACTCTGCGAGACTCAAATGAGAGAATCCATCCTATCAGGGGGAGTTTGTGTTGGTTGAATATCTGATACCTCTGGAAAGTACTGCAGCAGCTTAGGGGGAGCATGTTTTCTATGACATTGATGTCAAAGAGGGAGAAAAGGTGTGGTCACACGACAGTTGGAGGTCTAAGCAGAATAGTGCAGCCGTTCAGGGTTGCCATTAATGCCAAAGGGGGAGATTGTTGGCATGTTTACATGCAGAGTATGTTTTTCATTGATGGCAAGAATAGCAACAACAGTGGCATGGTTACAGATAGATTGTGCTTGTCATTGATGGCAAGAACAACAACGAGGATGGAATATTGGCAACAATGATGAAAAATAGGAAAGCAATGATGATAGCATTAGGAATTGTTGCCTACAATCTCGGGATGAATAGCGCAGAGTTGCACACAGAGCGCAAGTGTGTGCCAGGGCCCATGTTAACTTCATTTCCAAATCTCAGGAGAGATAGCATTCTCAGAAACGAAGACGAGACCCAAACTCATCAGGATTTGCAGAAGGATCAAAGGTTGATGCCTTTGACACTTAGAAATTCTTCCAGTTGGGAGGAAGCATCAGCTCAGGAGGAGGAGCGACAACACCCATTGGATCAAAGTCCAGACATGAGAATTGAGCACACATAGAAGAGGAGAATAGACCACAGTCATTAAATCTGATTACGTGGACCAATAGTTATTGGATCCCAAGGAAAGTGCACGAGACAAGTTCTGAAGTCATTGGAACCATTCATCATCAGGGTTGACAGGTGACAACAAATCTGGGAGTTCGAAGAATCAAAATTTAGAATATTTGCAAGGGGTAGAATGGATTCAATCGTATCCATTGATGCTGGGAAGGACACTTGGCGAGAGATTAACATTTCACTAACTTGAGAAGAGGAAAAGTCAAAGGTGAGAGTTGTAGGAACTCACGATGTCTGAGTTCACAAGTTGATCTGAGCCCTTATATTGTGGGGAGTTGAGGACCGTTAGATTCAATGGATCTGTAAGGATGATATGCTCAGGCAAAAAGCTCCAAGAGACGAAGTCTTGAAATGTGAATTCGGGATTTGATCTGGATCGTTGGATCATGGAGAGTCGTCGACTGTCAATCTGACGTAAGAGGATAACAGGAAATCGAGAGTCAAAGAAAGGAGGTTCTCTAACCTTTGACATCGCGAAACACAAAGTCTCGATGAAATATGGAGCATCGAATCACAGAGGGTTCTGGACCATTGATTTGGAACGATGAAAAACAAAGTCTGAGTTCTTGAAGAAGAGATCGAGACCTTTGAAATACAGAAGATCGTAGGTCATCGTTCAGACAAGAGCTAAATCACAAAATGCAAAGTCCCAATATGATTTGGGCCATCGGATCACCGAGGATCGTAGGACGTTGATCTGGAGCAGTTTTCAGAAAATCGCAAGTCAGGAGAAGGGAGGTGAGTAGTCCTCCAACTTCGCGAAATGTGAAGTCCCAATAAGATCTGGACTGTTGGATCACAAAGGACTGTGGGTCGTCGATCTAAAACAGAGCGTTGAATCGGGAATCAAGAGTTGAAAGAGTTAGGGTTGGATCATGTTCGGACACCCAACATGTGAAGTTGTGAATTGATAGCAGTCGTCGATCAAAGGGAGAGTCTAGACCGTTGATCTGGTAAAGCGCGAGTTCGCAAATCAGAAGAAGGGAGGTGCTCTAACCTTCAACATCACGAGTCACGAAATCGTGAAATGCCTTTTATAATAGGGTTGTGGCCACATCTAGTGGTCACATTAGCAGAAGAGAAGGGAAGGAGATAGCATGTCTAGTCTCCACCTTAGAGTTTCACCAGTTGGGAAAATTGAGGTGACTCACAGTCAATCACTAGAAACACGAAATTGTGAAATCACTGTTGGTTAGGCGTATGCTCACTGCCGATGGTCATGTGAAAGGAAGTGGATTAGCCAGAAAAGATAATGCCCACTGTGTAGATTTTTCAGGAAGGGAAAAAGCACCAAAGGCATGAGCGCACTAAGGTTTTCTCAGTAACTACTAGAAAATGTCTGATTTCATCTATCAGATATTTTGAAGAATCTCAGACTGATCACTAGAGGAGTTGAAGAGTCTCAAGATGAATACGAGTGGTATGAATATTAATCATAGAGACAATTGGTAGATGGAAAAGTATCGAAGACTTTAACTTCCAGAGAAGCCAAATAATCCCAACATAACGACCATTCATGATGAACATATTTGGTATAACCACAGAGAATACGAAGAGTTGTTAAGATTTTTAGGAAGAGGAATTGGCATGAGAAAGACATGCAGAATAGGGAAGAGTGTGTGCTTCTCCAATAGATAGGCATGTGGGTAGAAGGAGACCTTGATCTAAATATGAATTTGAGTTGAGAGGCGCAACAAACAACATGCAGAGGTAACATAGAGAATAAAAACAAAAGAGAAGTTGAACAGAAGAGGGGGTTGCACAAGAAGAAAAAGAGCAGAGCATAGAAATTCTATAGAGGATAAAACACAAAAGAATAGAAAATGCAAGTGGATGCAAGAAGGAAGACACTGATGCATGAAGAGCATAGTAGTGTAGTAGAACAATGGTGTGACTAGTAAGCCATTGATAAATCCTGTATCACTGTAATAACTTTCAGCAAAAATATATTTATATCTCAGGGTGATAGGGTGGTTCTAGGGAGTATTGTTGTCCTCATAGTTTCAAGTGGGTGCTTGAACATGGGGAGTTGTAGCTTCCATCTGGTTGTAGCCAAAAAAACCAGGGTGGTAGGGTGGTGCAAGGGAGAACTATTGTTATATGTTATACAAGTTGGTTCTTGTGTATCTAGAAGTTGGTGCTTCCATCCAATTGGTGCAGGAACACTCAGGGAGTTGGTGCTTCCTTCTAGTGGGTGCTAGAGAAACCAGGGAGTTGGTGCTTCCTTCTAGTGGGTGTTAGAGAAACTAGAGAGTTGGTGCTCTCAACAAGTTTCAACTTGTAAAACAAAGGTTGTAGCCTCAAGAGGAGTTGGAGCTCCCAAGAATGATAATGTACAAAAAATAAAGATTACTTGGCATATCAAGAAGAAGAGGTTTTTCCCTTTATGGGTTTCCTCGAGAAATATCTGTATCTGTATATTTCATGTGTGTGATTGATGTTGAATATTCTTTTGCTTATCTCCCTGCATTATTGTGATCGTCATTGAGTGTTTTGTAAAGAGTTTAAAATGGGAATAATTGTTTAAGAATAGTAACAACTGATTCACCCCCCCTCTCAGTTGTCCAACACATTTTTGCAACATCTTCACTCTATGTTATTTTTTTCTCATGCATCACTCCATCATAACGTTGAGCTTCTCCTCGTGATCAACAATGAGATGCAACAAATCATTTCTCCTGTAGAAATACTTTGCACCTGCTACCCATTACCTCATCAATATTTATCCTGAGCTTGACCTTTTTGTATCGTAGGTTCTCTCCTCTAGAACCTTTTGAGCATCATATTCTCTTCTCTAGCTTTTGCATCTACCCACTGATACGTAAGAAATATTTCCCTACTCTGATAACACTTGATGAATCAAGTATCGCAGGTTTTTCTCCCACTCTGATACCACTTGATGAATCGAGTATCTCAGGATTTTCTCCCACTTCGATACGACTTGATGGAATCAAGTTCCACAGGATTTTCTCTCTCTCTAATACCACTTGATGAACACCAATTATGGGGTCATGAAGACTAATGAATTTGATCCTCAGAATTGTAGGTTATTTGTCCCATGAAATGGAATGAACGTCATCCATGAAAAAATAATCAAACAATCCCTTTAATGTACCCTAGATTTCAATGGATCTCTTCTTCATATAACCACTACCTATGACCAAGTGTTTAGAGAGTTGTTGAACTCTTGTTTATCAGAGTGTTGAGTGTTTAGTTCTCCATAGAACATCAAAATTTCTCTTGCTGGAGTGTCATCGTCGAACTCCCTTGGATGTGAGTCACCATGACATCAATGTTTTGGTACCACTATGAATGGTCGGCCCCGATAGAACATGAACCACTCCGACAACTTCGCTTCAATCAAACACCACCACATGTTTTCTTCTTAAATTGTTGATATGGTTCCCTACGAGTATATTTTCATCGTTCTTCGGGGTCTGTCTTCAACTGAGAATTAAAACCATCTATAACTCTAATATTCATCAAAGTTCTCCTTTCAAAGTATCACCTCCTCGAAGTATCATTATTCGGTATGATAGTTTAGACTCCAATGGGTTTTTTTCGAAGTGTCCTACCTCAGGACGTCCAACTTGACTAGATTTCACTGGTTCTAATAGATCAGTTCTGATAGAATTTCATGGATCATCCTCGATCCTACCATGATTGATGGTTGATATTCCTCCTCGCTGGAATCTACTTCTCCTCTCCTTTCAGACCTGCAACACATGCTTTTGTTGCACACCATACGTACAACACTCGGCTCCGACCTACAACATTGTTTTATGGCCTCACTCCTTACACATGCTCACATTCAAATTCACGGGATCAACACAAGGTTTTCACATTCAACAATTAAACTCAAAGATACAGAAATACATTATTTCCATTAGTATTCGAGCTCAATTAAATGCATGGCCTCTATGGGCCAAGACACCTTCTCTGTTGGTTTTACATTATGCCAGGTCTCTTTATCAAATGCCCGAAGAATTACATTTATAACAATGAACAATGAGAGGATTGGATTATTTCAGATCTAATCGATCCCTAATATTGCTCATTAAACAAAAATATCACAACAACCCTATATTTTTACATAAATATCGAGGAAATCATGTCCTCTTGGTCACGTCTGCCTTCTGTAAACTTCAAGATTTCAAATTTTATTTGGGGGGATCAATGTGCCTGCATCATCTACTTTCAAGTATGACATATATATTTAATTATTTCAATGCTTAATATGGATTTGAAACATGGATTTTAAAAAATATTTTAATGTCAGCTATAAAAAAAAATTAAGGAAAATGAAAGTAAAATTAGTGTAGATCCATCTTAAATATGGATGTATAATGCACCAAAAGGCATCAAATTCCTTGAGATTCAAATCTTTTTTAGACTACATAACTTGAGGAAATGTTTGCATCTCAAAATATTTGATGCCTCTCACTACATAATAGATTCAGAGTTTGATAGATCTAGACTTAAGATGAATCTATGATCGTTCACTCTAATATCTTGTTACAATATTAAGAAACTCTAGATAAGGTTACATGACAAATCACATGAGAGATTGTAAACCACAAAACACATCAATATTGGTCTTATAAATAATCGATGTATTTATTACAATGAGGGTCACTTCTCCTATAAAGAGATAGATTGAGAGGTGTTATTTGTCCCAAACCCTAAAGATAATAATGAACAAAACTCTAAATTTTATAAATCAAGTCACTAAAGTGGATTTATTACACATGTAATCATTACGATCTAACATAAATACTTATTGAAATCTAATATCCCCAAGAGTTAATCATTTTATTTTAAATAATTTCCATTTATGGAAATTCATACTTGGTATAATTAAGAGATTTGACTATTATATTTTTATTGTTGAGAAAGAGTTTGACTTTCCAACTGTTCTATTTGATGGACAGATGTAAGAGACATAAATTTTTAACATATTTAATGCAGGGAATAGATGGAACAACCAGGTTAAAAATAGTTGACTATGACTCCATGAGTGGGGAAACATATGTGAGTTAACTCAAAGATAATTTTAAGAAGTGTCAGAAGCGGAGTTTTGTCACTATCATCCCCTAAAAATCATGGATTTTTAAAGATGTGAATTTCCAAGGAGGGAAATGAGTTCAAGGAAAATTCCTAGGCACAATAAGGATATATACAACATATGTGGGAGGCAAGATGTTTCTTAGTATGTTATGGAAACAAATATTTGATGTCTGAGCACTCATGGTGTTAGGCAAATGATTCTAAACTATACATGAGAACAGTGGTTGAGGAGTGGAGCTCAGTTTGCCCTTATGGATTCATGGTCAATCTAGGGGCTGATTAGGACAAGTAATCTTGATTGTTTTGTATCTACCATTAGGTGGAACATGGTTGTTCGATTTGTTTTCAGCCTTTTGTTCCAGATATGCATAACCTATAGTTCATTTTATATATGCATCCTTTCTTTATAAATCCATTGTTAAATTGCAGATATTATTATACTAAATGTGATTGTTTAAAGTTAAAAGAGTATGATTATACTCTCTTGAATTCTATATATTACCATGCCTAAGTACTGTAGTATTTGGTATTATAGAGTCACAGTATTACTTGGTAAAGCTTAGAAGTTAATGATTAAATTGGAATAACATGTGTTCCTTATATATATATAAATTTTCCCTTAAGCTATAAAATAAAGAAAACATTCAATCTCTATTCAATACAAAAAAACCATATTCAATATAAAGAGAAAATAACTTCTTTTTTGCCAAGTAGGATTTTAAGAAGCATGTCTAAGGTAAATTGCAAAATTATGGAAATAGATTCAACCTTTTTTTTTTTTTTAAGTAAGAAAAGTATATATTAAAAGCCTTCTAGAGACAGAGTATTATGACATAATACAGAAAAAAACAGGCTGAGATCCAGGACTGCCCCAACAGAGGGGAAACCAATCCATGGACTCAAGCAGTCTAAAACCTGATCAGAAACATTGTCTAGTGTTTGAAACTGAAAGTACATCTCTAGCATCTATATGCTGGTGAAAAAAGATGCGACTCAAAGAGAGGCTAACCATCTATGATAATGCAAAACAAGACTAAGCGATCTAGACACCTGGCTTAGTTGCCCCGCTGTCCTCCTATTCCACCTCGTCCATAGCCTCGTCGTCCCTGTCTCGATTGACATCTGTCGCTGCCCCTGGAGCTGCTCGTGGTGCTACGTACTTTTCCTCTTCGTCCCTTTCCTCGGTCGGCTCCTCCCTTGGAGCATCCTCATCCTGGCTAGATATAATAGATCTCTTCAGAGAGGAGAGAGTCCAGAGAAATAAGTCGACCTTGGCGCCCATGTCCTATAGTCTAAAGCTGATGTCGTCCACTTCCTGACGAATGTCAAAGACGAGGTCATAAAGGGTCGTCATGCTATTCCACAGTTGGAGATTGGTGAAGGAGCCACAGGGGAGAGGTCCAGCCCCGCGAGAAGCATGCTGGGGGTGGGAGTCTGAAGTCGAGTCGTAGGGACTGCGATCATGGCACCGAGGGGAGCTAGAAGGTCTGGGCACTAGAGCTTGGCCGGAAGAGTGCAAATGAGACCCGCCAAGGGAGGACGCTAAAGGCTGTTCGGAGTAACGCTAGGAGGAGGAGGTGATGGAAGGTGAAATGGACGGGGAGGTAGAGGGGCGTCGAGGTTTCCAGGATGAGCCCCGTCGAGGTCGTCCCCTTGGACGAGTCATGATCAAGCCTCCACTGCGAACAGGAACAAACCCGAAAGCAGAATGAGGACGAAAGGTCAAGGAGAACGCAGGTCTAAGCTCGACCTGGAAAGCGTGAAGAGCAAGCTCTGCGGGGGGATGAAAATAACTAATATGCAGCCTTGCCATCCTGTCCATATCAAATAACCTAGAGGGGAGGAACAAAGGAATTAACACTTGCATTAATTCACAAATGCACGAGGATGCAGGCTCAATAAATTAAGCAGAGGGTGGCATGGGGTCTTCACGTGCTCCCATATCATGGTGATTGTTACCCCCGTCCTCCGATCGTCGCGTAGCTCGCACTATCACCCCATCCGGGGGGATGTCCACCAAGCTGGATCTGCGAACGCATTACTGGAAAATGGGATGATCCAGATCTTTCTCTGCATTGCATTAGAGATCGGGGCCAGTCCATGTTACGCCCAAGTTAGCCAGGTCATTTGCTATCTGGTTTGCCTTTCTTCTGACGTGAGAGGGAATGACTACTAGATTGGGTGTCAGTAATCCTGCAATCGTTTGTAAGCCATTATATAATCTCCAGCTGGACGAGATGTTGTCTGGCTGTAATTCGTTTACTAATCTGTGTAACAGGCCTATGATGAGGAGAGAGTCCCCTTCAACAATTAATTTTTTAAAATTGTGATCATTTGCCAAATGTAGGCCTTTGATCAAAGCCCAGAGTTCAGCTGCGTTATTAGTGGTGTGACCAAGGGGACCTGCTCCAATAGCAAGGATGCCTCCTGAATGGTTTCGAAGAACCACTCCATAGCCAGCTGCTCCAGGGTTGCCTTTAGAGGCGCCATCAAAGTTTAGTTTGATGAAATTTTCCGAGGGGGGAGACCAAGAGTGAGGGCTGCTGTGAAGGGGTGGGCGTGAGGAAGGCGGAGGAGCCGGAGGGGGGTGGGAAGGAGCCCAATGCTTGAGGACAAGGAGTTCAGAAGGGGGGCAATCCAAATCTGCTTTGGACCAGGTCTGAAGATATAAGGTTTCCATAATATTGTGTCGGCATTGCTGCTAACACTACTGCCAGGGCAGAGAGAGGTTTCTGAAGATTCTTCGATTTCTCTCTTTCCAAATTTTCCATATTATGAAGCCTGGGAGAAGCTGCCAAACACGGTTAAGGATAGGTGATTGGAAAGCTGCATCCCTCCAATTTTCAAGAGTCTCAATGACGATGTTCCTGAGGGGATCCGAGACACGCATGATGATTTCCACTTGGTCCCATATTTGGGCGGAGTAAGGGCAGACGTTCAGGAGATGATTCATGGTTTCCTCAACGTCTCCACAAAGGATGCAGATAAAGGGTCCTGTGAAGCCCGTTTTGAGTAGATTATCCCAAGTTAGGATGCTTGAGTGTAGGACCAACCAGAGAAAAAGAGTTACTTTCGGCCAAAGTTTGAGATTCCAGATCTTTGGCCAGATTTCTGAAGCCGGGCTAGGATCAATGCAGGTCTGAAGTCGATAGGCTTCGCTCGTGCTGAAGGTGCCTTGTGTGCCATAGCCCCAGCACAGAATGTCTTCACCCTCAACTCAGGGGATTTTCCGTTTGGCCAGCTCTTCATTCAGAGGTTCTAGGTTGACTTGCGCATCCAAGCCCATGTGATCCCTATCCACTTTGCAGCAGCGCCAAGCTTCCTCCCTAGGGTTGTTCTACCAGTAGTCCACTACCATAATTAGGCTTGCTTGGGTTTCTTGATTTCTTATGTCACGAGCCCAATCCTCAGCTCCCAAAGCGGGCCATTAATGCCAGGAATCCTGCCAAAAGAGGGCAGATTTTTCGTTACCTAATTCCCAGAATGCATGCTGTGTGATCATCCATCTATTCTGTTTGGCTGCTGTCCAGATCAAGGAGCCTTGATTATCCCCATCCCAACAAATGAGATTTCTTTCTGCCATACTTGGAGCGTATTTTTTCCGCCATAATATAGCCCATAGTTCCTTTGGGTGTTTAAGCCAGTGCCACCAGATCTTGGCACTAAGGATCTTGTTCATTATGGCTGGATCCCTTAGGCCAAGCCCTCCTTGTCCTTTAGGCCTACAAAGCTTGTCCCAGCTGACAAGTGCAATCTTCTTCTCTTTGGCTATACCTTGCCAGAGGAAATTCCTTTGTAGATTTTTGATGGCCGTAAGAACAAATTTTGGGGCTGCCAAAGCAGAAAAGATGTAAATCGGGAGAGCTTGAAGGACAACCTTAAGCAGAATGAGTCGACTAGGGAGATTTAAAGCTCTGAAAGTCCAAGAGGAGAGCCGCTTGGAGAAAGAAGACAGGAGGTGTTCCCAAGAGGAGTTTCTCAGAGCGTTGTCAATCAAGGGGATGGCGATATATTTGGACGGAAGGGAGCTTCTTCTAAAGCCGAGGATGGTCGAGATGTGACGCTGGATCTGAAGGGGGGTGTTGAAAAAGAAGACAAGGGACTTTTCCTTGTTACATTCTAGTCCAGAAGCTGCCGAGAAGGTTTCAAGGACCTCCTGGAGAGTAGTGGCTTCTTGGACTGTAGGGCTGCCCATTAAGAGGGTATCGTCTACAAACTGGCTATGCGAGATGGGGGGAGAGATGTCGTGCAGGGGTAAACCCTCCAGAAGGTTATTTTCCAGGGCTTCTTTAATGGAGCTGCTTAGACCTTCAGCCATGATTATGAAAAGAAAAGGGGAAAGGGGATCGCCCTGTCTGATCCCTCTGGAGGGGGAGAAGGGCTTCGTGGGGACACCATTGAGGAGAATAGAGAAGAAGGTTGAAGAGGTAAGGTTAAGTATCCAGGTGACCCATAAATGATCAAAACCAAAAGCGAGAAGCATGGCTCTCATAAAATCCCAGCTGAGCTTATCAAAAGCCTTTGAGAGGTCTAATTTAAGAAGCATACCTGGGGTTTTGGTTTTTTGAAGGGAGTGGATTACTTCGTGCGCGAGGATTACGCTGTCCATGATTTGCCTGCCTTCAACGTAGCCAGATTGCTCAGGAGAGATTATTGCTGGTAAGATTGGTTTGAGCCTTCGAGCTATCAGTTTAGTAAGGATCTTATAAATGACATTGCAGAGCGTGATGGGTCTATACTGCTCAGGCCTGTGTGCTTGTCCCTCTTTGGGGATCAAGGTGAGGAAGGTTGCATTTAGAGCTTGTAGGACCTGTCCCGTGGCCCGAGAGTCTTCCAAGATTTCAAATACTTCACTTCGGATCATCGGCCAACAATGATGGAAAAAGTCACTGGTGAAACCGTCCGGTCCAGGCACTTTTCACTTGGGGGTGTCCTGAAGTGCTTGGTCGATTTCTTCAATGGTGAACGGCCTGAGGAGGGTCGAGTTCTGCTCCTGAGTTACAAGGTGCGGCACATGCCTTGTGATTTTCTGAATAGCTTGCTGGCGATCTTGGATGGGTTCAGTGAGGAGGTTTTGAAAGTGCTTGATTATAATTTTTTCCATATCAGCATGTGATTGGATCGTATCTCCTTCATCAGAGGTGAGATACATGATCTTGTTGGCATGTCTTCTCTGAATGGTGGTACGATGGAAAAACTTAGTATTGCGCTCCCCTTCTTTAAGCCAGAGAACACGCGACTTTTGTTTCCACAGGATCTCTTCCTGTTTCTTCCTATCTTCCAGTTGGAGGTGCACTTTTGTTTCTTGGTCTTTTAGATCCTGCGTTAGCCCTTCCTCCCTGATCCGCTGCTGAATCTCGCCCATCTGCTGCAATAGCTCTTTTTGGGAGTTGAAAATGTTTTCGAAGGTGCTTTTGTTCCAGAGTTTTAAAGTTTGCTTCAAATTTTTTAGCTTTTGTTGGAAGCGAAACATTTTAGAACCATAGGGGACCTCTACCTGCCTCCACCATTCATGAATATTGGCTTGGAAATCGGGGTGATCAAGACAAAATTGTTCAAAGCGGAAGGGTTATTTTCCTGGCGTGGTCGGGACGTCCACCCAGAGTTGAACGGGCCAATGGTCGGAACCACAGATATTTAGGATAGACGATTCCATTGCTACTCCATCCAGCATAAGGGATTCCGAGGTGAGGAAGCGATCCAGTCTGCAGGAGATCTGATGGACCCCGATCCTTCTGTTTGTCCAGGTGTAGCAGTCGTTACCAATTTCGAGATCGATGAGGTGAAGCTCCTCAATCATGCCATTGAACTCGCTGGAGTCCCAATCCAGTCTCCTGGACCCGCATTTTTTTTCCATCAGGGTGCATATGATATTAAAGTCCCCCCCTGTAATCCATCGATTGGGCTGGGTAAGGCTGGAGGTAGAACGCAGGCTGCGAAGGAAAGATTGCTTGTCCCCTGGGTTTGCGGGGCCATAGACACAGGTTATGTGCCCAGGCCGATTTGATCCGATGAGCCTATACTCTGCTGTGATAGTCCATTTGGTGGCCCAGAAATTTTCCATCATTACTAAATTGGTGTTCCATAGGATAGCCAGGCCTCCGGCTGTTCCTGTGGAATCTACAGAGGCTACTCCTCCTTGTTTCCAGCAGTAGGGGAGTATCCTGTCCATATCCTCTGAGGTACATTTCATTTCCTGGAGCAAGACAATGTCTGGTGTTTCCGCTATGATCATTTCCCGTAGCATCTTTTGCTTGGTACGACCATTAAGACCTCTTATGTTCCACGAGATAATCTTCATGATGACAGGTGGGAGGGGAGGGGAGGAAAACTGTCTGATATCAGATTGACCTGCCCTGAGTTCACCATGAAGTTTCCTATCTCTTGTATAAGTTTATTTGTGGATTTTCTTCCCCTTTTCTTTTCCTCCTTCTGAGATTTGCCTGGATTTTTGGATTGGCTGCCTTGGATCCCCAGTGCTTTGCCTGCTCGGGCGGTGGATCCAGCTGACGAGTTGAGGAAAATTTTATGCACCTTCCTCAGTTGATCCCTAGGTATAGTGTAGAGATTTTGATGCCTGTATGCATGTTCTAAGTGGTCTAAGTCTACCCCGGGAAGATCTTGCTCCTCTATTATCATATCTTCTTCCCCATCGTCGATTTCCTGCAGGTCTGGTTGTTCTTGGATCGAGCTCTGATTATGGAGAGCGTTTGTATTGGACTGCGGGGGTGTGGTGGCATTCGAACACTCAACTTGGGTATCGTTGGGTGGGGATGGCTCGCTTGGAATAGTATCAGAGCTGGGGTTTTCCGGTTGATTCTGCAGAGTATCGAATTTATTACTAGTGAGGAGATCTGTACTTACCTGGTTCACTTGTTTTCTGTTCCCCTGGCGTCTTTTTCCTGCTACCTGGATGAAGCCCTCCGTGTCCTTGCCGGTGTCTGGGTTCCCCTCCTTGTGAACTTTGTTGAGCGGACATTCCCTGAAGAGGTGACCGTGTTCGTGGCATTTTCTGTAGCGGAAGGGGATGTGCTCATAGTCTATTGTTTGAGACCAATCTTCATCCTGGTACTCCAGCGTTATGGATCTTGGAAGTGGCTTAGCAATGTTCAGATAAACACAAATTCTTGCATATGATGTGTACCTTCTCTGCTTCGTGGCTTCCGAGGATTTTACATAAATGCCAATGGTGTTGCCAATACCCGCTAGTACTTCCTCCAGCCAGAATTCCTGAGGTAAGGAGTAGAGTCTGATCCATACTGGTGCATGGGCGAAGTCCTCTTTTTCAGGGCTGAACTTTTCTGTCCAAAATCTCAGGAAGAGACCTGCCGAGTTGTAGAAATATGGACCTCCGTCGAAGATACGGTTGCGATCTTCCAAGTTATGAAAGATGATGGTGAAAAACCCTTGGAGCCCAGCTGCAGGTCATAGTGACCCTTGGGCTTCCACCAATGGTGAATCCATTTGATCAGATCTCTTTCCGAGGACCAAAGCCCTAGGAACTTTCCTACCAAAGCGTTGTCTCTCATATAGTGCTTCTGCTCCTCAATGCACGGTGATCTGACCACATATTTTGGAGCCTGTGGTGCTTGTGGTATGCATTTTCCGGGGATCCAAGGGGTCGAAGATTTGGCTGAGGCGATCCTCCTGTCAGGATCGAAGTCCATTTCACGGTCCTTAAACGTTCCTTCCTCAAAGAGCGCCTCGTGCAGGTCAGGGGGCGGCTAAAACTCTGGTCTTTTCATTCTCGCTGTTGCATTCACGTTGGCGATAACCTGACTATAAGAGGTGCCTGTCGGCAGCCCTTCTCCATGATTCAGGGGCCCCTGCGGGGTGGCCATCAGTTGGGGGCAGAGCGTGGCGACTACTGTTTCGGAACCCTAGTTGCAGAGCTCGCGTTTTGAAAAATAGATTCAACCTTTACCTTATACAATCAATATTCAATAGCTTTAATTGAAAATGTTCCCTTGGAGGAAGTTATAGTGGAAACAAAAATATACAAGTTAAAACCAAGGTCTTTTTAAATAAGAGAATAAGAATTATGATCCACAAGTGGAACCTGAATACCTTTTGTATGATAAATTTCCCGAATTCCTAACAGGGAGTTTTCAACCTACAAGGCATAAATAAAAATAAAACTTTAGCATAGATAATTTATACTTCAGAAAAGTTACTATATAAATGAATTAAAACAAGGAGATTGCAAGAACTTATCTCTTGTCTGGTCACAAATCTAGATCTGGTATTTCCTTTCCTATAGAATAAGCATAGTCAGAGATGCGTTAAGCAAAAACATTTTCATGTGTGGGTGAAGTTAAAATACTTAACTTAACTTTTTTTCTAAAATAAATATGTAGATTTGGTACCTGTGAAGACCTGGTCAAGGTAACTAAATTTCTTGTGAAAATCTTTGAGATGTGATGGGATAAGGTGGCCTTGTGTTATCTGATGGGTCCCCTCACATTAGAAACAAACGCCCATCATTAGAACTATTTCCATTAAATTGACAACAATCATATTATCCAAATGCAAATACAAAGTAAAGAAATTTCTTGCAAGTTATAAAGTAATCCTAAATACAACTCTTTTCCACACCGATACCGATCACCAAAACTACATACTACATTGTTTTTAATTTGAAGGTGAACCACAAAGTTTATGGTGTGAAATAAGCCCATTCTAGAACAGAACTTGGCTATCATAGTCTGATCCGTTAAATACACTAGAAGATGAAGATAATTGATCTATATACTTTAGATGAGCTAAGTTATATACTAAAGATTAATTGGCCTAGGGACGAAGCATAAAACACGCTTCCATGACTTATAGTAAGGAAGGAAATATTTACTCTACGTTGCATATTAAGAGAGAAGAAGAAAAATAACTCCTATCATGTGGGTGTACACAAAGGAATTTCTCTACATAAATTAAACAGAGATTTAATCTGTTTTAAGTTAAGACACTTACCAAAGGTGTTACCGAGCTCGAGGAATCGTTACGGCCACTCGATGCCATTGTTAAATAAAAAAATTACTTCCAATATAGCCACGAAGGGAAATTTTATGATCAGAAAATTCATAGCCTATACTCTTATGTTCCGATAAGTCCCCGGATGAACAACCCACAGGAAAGAATTGGGGAACAAGACAAAACTATCTCGTTCAATAAGCGAGAGGGTGCCTCGATCCCCTCTCTAGTCTGTTACTTCGATCAACGTCACTTTCGTTGCAACAATCCATGTGAATCCTGAACGGTGGTAAAATTTGATTGGCCAGAAATTTGGGTTGATAGTTCATGTGTACCGGAAGACCACAGAAAGTTTAAAGTTAAGTCTCTTAGGACTAGCGTTAACTTTTCCAACTGATTCTTGGTATAATACAATAAAGGTAGTCTGCTTGACTATCAAGGTATATCCACATCCATTTATTCAATGGGTAATGGGTTCCCTTAGACATGGTAAGGACAGGTAAAATGAAAATCGTATGGGTTAGTTTATAACTTTATTATCTAGGTACAATTCTTAGCAAGTCAAATGCATAAGAGAGTCCTCTTGAGGAAAAATCAATTACTTCTTGATTAATAATTTATAAGTAGGTTGATTAATAATTTATAATTAGGTTGATATGAGAAACTTTTTTTTTACATGGAAGAGTTTTTTTTAAATGAGATTGACTTATAACTAAGGATCTTCATCGTCATAAGGAAATATATATAAAAGGTTGAAAAATTAAAAATCATAAACCAACCTTTTCAGTCTTAGCATTTTGAATAAGGTTTAATTTGAAATCTAAGTAACTTGACCGTGAACAAGTTTGGTGATAGAAAGTTAAAGAGCATTGTCGGGTTATGACAACGATAACAATAAGAGCTAATCTCTAATAGTATTAATAATTTATTTTTTTAGCATTAAATTTTGGGGTATGTTACGTATGGTATCAAAGCTATAGGTTACAACACTTATGCCTAACGACATCACCGAAAAAATATAATGTTAATGAAAAATCTAACAAAACAATTTTTTTGCATTTGTTACAAACAAATTGTGTCAAACGAATTTGTAACTATGTTAGTGCATAATGGAGAAGAAGGCATACCTAAAGGTAATAATAATCAAGAACATCCTATAAACTCAAAACATCATGATGAAGGTAGTTCAACAACTTAGGTATTTGAAACAATGAGAAATCTTATCGTAGAATTGAGAATATTCAAGATTGATATTGAAAAAATAAAGAAAGCATAAGAAGATCAACAAGAAATAAATGAGATATTGTTACGAAGCATAGAAACAAACAAGAGCCCAAAGAATAATGAAGTGGATGAGGAAGTTAGTAAAAACTCCTCAAGGGATTCTAGCCATGGAAGAGTGAAAGAAAACAACTCTTCTAAGGACACGCATATGACTGAAAATAGAGAATCTACAACAAGGGAATAAAAATATATGGACCATTTAGATGGAGAATTTAAGAAAATCGAACACTCAACATTTGATGGACATTCCAGAACTAGTGAAGAAGAATAAGCTTGGTTACTTGACATAAAAAATTACTTCGAGATTTACAACTACTCTAGTAACATGAACGTAAGGATGGCTATCTATAATTTGAAATGTAAAGCTAGCATATGGTGGAAATATTTAAAGTTAGCCAAAGGTTTGAAGGAAAAGAAAATGTAATGGATATATTTCAAGGAATATTTCCAGAAACAATATCTATCTGAAAGTTATTATGAAAGAAAAACCAAAGAATTCTATGAACTGAAGTTAGGACATATGTCTATGGAGGAGGTAATTACTAAATTTATGGAACTATTAAGATTTTTCCCGTATATAAAGGATCAAAAGGTAAAAGTACAAATATTATTAATCTTTTTAACTCAATCATATAAGGATACAATAGAGTTTGATAACCCCAAAAAATTGAATAAATTACTACGAAAAGAAAGAATATGCTATGAACAGTATAAACAACATGCTGGAAATCCAAAAACATGGAGAGAAGAGAAGCGAGAGAAACTAAATCAAAGGAAAAATGGTTTCAAGACATTACCATTTCAGAACATATCTAAAGGACATCAAGAAAAAAAATCCTTCAGAAACTCACCACAAGTATAGGAAAACAAGTTAGTTAATTTGGGATTCAAAAACACAACTGATAATCCTAGAGAACCATTGAAATGTTGGGTATGTGACAAACCACAGTTCTCCATAAATTTTCCTTACAAAAACACTTCAAAAAAAACTATTCAAAACATACAAGAAGCATCAACAATTGGAGATATTGGAAAAAGTTTTCATAGAATCAACGCAGCTTTAAATGGTAGGCAAGCAGATCACCAATCCACGATTGTGGAGATTGAAGGTAAAATTCATGACAAAAAAGTATGTATTTTAATTGACCCAGGAATTATTTTAAGTTATGTTACCCCAAATTTGATAGACTCAAACAAGGTGAAAAAGGTAAAGCATACTAAATCATGGTTAGTACAATTAACAACAAGCACAAAGAGGAAGGTGAGATAACTCATTTTTGAATGTAAGCATAATATAAATGAACACGACACAAAGGTAAAATTAAATGTATTACCTTTAGGTTCATACAACATAATTATCAGTAACACAAAGTTGGTTACAAAGTTGTATTACAAAGCTTGGTTACAAAGTTGTATTAAACTGTTATGAAAAATAATTTTTTTACAAAGATGAAAACGGAATATCAAGAACAACACAAGGAATTAGTAAAGAGTTTCTATCAGAAAAATATCAACAATGCAATTTAAAAATTGCATTAGTAAAGGATGTAAATTATATGCTATCCAAGTGACAAATCTTCTAGAGAAAGAAAGAAAACCGAGTTTAGAAGAATTTGTGGTTCTTTGGGGGTTTGAGGATGTATTTGTAGAGGAAATACCTAAATTACCTCCAAGGAGAGAAATATGTTTCTCTATCGACCTACTACCTATATTTGCACCGGTGTCAAAGGAACCTTATAGGATGAATGTCCTTGAGTTAACAGAATTAAAAATTCAACTACAGGAATTGTTAGATAAAGGATGCATCCAACCAAGTGTCGCGCCATGGGGAGGACCAGTATTATTTGTCAAAAACAAATATGGAACACTACAATTACGTATCAACTATTGTTAATTGAATAAAATGACGATTAAAAACAGGTACCCTCTTCCTAGAATTAATAATTTATTTGATTAAGTTGAAGGAGAAAAAATATTCCCTAAATTAGATTTAAGGTCGAGTTATCATCAAATCAAAATAAAATATGAAGACATAAATAAAACAATATACGAATTTGTAGTAATCCCATTTGGACTTAGTAACACACCGACAAATTTTATGTGTTTAATGAACAATATATTTAGCCAGTACTTGGATAAATTTGTATTGATATTTATCGACTATATACTAATCTATTAAAACTTTGAATAAGAACATGAAAAACATTTGAAAATAGTATTACAGACTCTAATAGAGCATAAATTATATGCTAAATCCGATAAATGCAACTTCTATAAAAGAAAAATACAATATTTGGGACATGTGATATTAGAAGATGGTATTGTTGTAGACCCCGAAAAGATTAAAGCTATCATGGAATGGCCTATATATAAGAACGTAGAGGACATAATATCATTCATAGGGATTATTGGTTATTACTAAAGGTTTATTGAAGGGTTTTCCAAAATTGTTTATCCTATTACATAACTAGAGAAAAAGGGAACAATATTTATTTGATCTCAAAATGCCAGAAAATATTTGATCAATTGAAATGTTTACTAAATACAACCCCAATCCTTAAAGTGGTTGATCCTTATAAATATTTTACACTTTGTGTAGATGCGATTAAAGAAGGATTGGGTTTAGTATTTTCACAAGACAGACACAAAATTTGTTACGAATATCACAAATTGAAGGAACATGAAAGAAATTACGTAACTAATGACTTGAAGTTGGCAGTTGTAATTCATGCATTGAAATTGTGGCGACATTACTTAATGGGAAGGAAATTCCTACTATTAATAGATAACAACAGTGTGAAACATCTATATTTAGTCAACATGATCTCAATGCATGGTAAGAAAGGTAGTTTGCATTTTTAAGCGAGTTTGATTTCAGAGTTTGATATATAAAAGGCAAGGAAAATAAGGATGCATATGCACTAAGTCAAAGAACTAATGACTTAATGTGAACTAATGATTTCAGATATCTCAATGCATGGTAAGAAAGGTAGTTCGCATTTTTAAGCGAGTTTGATTTCAGAGTTTGATATATCAAAGGCAAGGAAAATAAGGATGCAGATGCACTAAGTCAAAGAACTAATGAGTTATATGAGTTTATTTTCAGTAAAACAGGAAGTGACATCGAGGACAGAATTAAATTTGCTAGCAAAAATGATGCATAATACATCTAAAAAGTTGAACAGTTGTAGAAAAATGAAGGGAATTTGAATAGTACATATTTCAATAACAACAAAAATGGACTATTAAAGTTCAAAACCAGATTTTATGTACCAAATTATGTTGAATTAAAGATGATAATCATGAATGAGTTGCATACAAATTCTTATTCTGGTCATCCTAGATACCATAAAATGATAACAGCCTTGAGAAAAAAAAATTATTGGCCTAATATGAGATCTGAAATAGTCGAATACTTATCTAAATGCTTATATTGTCAACAGGTAAAGGTTGAACATCAACTCCCGAATGGGGTTACAAGTGGCTCTCAATGGATGATAGCTGGAGATAGGAAGCATAGGGATTTATAAACCCATGTCCCCATCCTCCCCTCCCTCCATATTGAATGACCCACACTCATCTGAAAGTAATGTTAGTGCACTGGACACTCCAAGGTGACTTATTGCATGAACCAATTTGGGCGTACCAAGTAAGGTACCAACACTAGTATAGTAGCCACCTCAGATTTCATGGCATTTTACCTTATCAATTTGCCATTCACTATGAAGGCATGTCCCCTAGAACGCTATCACATTCCATCTTTTCTTTTTGATAGACTACTCCTTGTCTTTCTCTTACTCCTAAATGTTTGGCCACCCATCGTCAATCCCCCATTGTCTATACTTCCCAATCCCTCCCAGAATTACCATACCATGCCCAGAGAGAGGGGAAATTCCAAAAGTGATATGTTGTATTACAATGCCCTTACGAAATGCAATAGCCTCCCCCCCTCTTAGATTTCCCTCATCACTACAAGCAACCCCGAACAAACCCATAATTGGCCTCAACAACCCTAGCCTCCAACCTCTAATCCCACAACTGACTATGGAAGCTTCCCTATAGAGGAGGAAATTATCCCTCCTGAGGAGATCGCCCCTCCACTCAGCTTTCACCCAAAAATTTCCCCTCTCAGAGCCCATACTTCGGATCACTTTTATGACACTGGAGAATGGATTTTGGAGGAAGTAATTACTCCCAGTTGGAAAATGGATATTCCAATGACAACAACGGATGCAGACTTGGAGATGTATGTAGAACTGATGGAGGAGCCTCCTCCACCCACCTTGCTTTGATTCCCGAATGAGCATATTCAACTCATTTTTTAGTTGTTGCATAAACTTGATGACCTGGCACACATCCAACAAATCCTAGGACAGAGAATGGACCTCATGTTCGACACAATGATGGAAGCTCCAGCAAGAAAATGGTGCCCAACCTATGGCCATAAATGTTTCTCATCTTACAATGGTCATGGAAACCTAAGCCTGAGCTTGCATTTGGACTAGCTCCCCCAAGTCTATGTTTTTATCTTGGCTACGTCAATTTCACAAAGAATTGAGATTCTTTATCAAACGATGTATGTCAGTCTACCATGGCCTCTGGTTAGTCTGTCACTATGACCATTTCCACTGTCTTGTTCAAATAGTTACATTTTCTCTTGAATTTTGATGGCCACCTATCCTGATTTCTAATATGTGACAGGAAAGATGTGTAACATCTCGCTCTTGCACACACTGAGGAAACTTATTCTTTGAGGAAACTTGCTTGCAAGTGATCCAGGTTATTATACTATTGTTCATTTTGATTATGATTATGAGATATTATGGATTCGATGATATGTTACTTTGTTGTATTTACATAGACAGGTGCTATTAATTGGGTTCTCCCGAGTGTGCAGGACTTTGGACATCAAGGATGCAGAGGCATCGATGAAACCCCTTGGACTCCGGATCAAGTCATGGAGTGGACTGTTAGGGTTTGAATGTTGTTGATGTGACATATGTACATATTATTAGATGTTATGATGATTGATTATTATTGCTGACAGGATTTTTTGATGGATGCAAGTTGACGATATCTTATCTACCAGACTCACATTTGGAGTAGAGGGGTCACGCACGACAACCAAAGACTTTGAGGGAGAGGTGTGGCAGTAGCCCTGCCACATCCTACTAGCACTCCCGATGTGGCTCGAACTATAGGTTAACGATTACCTAGTTCGAGAAGACCCACAATGTCATGAGGGAAGACTATGATAGACGCTCATGATGATTCTAAGGGGCACGCAATAAGGTAGAGGCCTTATTCCTTAGAGACCCTTAGTCTCCCACAAGATCACATGGCAGAGTATTGACTCCAGGGGTTTTATGTCTACCAAAGTCAGTCAAGAGGCGAGTGGCACCCTTGGAGCACGTGGTGTGTCTTGAAGGGCACATCGCGCAAAGGAAACAAAAAGAGGCAAGTAACACCCTTGGAGAACGTAGTGTGTCTTGAAGGGCACGTCACACAAATAAAAAAGAAAGAGGTGAGTGGAACCCTTGGAGCACATAGTGCATCCTGAAGGACACGTCACAATTTTAACTGGAAAGTGAGTAAACCTACTACCTAGAAAATTGTGCCTCCTTAGGACCTAGTCGACCTTAAAATAGATGATGGTATGAGTAAAAATTTAATAAATAAAAGTTCCCTTAAAAATTGTCACCCAAGCTAGTGAAAATTAAAACCTAGGTCTAAGTAGAACATGTGGTCGAAAAAAATTTAAATAAATAAACATGTAACAAGAAGGGGGGGGGGGTAAGAAATTCAAACTTATTTATTAAAGTCAAAACTATAATAGAGGATTAAATTTAAAAAAAAAGGGGTAATGGTTGTTTTTATCTACATTTTCTAAATTAATTTTTATTTAAAAAGAAAAGAGGGTAAATGGTTACTTTTATCTACACTTTCTTAATTGATTTTTAGTTAAATAGGAAAAAGGGGGAAACTTAAATGAAAAAGGGAAACTTAAAGAAAAGGGGAGATTTAAAGAAAAAAATGAATGTCTAACTTAGTAAGGAATCCAACCTTTGGGACTTTCTTTTTATGAACTCAACTAGAGTAAGACGTAAGTCATTTAAGAATTGTAAGGGAATATTGGAACATCGAGGAGAGTTTTTAGGAATTCTCTTGGTAGGTGAGGGAAATAGGAGTATTTAATTAATTATTAAAATAGATTTTCTGGTGCAACTATGGGATCGGGCGACATGTGTACGGGGGAGGTTTTTTGAAATTAATTAAATGAAAAATAAATTTAATGAGAATTTGAGAAACTAATTACTTGGAAAACTCTATAATAGAAATGGTGGAGGAGGAGTATGGGATGATTGGGCTTGCGTCACGTTACACTGCTGAAATTTTATCTTGGCTGGACTTTTTCTTGTGGGAGTTGGGATACCCATCTTGGGTAACGAGTGGTAGCTCAACCTGGCGAGGTGATCTGGGTGCTAGCATTCTCTAGTATTGTGTGTGTGGACCCTTTGCAGCTCGGGGGGCTTAGGGGGAAGAAGAGTACCCCTAGCTTTGTCTGGGAGGTACCGGTGAGGTCACATCGATTGCAATGTGGGAGCTGGACAGAACGGGTGCACGACAACAACTTCAAAGAATTTGAATTTGGCTAAGGTACACCTGTTAAATTTGTTACTTGCAATGAAATTTAATTTACACATGTTTATTTTTCTGTAGTCGGTTGAAGATTCCATTTCCATGAGCTTTCTTGCACATATATTCCTATGGTAATTCTAATCCCCTTGTTGCTTGATTTATTCAGTAAGAGCCATTGCTATCCACTGTATCCTTTATTTATGACTTATTGTCTCTTTGTGTGTGGCCAAAATGAGCCCTAGACTCCAACCTTGCCTGCATTCTTGTATCTGCTGCCTGCATTTTCTTTATTCATTGATTGCGTTTTTGTTTCATTATTTTCTTCTCCACGGAGAAGATCTGGTTGTAGATTGTGTTTTTATCCTTTTTTGTGATCCTTTAATTTATTAGTCTATGCCTGAGAAATCAGACAAGATTTGAAGCGACGATTGTCACTCTGGTGTTTAAAGACTTAGATTCAAATGCCCTACTTTCTTATGCATGGATGATAACTGTAGGATCATTCTCTACCCAACAAGGAATTCTCTCCTGGGCATTTATTCTCTCATGTCCACCATCGTTTGTTTCTCTGTGTTGATTCTCAGATTTGGTTGGGTTGTCTACATCTTGATTGATTAAACTTCGATTATACTATGCATTGTTGATTGATTAAACTCTGCTTAAACTCTGTGTTTGATGGTTTAAACTATGATTAAACATTTTCATTTTTTATTGATAAATCTCAGCACTCACACCATGATTCTCTTGGCATTTTTCATAGCATTTACCCCACGATTTTATGGGCAATTTACCCAGTTTTGATCCAGCGATTTCACCCAGTTTATCTCAGCCATTTATACAGTACCCAATCAACGATTTGGGGGCTTGATTCTCTATGTTTTTGTTGCATGTTCAAATCTATGCATTTAATTTATATCTGTGTCAATTATATCTACGTTTAATTTATCACTGTGATTATCTCTGTCGGATGACTCTGTTTTAACTTGCGCGACTAATTGTGTTTTTCGTTAAACTACCCTACAATTTTCTTAAACCATACTCTGCGTTTTTTTACAAAACATACTCCGCGTTTTTGTAAAACATACTCGACATTTCATAAACCTTCTTCTGCGAATTCATTTTTAATGGATAGTGATATATTTGTTAATTCCTTAAAAATTGTAAGATTAACATTTTTACCTGTTATATATGAGTTCTCTAACATATCTTTTGTTTTTCTAGGAATGTTTGAATTGAATTGAAATATAATATATTTTTGACAGAAGATAATATAATAAATTCTTGGAAGTGAAAATTTGGGATAACGTAGATATTTTCATCTATAAATGAAGATTTGTTAAATGCCAATTGGTTGTGGGAGCATGGAGGCTTTGTTTATGTAAACTTGAACTCTTGTCATTTAGGATAACTACTCTCGCAATTATTTTATCAAGAATGGTAGAGGTGAAATTCTGGTGAAATTTGTTTATAAGTATGGTAAAATAAGTAGCGGTTTGCTAACTAATCACGAACTGGTATTGTGGTTGACGTTAACTAATTACGAACTGATATGGTAAAATACGTAGCGCTTTCCTAACTAATTACGAACTTGTATTGTGGTTGATGCTAATTAATCACAATTATGTAGTTGTGCTAGTTATTAGACAATGATTCCTTTTTAATAGACAGTGTAATGATAGAGAACGTTTTTTTTTTTTTTTGTTTATACGATAGACAAAGTTTTTAATAGACAACGTATTTATATATCTGAATATCATAGACATAGTTTTTATAGACAGTGTAATGATAGAGAACATTTTTTTTAATGTGAATATGATAGACAACGAATATGGTAGATATCATTTTTATAGGTTTATCAATGGAATTATCTTTAGACTTGTTAATGGACAACGACATTGATTGTTGACAACAAATATGAAGGACAACGTTTTTGCATGTGAATGCCAGCGTTTTTGTAGGTGAATGACAATATGGTATTATGGGAATGATAGAGTTGTGATCACTGTTGTATATGAATGCATTTTCATCCAATATATGATTAGACAACGATCTTATTAGACATAGATTTTATTAGATAGCGATTTTATTAGACAACAAATTTATGTGTTGCTAGACAACACCTTTATATATAGATGACGACGACTTTATATAATAGACAACATTTTATTATATGTAATAGACAACAATTTTATATATGATAGAAAACATTGAATATGATGACAACAATTTTATATATTTTACAGACAAAGATATCATGGGTTTAATAGATAGTGATATCATAGGGTTGACAGACAACATTATCACATATTTAATATACAAAAATATCATGTAATTAATAGACAATGATATCATGTATTTAATAGACAACAAAATCATAGATTTAATAGACAACATTATCATATGGTTGATAGACAACATTATCCTATATTTTTAGCCATCAATATTATTTGTTTAATATACCGCGATGTTGTTGTTGACCGTGAATAGTAATAGACATAGATATCATTGTTAGACAGTGAAATAATTGATAAACAAAAAATTAGTAACAATGAATGGTTAACATGGTATCCCTACATACTGCCAACTTAATCTAATCTGGATTATTATCTTTTCTTTTTAAATGGTGAGGGTAAATATCTGTTGATTGTTGATTTCTTATTAATAGATAGCATGTTATTGAAGAATGGATTCTCGACGGAATATTTCATCGATGACTAATCATGTCCTTTAATTGATGTATGTTTGCAATGGAATTTTTTGCGCCAGGAATTTAATGTGATGTATGATTGTTATAATAGTCAAATTCCCTTTGTGTCATGTTGAATTTTCGATCGGGTGCTTGGGTTTAGTCTCCGTGTATTTTTGACAGTTAATTCGGTCTCCTAGCGTGTTGGATTTTTCTTGGGTTACTAGTCTAGATATATTATGTTGCACATTGGCTACGATCTCTCCTACCACTTGTGACGGCATGATTCCTGATGAGGGTATCATTGTGCACCCCGATTGATAGAAACAAAGGATAACCTAGCCAGAGTCATGTTCTTCCTAATGTGGGTGTTATGTTCGTTGTAATTTATGTTGGTTTTTGTGTTGTAACTCTTGTTGTGCTTCTTCCTCCCTCGCCGTGAAGGTTCAAGTTACATGTGTCATTTTATGTTGGTTGCGCTCGGTTGAGTTTGATGTTGTCCCATAGATTATTCGTTTTATTTGTCTATTTGATTTCACTTGTTTCGTCGAGTTGCATGATGTGCCAGCATTCTCAATTGTTGTTGTATGTTTCCTAATTTGTGGGCATTGTGTTCATCGTCAAGTTGTGTTGATTAACTATTTTCATTGTTTCCTTACTTCTTAAAAAAAAAAAACTTTTGCATTGCGTCGCATGCAGTCATAGCAACAGGGGTTATGACAAGATGGAAGACTCTAGATTTTGTAAAGACACATATATTTGTGAATATTAATATATATTTCATTTTATTTACAAAAATAAAATGGTTGAACATCAACATCCAACGGGTTTATTACAACCTTTCCCTTTACCAGAATGGAAATGGGAAATTGGAAATTATTTCGATCGATTTCATTACAGGTTTGCCTAAAATTCAAAGACAAAATGATTACATCATGGTAGTAATTGATAAATTGAGTAAGTCTTCTCACCTCATACATGTGAAATATACTTATAAAGCTATTAATATATATGATTTTTTTATGAAAGAGGTATCTAGATTGCATGGGATTCCTAAAATGGTGATTTCCGATAGAAATTTCAAATTTACATCAAACTTCTGGAAAGAATAGTCTGCATGTTTGAGAACTAATATGAATTTCAGTACAAGCTATCATCTGCAAACATATGGACAAACGGAACATACAAATCAGATTATCGAAGATATGTTACAAATGTACATAAGAAAAAAACCAACTAAGTGGGAAGAGTACCTACACTTAGTCGAATTCGCATACAATAACAATTATCAAGTGTCGGAAAAACTGAGTCCCTTCAAAGTTTTATATGGAAAGAAATGTAAAACTACGATCAATTCGGATAATCCGGTTGACCGAATAATGGTGGGGCCTAAAATTCTCCATGAAATGGAACACATGGTTAAAAAGGTGCAACGCAATTTAATGGTTGTGCAAGATCAATATAAAATTTATGCAAATCAGAAAAGAAGGCATCATGAATTTAACATTGGATAACATGTATACCTTAAAGTCAAATAAATACATACCTCATTAAATATACGGAAATATTCCAAGTTCGCACCAACGTTTTGTGGTCCATTAGAATTCTTAACTTGAATTGGACCAGTGGCATACCAACTAGCACTTCCTGCTAACTTAAAAATTCATAATGTTTTTCATGTTTTATTACTAAAAAATATATTCATGATCCTACTCACATCATTTATTGTAATATGGTGTAGGTGAAACCAGAAGTCGAGTTCCAAGTGAAACCTCTATGTATTATGGACAGGAAAGAAACAATACTTTGAAACAAAGCCATCACCAGGGTAAAGGTGCAATGGAAGCACTTTAGCCATGAGGAGGCTACTTGGGAGTTGGAAGATGAAATGATGAAAGCATATCCAATTTTGTTCCAAGTGATGAACAAAAGGAAGGACTAACACTAAGGACAATGTTATATTTAATTGGGAGAGGATGTAATATCCCCAAGAGTTAAACATTTTATTTTAAATAATTTGCATTTATCGAAATTCGTATCTGGTATAATTAAGACATTTAACTGTTATATTTTTTATAGTTGAGCAAGAGTTTGACTTTCCAACTGACGGAACAATAGGGTTAAAAATAGCTGACTATGACTCCATGAGTGGGGAACATGTGTGATTTTAACAAGTGTCAAAAGTAGAGTTTTGTCACTGGAAGCCCCTAAAAATCAGGGATTTGTAAATGTGTGAATTTCCAAGGAGGTAAATGAGTTAAAAGAAAACTCCTAGGCACAATAAGGATATATACAATGAATATGGGAGGCCGGACATTGCTTTGTATCTTATGGAAATGAATATTTGTTGTGTGAGCACTCATGGGGTTAGGAAAATGATTCTGAGTTGTACAAGAGGACAGTGGTTAAGGAGTGGAGCTTAGTTTACCCTTATGGAGACATGGTCAGGATAAAGGGTGATTAGGACAAGTAATCTTGGTTGTTCTGTATCTACGGTTGGGTGGAATGTGGTTGTTCCATTTGTTTTTTATTTTTTGTTCCAAATATGTATAATCTACAATTATTTTTATATATTCATCCTTTGCTTATAAATCTTTTGTTAAATTACAGATATTATTATACTAAATGTGATTATTTAAAGTTAAAAAAGTATGACTAATTATTTAGATTACCATTTCCTAGTATTGTAGTATTTTTTATTATACACTTACACAGTATTACTTAATAAATTTTAGAAGTTAATGTTTAAATTGGTATAACATTCTTTATATATATATATATATATAAAAGATAAATTAACACACAAGAAATTAAACAACTAGAAGTTGGAATAGGTATATATATATTCTTATATACAAATAGGAATATTTCCTTAGGGTATTGAATCAAGGAAAAAATCCAATCCATGTTCAATACAAAAAGAACCATGTTCAATATAAAGAGAAAATAACTATTTTCCTACAAGTAGGAGTTTAAGAAGTATATCTAACGTAAATTACAGACTTATGGAAATAGATTCAAACTTTACTTTAAACAATCAAGATTCAATAGATTTAATCGAAAACATTTCCTTGGAGGATGTTATTGTGGAAACAAAAATATACAAGTTAAAACCGGGGTATTTTCAAGTAAGAGACTAGGAATTGTGATCCGCAAGTGGAACTGGAATACTTTTATATGATAAATTTTAAGAATTCGTAACAGGCAGTTTTCAAGCTACAAGGCATAAATAAAAAGAAAACTTTAGCATAAATAATTTTTACTTCAGAAAAAATGGTATAAATGAATTAAAACAAGGAGATCACAGGAACAATCTCTTGTCTGGTTGCAAATCTAGATATGGTATTTCCTTTCCTGTAGAATAAGCATAGTCAGAGATGCGTTAAGCAAAAACCTTTCCACTTATGGCTAATGTTAAAATAAGCGACTGAATATTTTTTCTAAAATAAATATGTAGATTTGGTATTTGTGACGACCTGGTCAAGGTAACTAAATTTCTTGTGGAAACCTTTGAGATGTGAGGGGAGAAGGTGTCCTTGTGTTATATGATGGGTTCCCTCACATTACAAAGAGAGACCCATCATAAGAATTATTTCCATTAAATTACCAACAATCGTATTATCCAGATGTGAATACAAAGTAAAGAAATTTCTTGCAAGCAATCTGGTAAACTTAACGAATTAAATGCTAACTACCATTATCTTCCTGCCAATTCACCTGAGCATTCGCGAGTCCATTCACCCCTAGCACAACCTCACTACGCCCAAACTTAATTTGAAGGCTTTGGCGCCAGCCATGGACACCAACACGAGTCACCTCACTCCTGGGAAAACTATGCATCCTGTTCAAAATTACAAGAAGGCCTTGCAATTCTACAAGGCTTGGTCTTCGAATTGTGACAGGATTTGGACGACCTGCATTTTTGGTTGGATATATTGGACGGGAAGGGAACACAATTCCTACAAATGCTTTTAGCATTACAGGAAGTGTGCCACCGATCAAATGGAGAACCAAATGCAACAGGGAATGAATAGTCGATCCAGGCACCAACTGCGCACAGGATTCTGGAGGAGGAAGCAACACCGGTCGTGGATCCAACACGGATTCTGGAGGAGGAAGCAACACCGGTCGTGGATCCAACACTCAACGCCACCTCCCTAGACGTGTGGCCACATTACAAGCCTACAACCTGATCTGCACATGTGTCTCTCTGCATTGTCAGCTGGGTGTTTAGCTTATATTTTTCCCCCTATATCTTATAGTTATATTTTGTCTACTTTAACTTATGACAGTCTTAGCCGAAAGGTTAAATCAGTTTCCCCCAAAGGGCAATGTAATTTTTGCAGTTAGACATTGTACTATGACTAGTAGCTTAAGACTTTGATTCTCAACCTATTAAGCTGGCTGAATTGGTTTCCCCTTGGGGCAATTCAGTTATTACAGTTGGAATTAAACTAGTTAAACTATTGATACTATAATTTTTTATTTTGAAAGACTTTTTATAAAATCTTACTTACAAAAAAAAATGATTGAAATTATGATTTGTGGACAGTGGTTGAAAAACCTTTCTAATGCAGAATACAACTCGTGTCCACACTCATAACAATCACCATAACTACATACTACATTCTCTTTAATTTGATGGTGAACCACAAAGTTTATGGTGTGAAATAAAGCCATTCTAGAACAGAACTTGGCTATCATAGCGTGATCCTTTAAATCTATAATAACATCAAGATAACTGATCTATATACTTTAGATAAACTAAGTTATCTACTAAACCCTAGTAACCGACCAATTAATTGACCTAGGGACGAATCATAAAACAGACTTCCACGACTTATAGGAAGGAAGGAAATCTTTACTCTAGGCTGCATATTAAGAGAGAAGAAGAAAAATAACACCAGTCATGTGGGTGTACACAGAGGAATTTTTCTACATAAATTAAATAGAGATTTAATCCGTTTTAAGTTAAGACACTTACCAAAGGTATTACCGATCTTGAAGAATCCTTACATCCACTCGACGCCATTGTTAAATAAAAATTTCCACTTCCAATATAGCCATGAAGGGAAGTTTTACAGTCAGAAAATTCATAGCCTATAGTCTTTTGTTCCGAGAAGTCCCGGGATGAACAACCCATAGGAAAGAATTGGGGAACAAGACCAAAATGTCTCGTTCAACAAGCAGAGGGTTTTGAAGTATTTTATTTGTTAGAATTTTTATTTTATTAACTTTGTTAACGGTTTTTTTTTTTTTTCCCTCTGTGATGCATTATTTGCAAATATAACGTATTTACTTTGACTACAAACATAGATATGAGATCATAGTAGGAATTTCCTATGAGCTACTCATAGATCTATCTTTACGAGGCTTTTATATTTGGATCATCCATGAATACTAAAGAAAGAAATGCTCAACTTAACCATAAGAAGACATGGAAAATAACATACTTTGATTTACCTAAATTCTTCCCAAAAAACTAAATTCACCTAACATTATCCAAGTCCTAAAAAGTTGTAACTTGTACAAAGTTTCAAAAACCCTGGTGGATAGATTTAGTTTGGATGGTAACATTATTTAAAACTTATTTATCTCCAATTTCCAATTTCAAATTTCAAAGAATGTTACACTTAAAAAAGTATTTCGAAGAGATTTTGATTTATCTAAATTAACGTTAAGTCATTCATATCAAATGAAATATGTTATCTTTAAATGTAAAGCTTTTCACTATCACATTAAAAACACTTTGCTTATATTTCTTTAATGACATTTTAGTCATTCCAATCCAACAATAAAATACATCATATCTATAATATTTGAAATTTCAACATCTTACTTGAGAGTAGATCGTGTTACTTTTAGGATCATTGGAGACCAATTTCGCAATACTAAAACTAAACTTTTTTGTTGTTTTGTTGACTTTATAAAAACTTTTAACATGGTTCCTAGGAAAAACATTTGGAATAGGTTGGAAGAGACAAAAGTTCCTCTCGAGTTGAAGCTTGTTGCAATAAGGATGTATGAGAAGGTTATTGCTAAGTTTAAAAACACTAAGGGATAGTCAAAAGATATTAACTGCAACATGTCAAACAAGGTTGTCGCTTGTCACCTACCCTTTTTAACATATACATTGGCAAGTTAGAAGATTCCCTAGAAGGTTCTGTCGGCCCTACTCTCATTGGTATAGTCATCAATCTTCTTCTTTATGCCGATGATATTGTTCTTATGGCAAGGAGTCTCCATGATCTTGAAAACCAACTAAGAATCCTCAAGGATTTTTTCTCCAATATGGGTATGAGTGTTAATACTGATAAGAGTAAGGTCATGATTATTAAATCCAATAAGATCCCTTATGATACCTTCGTATATGACAAAAACAACTTGAGGAAGTGACTGCATACAAATATCTTGGAATTGATATTCACCACAAGCTCAATTGGAATTATAACATTAAGAAAAATGATTATTGGGGGATGGAAAGCTTATTATGGGCTTGAAAACAATTGTAAATTAATTAATCTTTGGAGTTGGGATAAGAGGACACTCCTCTTTGAGACTCTTGTTACACCTGTTATTTTTTATGGATGTGAAGTATGGTGTTGTAGTATCTCTTGTGAATCCTACAGAAAGATAGAGAAAATACAAAAGAATTTTATAACCTATAATCTCAAAATTAAAGGAAATATGCCCTATCTCATCCTCCTCTTATAAACAAGCCTCTCCCGCATTGAGATCATGGCTATGACCAGATATCTAATGTATAAGGAAAAGTTAAACATGGAAGACAAGAAACTTCCTAAAATTGCTTCAAAATCGAGTCATAGCCACCATCGACTCAAGCGAGGATGGCATAAAGATGCCCGGTCTTGGTTAAACTATTGGGGAATCATGGAAGACACCATTTTGCAAAATAAAGACACTATTAAAAAAAAATTCAAATCAAAATTTAAGGATAAAATGTGGTGTGATAAAGAGTTAGAGGAAAAAATAAAATTCATATTGTGCAAGATCAATAGAAAAGCTTTGTGGATTAGAAAAAGAAGGCATCATGAATTTAACGTTCGAGAACATGTATACCTTAAATTCAAAGAAATAAATACCTCATTAAAGCTAGGGAAATATTCCAAGTTGGCATCGAGGTTTTTTGGTCCATTAGAAATGTTAACTTGAATTGGACCAACGACATATCAACTAACATTCCCTGACTTAAAAATTCATAATGTTTTTCATGTTTGATTACTAAAAAAATATATTCATGATCATGGATGATTTTAGGGGCTAAATTTCTCTCATGGGATAATTTTCCATGGTTTTTTCCAAAAACGAGATTCGCTATTTTAAAAATGATTTGCCCAAATTTTATGGCATAAAATTATGTTACCTTAAAAATCGCCAAAATTTTATAAAAACTATATAAAATCCTTAGAAATTTGAATATTTTTTACAAAAATATCGCCAAACATTTATAGTTGGCATATGAAGGATAAGTGAGATTTGCTAAGGTTTCTAGATTTTAAAATAAATTTCCATCCTTAAAAGCATCCATGTTCATGATCCTACTCATATTATTTATTGTATTATCGTGCAAGTGGAACTAGAAGGCGAGTTTCAAGAGGAACCTCTATGCATTATGGACATGAAGGAAACAATACTTCGGAACAGAGCCATCGCCAAAGTAAAGGTGCAATGGAAGCACTTTAGCTATGAGTAAGCTACTTGGGAGTTGGAAGATGAAATCATAAAATCATATACAACTTTGTTCTACGTGATGAACATAAAGATGGACTAACACTGAGGATAGTGTTATATTTAAGGGGGAGAGGATTTAATATCCCCAAGAGTTAAACATTTTATTTTAAATAATTTTCATTTATGGAAAATTGTATTTGGTATAATTAAGACATTTAACTGTTATATTTTTGTATTGTTGAGCAAGAGTTCAACTTTCCAAGTGTTCTCTTTGATGAACATATGTAAGAGACAATTTTTTTTAATATATTAAATGTAGAGAAAAGATGGAACAACCAGGTTAAAAATAGTTGACTATGACTCCATGAGCTGGGAACATGTGTGAGTTAACTCAGAGTTGATTTTAACAAGTGTCAAAAGTAGAGCTTGACTTTCCAACTATTCTCTTTGATGGACATATATATATATATATATATATATATATATATATATATAT
>JZKD02S0634207.1:211217-221622 GCA_000966675.3 Picea glauca | reverse complement strand
CCAAGTTAAAAATAGTTGACTATGACTCCATGAGTGGGGAACATGTTTGAGTTAACTTAGAGTTGATTTTAACAAGTGTCAAAAGTAGAGTTGTCAGTGGGAGCCCCTAAAAATCAAGGATTTGTAAAGATCTGAATTTCCAAGGAGGTAAGTGAGTTCAAGGAAAAGTACTAGGAACAATAAGGATATATACAACATATGAGAGAGGAAAAATGTTTCTTAGTATATTATGGAAACAAATATTTGTTGTGTGAGCACTCATGGTGTTAGGAAAATGATATTGAACTGTAAATGAGGACAGTGGTTAAAGACTTGAGCTCAGTTTTCCCTTATGGAGTCATGGTCAGGCTAAAGGGTGATCATGACAAATAATCTTGTTTGTTCTGGATCTACGGTTGGGTGGAATGTGGTTATTCCATTTGTTTTTGACCTTTTGTTCTAAATATGTATAATCTACAGTTCTTTTTATATATGCATCCTTTGTTTATAATTGTTTTGTTAAATTAAAGAGATTATTATACTAAATGTGATTAGATATTTTTATATATGCATCATTTGTTTATAAATGTTTTGTTAAATTATAAAGATTATTATACTAAATGTGATTGTTTAAAGTTAAAGGAGTATGATTATATTCTTTTGAATTCTTTAGATTACCATGCCCTAGTATTAGAGTATTTGTTATTATAAATGTTTTGTTAAATTGCAAAGATTATTATATTAAATGTGATTGTTTAAAGTTAGAGTATGATTATATATTGTTGAATTCTTTAGATTACCATTCCCTAGTATTATAGTATTTTTTATTATACAGCCACAGTATTACTTAGTAAATTTTAGAAGATAATGCTTAAATTGGAATATCATTTGTTATATATATATATATATATATATATATATATATATAATCTATGTTAAGATAAATTGATATACAAGGAATTAACTAGAAGTTGGAATATGTATATATATAATTTTATAAATAAATAGGAATTTTCCCTTACGGTATTGAATCAAGGAAAAAATCCAATACATGTTCAATACAAAAATAACTTTGTTTAATATAAAGAAAAAAGAACTATTTTCTGCTGAGTAGAAGTTTAAGAAGCATGACTTTAAAAAACTATAAGTTGGAATAGGTATATATATAATTTTATATAAAAATAAGAATTTTCCTTCAATCAAGGAAAAAATCCAATCCATGTTCAATACAAAAATAACCTTGTTTAATATAAAGAAAAAAGAACTATTTTCCGCTGAGTAGGAGTTTAAGAAGCATGACTTTAAAAAACTAGAAGTTGGAATAGGTATATATATAATTTTATATATAAATAGGAATTTTCCCTTAGGGTATTGAATCAAGGAAAAAATCCAATCCATGTTCTATAAAAAAGAACCCTATTCAATATAAAGAAAAAAGAACTATTTTCCGATAAGTAGGAGTTTAAGAGTGACTAACGTAAATTATAGACTTATGGAAATATATTCAAACTACACTTTAAAGAATCAAGATTTAGTAGATTTAATTGAAAATGGGATGAAGTTATTGTGGAAACAAAAATATACAAGTTAAAATCCGGGTATTTTTAAGTAAGAGACTAGAAATTGTGATCTACAAGTGGAACCCGAGGGAAGCTTATTCAACAACTCCTCTTTCACTGAGGTTGGATGGCTTCTCAACTTCCAAAAACTGGCATCTCTCTTCCATCGAATCGCCACGAAGACAGACGGATGGTTTTTGATCTCTCTCTGGTTTCCTTCACGGGTTTCTCACAGCTTCACGCCTTCTTTCTTGGGAAGAATTCACACGATTCATTTTTTTACCAAAGCCACAAACTCGAGATCAATTCTTCGCTTCAATTACCATGGCGAGGCTTCACGATTGAGAAGTGTTCTCCTTCTTTCAAATACGCCCTTCTGCATTACAAATAGCAGAGGTTCCTATGCAAAAACTTCCTGATATATTTTCCAAAACATTTGTCAGAGAAGGTGTTGTTCATGTTGTAGACATGATGATATTATCAAATTAGTCAAGTCTGAATTCAATGCATGAATTTCTAGGAAAGGACCAATATGGTTCAATGGGGGCACATCCTAAACCCAAATGTAATAGGAGACATATTGGTGGGTCAAGCAGTGAAGCAAACAGAATGGAAGAATCCAAAGGCATGACTATTGGAACTGTTGGTTCACCTCCATCTTCAGGAGAGGCATTGATTCCAACCCTTAATTTAGTTCTTTGTGCAGTTGCTAGTTCTCATGCTAAATGTTTTAAGGATACATATTTTCCTGTTGATTCAGGTGCTATTGATGCGGGAGTTGGGGAAAGTATTTGCAATTTGAAAAGCTTGTGCATGAAGTTAAATGGCACTTTGTTGGATCCAAAAAGTAAATCAAAAGGCAAGGGTAAAATTGTCGGGCATGCTTTTGCTGCTAATGAAGAGAAATTGCAGAGTGTTGTTGCAGATATTCTTGCAAGTGCAAGTCAAGTGCAGGTCGTAACAGAAAAAAAATAAAAATCAAGAAGGTAAAATAACTATCAAAATAGAGAAGATAAATAACACAGAATTCTTATTCACTTTCATCACCATCTACCATGGTATTACCAGACACTAAAAACTATAGTGTTATGATAAACTATCAGGCTCATAAGATCAATATCATGATCTGTTACCACTATTAGATTCATAATGAAGAAAAATGCAGAAACTTAATGATTTCTGGACAGTGGTTGAAAATCCTCTCTAATTTCGAATACATAATGATTTCTAGAAAATCCTATCTAATCTAGAATACAACGTCTATCCACACCGATAACGATCATGATAACTACATACTACATTCTGTTTAATTTGATCGTGAACCACAAAGTTTATGGTGTGAAATAAAGTCATTCTAGAACATAACTTGGCTACCATAGTCTGATGCTTGAAATCTACCATAACATCAAGATAACTGATCTATAAAGCATTTTTTAAATTTAAATTTGTTGGAAAATTATTTCGTTTTTAGTAAATTCAAATCTGGAAAAAATTTTCCATTTATGGCAATTCTGAAATTGATAATTGTAATTAATTATTATGAATGTTGGATAGAGACCCGATTTGACCTAACTAACTATTGACTAGGACACTTGTATGAAAACAAAATATTTTATATTGATTGCAGGAGGACAAATGGAACAACCATGTTAAATTCAGCTGACCATGACTCCATCAGTGGGGAACATGTTGGAACTACCTCTGGGCTGATTGTTACAAGTGGAAAATTAGAGATTTGGCCATTGGCAGCCCCTGAAAATCAGGGATTTAGAAAGCTGTGAAAATTTCCAAGGGAGGGAAAAAGACCTAGGAAAAAAGATATTATGGATAAATAGCATATGTGAGGAGGAAGGACGTTGCCAAGTATGCTGGGAAAAATATTATTGATTTTCCCTTGCTATTATGAACACTACTGAGTGAGTGTGAGGCAAGAGGAATCCACTAGAATGGAAGGAAAGTACTGAGGAGGAGTCTTCCAAGTTCACCCTCATGGATTCATGGTCAGGCTAGGGGGTGAATCTTGCAAGTGATTTTTGGTTGCCCTATTCTACGGTTGGGGGGAATGTGGTTGTTCCCTTTGTCTTCCCGCGAACTGTTCCACATATGTAAACCTTTCCTTTCTTGTGTGAATGATTATATCTATTTGTTGTAATGTAACTGTGTGAATGAATTATGTCTACGTGTTGTAATGTATCTAACTGTACTAAGTTGAGATCGCTTCCATAGATGATATTTGTTCATTCTATGAAGTTTTATAATCAAGGACTAAATTCTGGGATCACCCCTCTTGAATTAAAAACTTGAGACACAGTGATCATGTGCAAGTGAATTCGAAAGTATAAATTCGTCTATAGGCAAAAGTTTATTTTTGTAATCGCAATATCAGATAGATCTATCTATGAATATTCGGATTGAGTAGGTGTGTACATATATTCTTGTAGGTGTGCATATAGATACAGATGTGGTAGTACTTTGTATAGATCTATTAAAGAATATTTATTGACAGCAATAGAAAACTCATTCATACATAGATTTTTGTCAATCATTTTAGACATACAAACTCTACCAATAAGAAAATCAACTACCTCTCAAATAAGAAATAACTGAAACAAAGAGTCTGGAACTCCTCATATCTTACTACAGTAATATAAGTAAGTCATTTCTTTGTTATAAGATAATGCAGAGGTAAAATTCGAAGATAATTATTCTAGAGTATACATGTGAAACTGTCGTGAATGGTATAGATTAAGCAATTACAGTTCAGTGTATGCAACACGTGATTTAAAATCCTACCAACCCTTTGGCCTAAACAATGAAGAAAGTATATATATATATTATTCTGGAAGGAAAAACATAGAATCGAAGCTTTACTCGGACCATTATATCCAATCTAACTAATCGCTATTGTAGATTTAAATCACATTGGTAATAATTATAAGGAATGTCGAAATGAGATAAAATGATTTAGTATTAATTGATCTAGCATAAGTCGACCCAACGTCCAGAATTTGAAAACAGGGCCTGTCTTTAAGGCAATAACGCTGGTATTTAAAATTTAGGGCATAACGAGACCCGAGAAGTAATCGGTTATCAAATAATTCATTTACTCTAATGAACAGAACAATCCTGTAGAAGAAATTTCTGCAAAATTTATACTGTAACCACCGGGACCAAATCCATAGTTACCTTCGAGGAAATTTTTTTCCCCTTCTTCCAAACCCGATAGGAATCTGAGGGAATCGAATTTGATTGACCTCTTTTAAATTTGGCAACCATGACTGTTCGAAAATCTAGAAGGGTTCAGAAGGGAATTCAAATACCTATTGCACCAAGTATGGGGACGAACATCCAAGTTTACGGATGTTTAATGATTGTCCTTAATTAAGTACTGCAATTAGGGCAAAGTGGAGAGATTCGAGAGGGACACTTTAAACTCGTGATAATCCCAAGAGGTTGTTTGCTACATGCCGTAAATGATGTGGTAGAAGGGTCATTATACCTCCTTCACTGTATCTGAGGTTAGTCCCATCTAAATCCATGAAATGGAATTGGTAGGAATTCCAGTCTTTTGTTTCTAAGTTTGGTTAGGGTTTGTTACTCGAATAGGATGTCGGTTGTCCCTAAAGGGGTGAAGCAAGAATTGCATTCGTAACTATCATTTCCATGCCTGGCATTCACACATTCTATGTCCACATTGATGGAAAGGAGCCCATTAAATTCACTGCCACCCTTGCCCGAAGAAAACGTAATTTCCACACCAACATTTATGAAGGGTCATTCGTAGTACTGCTCTCACGGTTGGCCTTGCTGGCCCGATACCTTTGAAAATGGATTATATAGATGTAGGACTTTTGTTTAAACGTTTATGGTGCAATAAGATTGATAATAGTATGATTATACATAGAATGTTACTTAACCGTTTGGTGGTGCAATTTATTTGGCCATAGATATATATACATAGGTATATAAATTGTTGCATGATTATGTTGTGGCAAAGTCGTTATATAAACTCTTTGGTGTGTATTTATGTATAGTTTGACCAGGACAAGAGTGTAGCCTATGCGATTAGGATGATTAAATACTGTTAGGATTACAAGGAGTCATTCGAAGAGAAGATAAAGTTTATAATTTCACTTATAAAATAGCTTTGGTAAGTTTCAATGTGGAAGAATAAATGTTTAATCTCCCTTGTAGCAAGATTTGAGCTAGATATACCTATGAATTTAGAGTCCATACCTACAAAGAAAAGAATAAATATTTTTTTTGTTTTTTGCAGTAATTAGAGGTGTATTACATATGGTATAAGAGAAAAAGTTGCAACATTGGGCCTAAACAAGGCCACATTAGTTGCTTAGTATATATTATGATTTATGTAAAACTAATAAATCTTATGGTTACAAACATAAATCCCTTTATGTTTTGTGTTAATTATGGCAACTCGTGACGATGCAAAAATCAGGATGGAAGGAAATCCACAGCAAAGACCTCCTGGAGATCTAAGACATAAACGGAAGCTCACCCACAGAGGTGTTGGAAATAATGAGGAATCTTATTGTTGAATTGCAGATTTTCAAAGATGACAATGAAAAATTGAAGAAAGCATAGCAGGAACAACAAGAGATAAATGAAGTCCCGTTGCGCATTATAGTGACCAAGAAAATCCCAAAGGATGATAACCATGACGAAGAGGTCAGCAAAAGGGCCTCCAAGAACTTTGGGTTGGAAACAGAAAAAGGAGACAGTTCGTCCGAAGGAACACCTTCAGTTGAAGACAAAAATAAACCAAACAAAAAAAGAAAACAAGTAGACCACCTTGAAGGAGAATTTAAAAAGATTAAACCAACTACCTTTGATGGGGAATCCAGGACAAGAGAAGAAGTTGAGGCATGGTTGTTGGACATCAATAAATACTTCCAGATCTACAACTATTCTAGCAACATGAAGGTCATAATGGCCATATACAATCTGAAAGGGAAGGCCATCATTTGGTGGCAAGACCTGAAATTGGCCAAGGGCCTAAAGGAGAAACAGTTGGAATGGTCTAACTTTAAGAACTATTTCAAGAAACAATACCTTTCTAAAAGCTATTATGAAAGAAAGATGAAAGAATTTTACGAGTTACGACTTGGACAAATGATGATGGAGGACCTTATAAATAAATTTCTAGAACTACTAAGGTTTGTACTGTACATCGGGGAGGATAAGGTAAAAATCCAGTGATTCTTAAGCTATCTACCACAGTCCTACAGGGATAGAATTGAGTTTGATAACCCTAAATCCTTGAGTGAAGTATTCTGGAAAGCATGAATGTGCTATGACCAGTATAAATAGCGGGTAGAGTTTCCCAAATCCTAGAAGGATAAGAAACAAGATGGAATGAACCAACAGAAGAAGGGATACCAGCCAACTCCTTATCGGAATGTAGCAAAAAGTTTTCCGAGAAAGGATTTTCACTCCAATCATCTGAATACACAAGGTAATGATAAACTGGTAAACTTGGGAACAAAGAAGTTTGGGGACAGATCTCACGAGCCATTAAAGTGTTGGGAATGTGGAGAGCCTCATCTAAGGAGGAACAGTCCACGTTTAATTTCAGCAAACATAATTGTTGTTCATAATTTGCAGGAAGCCTCGACGGTGGGAGATGTGGGCAGAAGCCTACATGGGATAAATGCAGCCATAGATGGTCGACAAGCTGACCACTAGTCCTCGGTGGTAGAAATTGAAGGTCAAATCAATAACACTCGAATTTTTGTTTCAATTTACCCTGGAGCTACGTTAAGTTATATTAGTCTTGATGTAGTGGAGTCGAATAAACTTAAGAAACTGAAGCATGCAAAATCATGGCTTGTACAACTAGCAACATGTACTAAAAGGAAAGAAGTTGACTTTATTTATGATTTTGAGTTCAACTTAGATGGTCAAAATATAAAAACAAATATGAAAATCCTACCACTAGGATCTTACAATATGATTATCGGGATGGATTGGTTGGAACAACACAAAGAAGTACTAGATTGTTATACAAAGATACTTAGCTATAAAGACAAGTTTGGCACTGCTAGAACAACCCAAGGTATGCCAAAACCTGTATCAGTCAGACAAGTTTCAGCGATGCAACTCAAGAAATGTATGAGAAAGGGATGTTAAGTTTATGCCATCCAAGTAACGAATCTATTAGGAAAAGAAGATAAGCAAATGTTAGAAGACTTTGTTCTCTTACGTCAATTCAGACACATGTTTGTGGATGAGGTACCATAATTACCTCCTAGAAGGGAAATAGACTTCTCCATAGACCTACTACCCGGTTCAACGCCTATCTCAAAAGCACCTTACCAAATGAGTCTACCAGAATTGACAGAATTAAAAATACAATTACAGGAATTGTTGGAAAAAGAGTATATCAGACCGAGTGTTTCACCATGGGGGGCACCAGTCCTCTTTGTGAAAAACAAAGATGGTACTCTAAGACTATGTATCGATTATAAACAATTGAACAAAATGACTATTAAGAACAAATACCCCTTACCAAGGATAAATGATCTATTCGATCAAGTAGGCGGGGCCAAGATCTTTTCAAAGTTGGATTTACAATCCAGTTATCATCAAGTTAGGATAAAAGACGAGAACATAAGAAAAACAACGTTTCGGACAAGATATGGACACTACGAATTTGTAGTCATACCTTTTGGACTTACTAATGCACCAGCCACGTTTATGTGCCTAATGAATAGTATTTTCATTCAGTACTTGGACAAGTTCGTGGTAGTATTTATCGACGATATTCTAGTCTATTCAAAAACGGAGGAAGAACATGATGAACACTTAAGTATAGTTCTGCAAACGTTGAGGAAACACAAATTGTACGCCAAATTTGACAAGTGTGACTTTTGTCGGAAGGAAATACAATATCTAGGACATGTAATTTCAGCAGAAGGCATTGTCATAGACCCGTAGAAGATAAAATCCATTATGGAATGGCTGGTACCTAAGGATGTAGCGGATATCCAGTCATTCATGGGAATCACCGGATATTATAGCAGATTTATAGAAGGTTTTTCCAAGATAGCCTACCCTATCACATCATTACAAAAGAAAGGGACCAAGTTTAATTGGTCAGAGAAGTGTCAAGATAGTTTTAACAAGCTGAAGGAATTATTGACAGCTGCACCCATATTGAAGGTAGAAAACCTAGATAAAAACTTCACCGTATGTGTAGATGCAAGTAAAGAGGGACTAGGTGGTGTCCTAACTCAGGAAGGACACATTATTTATTATGAGTACCAGAAATTAAAAGAACATGAGCGAAATTATGTCACTCATGACTTAGAATTGGCAGCGGTAATATAGGCCTTAAAAAATGTGGTGACACTACACAATGGGCAAAAAATTTCTACTATTGAAGGATAATCGCGGGGTGAAATATCTGTTCAGCCAGCCAGATATTAATGCAAGACAAGAAATATGGCTAGCCTTCTTGAGCGAATTTGACTTTGAGGTCATACATATCAAGGGTAAGGAAAATAAAGTAGCGAACGCTTTAAGCAGAAGAGTCCATGGGTTATTTGAGATAAATATCAGCAGGGCAGAAAGTGATCTAGAAGAAAGAATAAGGATGACAGGTATTAACGATGAAAATTACACTAAGATGATCAAAGAATTACAAAACAGTACTGCAAACTCAGATAAACCAGATCTAAGTATCGACAAGAAGGGACTATTATGATGTAAAAACAGACTTTACATACCAGATTCAGCAGAGTTAAAATTAATAATTTTGGATGAAGTGCATAAGAAACCGTATTTTGGCCATCCAGGTTACCAGAAAACAATAACGACACTTAGAAAACTATTTTACTAGCTTAATATGAAGGGAGAAACAGTAGAGTATTTGGCTAGGTGCTAAGATTGTCAATAGGTTAAGGCCGAGCACCAGCATCCAGCCGGCCTGTTACAGCCATTTCGAGTACCAGAATGGAAATGGGAGACCATATCGCTGGACTTTATAATAGGTTTGCCTAAAACTCAGAAACATAACGATTCTATCATGGTTGTAATCGATAAACTCAATAAGTTTGCACATTTTATTCCTGTAAAGTCTACTTTTAAAGCTATAAGAATTGTTGAAATATTCATGAAAGAAATTTTTAGACTGCATGGTAATCCTAAAATGGTGATTTTAGATAGAGACATAAAATTTACATACGCCTTTTGGAAGGAATCGTTTGTAGGGATAAATACTAACTTGAATTTCAGTACGAGTTATCATCCACAAATGGATGGACAAACCAAAAGGACAAACCAAATCATAGAGGATATGCTCTGCATGTATGTAAGAACAAAGCCGATCAAGTGGTAAGAATACCTACACTTGGTAGAATTTTAATATAACAATGGGTACCAAACTTCGGCTAAGTTGAGCCCTTTTGAAGTACTGTATGATAGAATGTGTATGACTCCAATTAGTTGGAATAACCTGGTTGACAGACTCATGGTTGGACCAGAGATGCTCCAATAAATGGAGAACATGGTAAGTAAGGTACAACAGAACTTGAAAGAAGCACAGAACAGACATAAGAGCTATGTAGATCAGAAAAGAAGACACTTGGAATTTCAAGCAGGAGACCATGTTTATCTGAAGGTCAAAGCCTGAAAAATCTTGTTGAAGCTAGGGAATTGTGTCAAGATGGCACCCAGTTTTTGTGGGCCCTTCGTGATACTAGCTCGAATTGGACCCGTAGCATACCAACTTTGATCCAGGTGGATAACGGGGGCCACCCACCTTTTCCAAATGGCTCAAAACAATTTTCTGGCCATTTTGGCAATTTACTATTTTTAGCAGGTTTTAACTTCCGGGGCCATTTTGA
>JZKD02S0634207.1:193449-211095 GCA_000966675.3 Picea glauca | reverse complement strand
GTTTATGGTTGCATCTCTGATATATTTCTGTTATATTACTAGATATACGCGATATCTCTGTGCATTTATTTATTATATCTCCGCTCTCATTTCGTGCCGAAAATAATCCGGATCAAACTTGCACTTCCAGCTAATCTAAGAATTCATAATGTATTTCATGATTCTTTGTTGAAAAAAATATATTCATGACTTTACTCATAAAATTGATTGTAACTTGGTGCAGGTGGAACCCCTACGCATTCTAGACCAGAGAGAAATAACACTTCAGAACAGAGTCGTCGCTCAGGTAAAGGTGCAATGGAAGCACTTTAGTCCTAAGGAGGCCACTTGGGAGTTGGAGGGAGATTTGCAAAAATATGATCCAATCATGTTCGAAGAAAGGAATGAACACCGAGGACAGTGTTTCACTGAAGGGGGAAAGGATGTGACATCCCCAAAAATAAAATAAAAAATTAAATTTAAATTTGTCGGATATTTATTCTGTTTTTAGTAAATTCGAATTTGGGAAATTTTTTCCATTTATGGAAATTTCGAATTTTGAATTTGATAATTGTAATTAATTATTATGACTGTTGGGCAGAGACCTGATTTGACCCAACTAAATATTTGACTAAGACACTTGTATGAAAATAGAATATTTTATATTGATTGCAGGAGGACAAATGGAACAACCATGTTAAATTCAGCTGACCATGACTCCATGAGTGGGGAACATGTTGGAACTAACTATGGGATGATTGTTACAAGTGGAAAATCAGAGATTTGGCCATTGGCAGCCCCTGAAAATCAAGGATTTAGAAAGTTGTGAAAATTCCCAAGGGAGGGAAAAAGACCCAGGCAAAAAGATATTATGGATACATAGCATATGTGAGGAGGCAGGACGCTGCCAAGTATGCTGGGAAAAGGATTATTGATTTTCCCTTGCTATTACGAAGACTGTTGAGTGAGTGTGAGGCAAGAGGAATTTGTTGGAAGGAATGACAGTACTGAGGAGGAATCTTCCAAGTTCGCCCTCATGGATTCATGGTCAGGCTAGGGGGTGAATCAGGAAAGTGATTTTTGGCTGCCCTATTCTACGGTTGGGAGGAATGCAGTTGTTCCCTTTGTCTTCCTGCAAATTGTTCCAGATATGTAAACCTTTCCTTCTCTGTGTGAATGATTATATCTATTTGTTGTAATGTAACTGTGTGAATGAATTATGTCTGCCTGTTGTAATGTATCTAATTGTACTAAGTTGAGATGGCTTCCATACATGAGATTTGTTCATTGTATAAACTTTTATAATCAAGGACTAAATTCTGGGATTGCCCCTCCTGAATTAAAAACTTGAGACAGAGTTACCCTGTGCAAGTGAATTCGAAAGTATAAATTCGTCTATAGGCAAAAGTTTATTTTTGTAATCGCAATATCAAATAGATCTATCTATGAGTATTCAGATAGAGTAGGTTTGTACATATATTCTTGTAGACTCATATATATATATATATATATATATATATATATATATATATATATATATATATATATATATATATATATATATATAGTGCACATAGATAAAGATGTGGTAGTATTGTGTATATATTTATTAAAGAAGATTTATAGACAACAATAGAAAACTCATTCATACAGAGATTTTTGTCAATCATTTTAGACATACAAACTCTGCCAATAAGAAAATCAATTACCTCTCAGACAAGAAATAACTGAAACGAAGAGTCTCGAACTCCTCATATCTTACTACAATAATATAAGTAAGTCATTGTTCTGTTATAAGATAATGCAGAGGTAAAATTTAAAGATAATTATTCCAGAGTATACATGTGAAACTGCTGTGAATGGTATAGATTAAGCAATTACAGTTCTGTGTATGCAACAAGAAATTTAAAACTCCTATCAACCCTTTGGCCTAAACAATGAAGAAATTTGTAATATACCTTAATTTTGACCAAAAAAAAAAATGTCTTCTCCAGAACATTAATCCTAATTAACTCGATAGATTCGTTCTTAGGATAAAATGATCATTTTCTCTAGTATTAAACTCTGATAAGTTTCTTATACTATGGTTACCCATTTTAATCAGCAAATATATAGTTGTCCAGGTTATGCTAAGATAACCATCCATTACTCTAACATTTATGTAATTCCTAAGCTTCCAAACATTTATACGTGTCATACTATACATAACTTGGACTATGGAGGACTTAGGATTCATGATCCCAAAATTCTTTCTTACGCAAAATAATTCTATGTGTGGAGAGGAGAAAGGATTTGTGATTGACGATATTGAGAAATCATTCCAACTGTTGGATCTCAGAGGAGGAGATTCGTCAGATCAGAACCTCCGCGTGGTATCACATATCAGGGGTTCAAAGGTTGGAAGCATTTCTTTTCGACTGCAAAAGTTGCGAAGTGTCGAGCGCCGAGGGCTCATGAGACACATGGCACATCTGTTAGGTGGGGACCACGTGGTTGATAGGTGTCACAAACATACAATTCATAGAAAAGGTGGAAGTAGGCGACAGGTGGCGTACATGAGTCACCTTGGAAGGAGTCAACCCATCACTGACTTATCGTGCTTCGGGGTTGAGCAATGGAGGAGCACGAGGGTTCAACACTCCAACTCGCGAATTTGTGAGTAGTGCTAGGGTTTATCCAAGCCCATGGTTATATGTAGTAGGCACCAGCGAGAAGGAAGCCATACTCATATCGCATCTCGGGTATCGAACGTTTGGAGTGCAAGAAGAGTCGAGGGTCTTCGACTCACAAACTCGCGAGATCACTAGTCATGAAAGGCACTTTCATTAAGGTCTTGTTTATGGTCATATCACAAAGGATTTGGAGAGAGGGAGTCTATTCTAGGTGGTGTAGGTGCATTGTACTGGTAGAGTCAATCTCCTGTTGACTTGCACCAGCGGAGTTTTCATGGCAGGCCTATGGATTGTGTAAATTGAGGTTCCAATAGGGACTCGAGGGAGCCTTTTCAGCTCAAGGAGAACTTAAAAAAATCCTGAGAGGATCTCGGCCATCCTTTTCATGGGAAAGGTACTCGGGTTCCTTAACACAAACCCTTCGGGATTTAATAGTCTGTGATGCAAAGGTCAAAGTTTTTCCTCGGTCTGTAATTGTAATTGGAATTATTTCAACTTAGCACAATTAGATGCATAATTTCAGATACACAAATCATTCAAACAAACCAGGAGAAGATTTACATATTTGAACCAGTGTGCGGGAAGACAAAGGGAACAACCATGTTCCTCCCAACCATAGAATAGGGCAGCCAAAATCACTTGCTCAATTTACCCCCTAGCCTGACCATAAATCCATGAGGGCGAACTTGGAAAACTTCTCCTCAGAAATGTCCTTCAATTCCAACATATTCCTCTTACCTCCCACTCACTCAGTAGTGTTCATAATAGCAAGGAAAAATCAATAGTCTCCTTTCCCAGCATACTTGGCAGCATCCTGCCTCCTCACATATGCTATTTATCAATTTGCCTAGGTCTTTTCCCTCCCTTGGGAATTTTCGTAGATTTCTAAATCCCCGATTTCCAGGGGCTGCAAATGGCCAAATCACTGATTTTTCACTTGTAATAATCAGCCTAGAGGTAGTTCCAACATGTTCCCCACTCATGGAGTTATGGTAAATTGATTTTAACATGGTTGTTCCATTTGTCCTCCTGAAATCAATATAAATATTCTATTTTTATACAAGTGTCATAGTCAAAAAGTTAGTTGAGTCTAATTAGATCTCTGTCCAACAGTCATAATAATTAATTACAAATATCAAATTCGAAATTTGAAAGTGCCATAAATGGAAAAAAAAATCCAAATTCGAATTTACTAAAAACAGAATAAATTTCCAGCAAATTTAAATTTCAAAAAATATTTTATTTTTGGAGATGCCACATCCTTTCCCCCTTCAGTAAAACACTATCCTAAGTGTTCGTTCCTTTCTTGGAATAGGATTGGATGATATTTCCGCAAATCTCCCTCCAACTCCCAAGTGGCCTCCTTAGGACTAAAGTTCTTCCATTGCACCTTTACCTGAGCGACGACTCTATTCCGAAGTTTTGTTTCTCTCCAGTACAGAATGCGTACGGGTTCCACCTGGAACTCGCCTTCAAGTTCCACCTGCACCAAGTTCCTTATGCACTTCATCTAAAACAATTAATTTTACCTCTGTTGAATTTGGTATGTAAAGTTTGTTTTTAAATCGTAATAGTCCCTTCTTGTCGATACTTAGATCTGGTTTATCTGAGTTTGTTGTATTGTTTTGTAATTCTTCCATCATCTTCGTGTAATTTTCGTCGTTAATACTTGTCATCCTTATTCTTTGTTCTAGATCACTTTCTTCCCTACTGATGTTTATCTCAAATAACCCATGGACTCTTCTACTTAAAGTGTTTGCTACTCTATTTTCCTTACCCTTGATATGTCTGACCTCGAAGTCGAATTTGCTCAAGGAGGCTAGCCATCTGGCTTGTCTTGCATTAAGATATAGTTGGTTAAACAGATACTTCACCCCGCTATTATTCATTAATAGTATAAATTTTCTGCCCATTATGTTGTGTTGCCACATTTTTAAGGCATGTATTATCGTTGTTAATTCTAAGTCATGAGTGACATAATTTCACTTGTGTTCCTTTAATTTTTGGGACTCATAACAAATAACGTGTCCTTCTTGAGTTAGGACACCACCTAGTCCTTCTTTACTTACATCAACACATACAGTGAAGTCTTTATCTAGGTCTACTACCTTAAGAATGGGTGCAGTTGTCAATAATTCCTTCATCTTGTTAAAACTGTCTTGACACTTCTCTGACTAGTTAAACTTGGTTCCTTTCTTTTTTAATATTATGATAGGGTAGGCTATCTTGGAAAATCCTTCTATAAACCTATGATAATATCCAGTGATTCCCATGAATGACCGGATATTTTCTACATCCTTAGGTACTGGCCATTCCATAATGGCTCTTGTATTCTTCGGGTCTACGACAATGCCTTCTGCTGAAATTACATGTCCTAGATATGGTATTTCTTTTTGATAAAAGTCACACTTGTCAAATTTGGCGTACAACTTGTATTTTCTCAACGTTTGCAGCACTATCCTTAATTGTTCATCATGTTCTTCCTCCATTTTTCAATAGAATAGAATATCGTCGATAAATACTACCACGGACTTGTCTAAGTATTGACTGAAAATATTGTTCATCAGGAACATAAATGTGGTTTGTGCGTTAGTGAGTCCAAAAGGTATGACTACAAATTCGTAGCCTCCATATCTTGTCCAAAATTTTGTTTTGTTTATGTCCTCATCTTTTATCCTAACTTGATGATAACCGGATCGTAAATCCAACTTTTAAAAGATCTTGGCCCCACCCACTTTTAGGACACCACCTAGTCCTTCTTTACTTGCATCAACACATACGGTGAAGTCTTTATCTAGGTCTGCTACCTTCAGAACGGGCGCAGTTGTCAATAATTCCTTTAGCTTGTTAAAACTGTCTTGACACTTCTCTGACTAGTTAAACTTGGTTCCTTTCTTTTGTAATGATGTGATAGGGTAGGCTATCTTGGAAAATCCTTCTATGAAACTATGGTAATATCCGGTGATTCCCATGAATGACCGAATATCTACTACATCCTTAGGTACTGCCCATTCCATAATGGATCTTGTCTTCTCCGGGTCTACGGCAATGCCTTCTGCTAAAATTACATGTCCTAGATATGGTATTTGTTTTTGATAAAAGTCACACTTGTCAAATTTGGCGTACAGTTTGTGTTTTCTCAACTTTGCAGAACTATCCTTAAGTGTTCATCATGTTCTTCCTCTATTTTTGAATAGACCAAAATATCGTCGATAAATACTACCACGAACTTGTCTAAGTATTGACTGAAAATATTGTTCATCAGGAACATAAACGTGGTTGGTGCGTTAGTGAGTCTGAAAGGTATGACTATGAATTCGTAGTGTCAATATCTTGTCCGAAAATTTGTTTTGTTTATGTCCTCGTCCTTTATCCTAACTTGATGATAACCGGATCGTAAATCCAACTTTGAAAAGATCTTGGCCCCACCCACTTGATCGAGCAGATCATTTATCCTTGCTAAGGGGTATTTGTTCTTAATAGTCATTTTTTTCAATTTTCTATAATCGATACATAGTCTTAGAGTACCGTCTTTCTTTTCCACAAAGAGGACTGGTGCTCCCCATGGAAAAACACTCGATCTAATATAGTCTTTGTCCAACAATTCCTGTAATTGTATTTTTAATGTTGTCAGTTCTGGTAGACTCATTCAGTAGGGTGATTTTGAGATAGGGGTTGAACCGAGTATTAGGTCTATGGAGAAGTCTATTTCCCTTCTAGGAGGTAATTCTGGTATCTCATCCACAAACATGTCTCTGAATTCACGTAGGACAACAAAGTCTTCTAACTTTGGCTTATCTTCTTTTCCTAATAGATTCGTCACTTGGATGGCATAAACTTGACATCCCTTTCTAATACATTTCTTGAGTTGCATCGTTGAAACTTGTCTAACTGATATAGGTTTTGGTATTCCTTGGGTTGTTCTAACATTGCCAAAATCATCTTTATAACTAAGTATCTTTGTATAACAGTCTAGTACTGCTTTGTGTTGTTCCAACCAATCCATCCCGATAATCATATCATAAGATCCTAGTGGTAGGATGTTCAGATTGGTCCTTATCTTTTGACCATCTAAGATGAACTCAAAATCAGAGATAAAGTCAACTAATTTCCTTTTAGTACATGTTGCCAGTTGTATAAGCCATGATTTTGTGTGTTTTAGTACCTTAAATTTATTCGACTCTACTACATCAGGAGTAATATAACTTAACATAGCTCCAGGTTCAATTAAAACATAAATTCAAGTGTCATTGATTCTACCTTCGATCTCTACCACCGAGGACTGGTGGTCAACTTGTCGACCATCTATGGCTTCATTTATCCGATGCAGGCTTCTTCCCATGTCTCCCACTGTCGATGCTTCCTGCAAATTGTGAACAAAAGTTTTGTTTGCTGAAATTAAACATGGACAATTCCTCCTTAGATGAGGCTCTCCACATTCCCAACACTTTAATGGCTCGCGAAAGTTGTCCCCAAAGTTCTTCGTTCCTAGGTTTACTGATTTACCACTACCTTGCGCATTCGGATGATTGGAGTGAAAATCCTTCCTCGGGAAACTTTTTACTTCTTTCCGATAAGGAGTTGGCTGTATCCGTTCTTCCATTGGTTCATTCGATCTTGCTTCTTATCCTTCCAGGCCTTGGGAAATTCTACCCACTGTTTATACTGGTCGTAGCACATTCGCGCTTTCCTGAATACCTCACTCAAGGATTTGGGGTTGTCAAAATCGATTATGTCCCTGTAGGACTGTGGTAAACAACTTAAGAGTCGTTGAATTTTTACTTTATCCTCTCGAATGTATGGTACGAACCTTAGTAATTCCAGAAATTTATTTATAAGGTCTTCCATCATCATTTGTCTGAGTCGCAACTCGTAAAATTATTTCGTCTTCCTTTCATAATAGCTTTCATAAAGGTATTGTTTCTTAAAATACTTCTTAAAGTCAAACCATTCCAACTGTTTCTCCTTTAGGCCCTTGGCCAATTTCAGGTCCTGTCACGAAATGTTGGCTTTCCCCTTCAGATTGTAGATAGCCATTATGACCTTCATGTTGTTGGAATAGTTATAGATCTAAAAGTATTTTTTGATGTCCAACAACCATGCCTCAACTTCTTCTCCTATCATGGATTCTCCATCAAAGGTAGTTGGTTTAATCTTTTTAAATTCTCCTTCAAGGTGGTCCATTTGTTTCCTTTTTCTGTCTCATATAATTTTATGTTCAGTTGAAGGTGTCCCTTCAAACGAACCATCTCCTTTTTTTGTTTCCAGAACAAAATTCTTGGAGGCCTTTTTGCTGACCTCTTTGTCATGGTTATCATCTTTTGGGTTTTTCTTGGTTACTATACTACGCAGTAGGACTTCATTTATCTCTTGTTGTTCCTGCTGTGCTTTCTTCAATTTTTCATTGTCGGCCTTGAAAACCTGCAGTTCAACAATAAGATTCCTCATTGTTTCCAACACCTCCGTGGGTGAGCTTCCATCACTTTTCTATCCTGAATATCTAGGAGGTATTTGCTACGGATTTCCTTCCATCCTGATTTCTGCACCTTCCTAAGCTTCCATAATCAACACAAAACAGAAAGGGCTTTCTGTTTGTAACCACAAGATTTATTAGTTTTGTATAAATCAGAGTATATACTAAGTAATTAATGTGGCCCTATTCAGACCCAGTGTTGTAACTTTTTCTCTGATACCATATGTAATATACCTTAATTTTGACCAAAAAAAAAAAAAATTGTCTTCTCCAAAACATTAATCCTAATTAACTCGATAGATTCGTTCTTAGGATAAAATGATTGTTTTCTCTAGTATTAAACTCTGATAAGTTTCTTATACTATGGTTACCCATTTTAATCAGCCAATATATAGGTGTCTAGGTCATGCCAAGATAATCGTCCATTACTGTAACATTTATGTAAGTCCTAAGCTTCCAAACATTTATACGTGTCATACTATACAGAACTTGGACTATGGAGGACTTAGGATTCATGCTCCCAAAATTATTTCTTACGCAAAATAATTCTAAGTGTGGAGAAAAGAAAGGATTCATGATCGACGATATTGAGAAATCATTCCAACTGTTGGATCTCGGAGCAGGAGATCCATCGGATCAGAACCTTCGCGTGGTATCGCGTATCAGGGGTTCAAAGGTTGGAAGCATTTCTTTTCGACTGCAGAAGTCATGAAGTCTCGAGTGCCGAGGGATTGTGCAACACGTGGCACATCCATTAGGTGGGGACCACATGGTTGATAGGTGGCGCAAACATACAACGTATAGAAAAGGCGAAAGTAGGCGACATGTGGCATACACGTGTCACCTTGGAAGGAATCAACCCCTCACTGACTTATCATGCTTCAAGGTTTTGCAAAGGAGGAGCATGAGGGTTCAACACTCCAACTCACGAAGTTGCGAGTTGCGAGTAGTGCTAATGTTTAGCCTAGCCCATGGTTATATGTAGCAGGTGCTAGTGAGGAGGAAGCCATACCCGTATCGCATCTCGGGTATCGGAGGTTTGGAGTGCAAGAAGAGTCGAGGGTCTTCGACTCATGAAGTCACGATATCACGAGTCACAAAAGGCGCTTGTGTTAAGCCCTTTTTTATAGTCATATCGCAAAGGATTTGGAGAGAGGAAGTCTATTCTAGGTGACGCAGGCACATTGTACTGGTAGAGTCAACTGCCTGTTGACTTTCTCCCATGGAGTTTTCATGGAGGGCCCGTGGATTGTGTAAATTGAAGTTCCAATAGGGACTTGAGGGATCCTTTTGGGCTCAAGGAGAATTTAAAACAATCCTGAGCGGATCTCGGCCATCCTTTTCATGGGAAAGTTACTCGAGTTCCTTAACACAAACCCTTCGGGATTTAGTCGTCCCTGATGCAAAGTTCGAAGTTTTTCCTCGGTCTCTGATTGTAATGTACCCAGTTTGAATTTCAATTCTTGTTTGGCAAGGAAATGATCATTATAATAATCTACCATATAAACTATTTATAATTTCCTCGGCTGCGTAGTTTCATACCTACCCTAAATCTGGGCTCGAAATTTTTGCCTGTGTTTAATTAATGCAAGATTCATGACTCTTCTTCTTTGCATGTCGCATAATGAAAGTAGACTAATATAGAATAGTTAAATTCTGACTGTCAACAGTATTCCAATATCAATATAACTTCTTGAAGCAAACCGTTTCATTGTACTTTCAATTCTAGCGTCAGATATAATATATAAAAAGGGGTTCCATATTTTCAACTTTCAATTTCATCAATATTTATGCATCTAGAATTTTGTTTACATGTTGTTGATACATACTATTGATTAGTATATGATTCATTTAATACATGAACAAACATATATAATATTAACTATTTATGTTGTAGATAGTCCACTTCCGGTTTGTTGTGACGCCTATACAGTTTCCAAAATAATATATATGATCCATAGGATTCGTGTTGTCTCGTATTTCTCTTCAATTCCAAGTTATATTAGAAAGGAAGTCTCCGCTAAGTGATACGATTTTCTTAAATTTAATTAAAGAGATACACCTAAACGTTTATATATGTGCAAACTTACTCAACTCTAATTATTCATAGATAGATCTGCTTAATATTTCAGTCATAGAAATGAACATATGCCTATAAATAGATATGTTCCTTTCAATCACATTTATAAACAGATAATCCTAACTAGAATTTTGATTACAGAGTTAAACATATACTATAGATGGATCTTTTCTTTCAAGTTCATTTGTATATAGATAGTTTTTCCTAGCATTTTAGTTTCAGGAGGAACCATTCCAAGAATTTAGTCTTTGATTATAAACTTTATACTATGAACAGATGTCATCCATGGAATTATTTCAACTTACCACAATTAGATGCATAATTTCAGATACACAAATCATTCAAACAAAGTAGGAGAAGATTTACATATCTGAACCAGTGCATGGGAAGACAAAGAGAATAGCTACATTCCTCCCAACCATAGAATAGGGCAACCAAAATCACTTTCCCGATTCACCCCCTAGCCTGACCATAAATCCATGAGGGAGAACTTGAAAAACTTCTCCTTAGAAATGTCCTTCAATTCCAATAGATTCCTCTCACCTCACACTCACTCAATAGTGTTCATAACAGCAAGGAAAAATCAATAGTCTCATTTCCCAGCATACTTGGCAGCGTTCTACCTCCTCACATATGCTATTTATCAATGTAACGACCCTAGTTGGATAAATGTTTAAGAATTATAAAGTAAAACTAATTAGGGGATTAATTGTGTTAACAAGGTATTAATTAAACAAAGATGATTTAATGATATCAATTAAGTAAGTTATCTATTAATTAAAGGTTATAACTGTGATTAATTAATTAATAATTTAACTGCAGATTACCTTTGATGACCTGAGTAATGAATTTAAGAGATCAATGATATATGTTATAAAATGGTTGTGTATGCAACAAGGGATAACCTGTTAGTCTCGAGAATATAAAACATTAAAGGAAGGATTAGGGACGGGGACGAGGGCAGGTAAGGGAGTAAAGGAAGGAGTCGGTGTAGGAGGAATAAGGGAGGAAAGGAGGTCGAGGTGAAAAAAAAATTCGACAGAGGATGGATTTGGGGAGGACTGTGAGATTTGCGGGGAGCAGTAGATTTTTGGCTGTGGCACTTTTGATCAGTTGAGGCACCGGGTTGTTGGACGTTTTGGGCATGGGGGCCAGGATATCCATATCTATCCTGGAGCTAGGTAGTTTTCCTAGTTGGTAGGGAGGATAGTAGGTTTGGGCAGTTATTCTTTGTTTGTGGTTGGGTTGGTCTGTGTATCAGGTAGAAGGAAGGCAACAAGAAGGCAACAAGGCAACATAAATTAGCATCAGAACCAGGTAATTTGTTAAACTATGTGTTTATTTCATTCTACCATGAAATCATTATTCATTGATAAATTTAAGTTTTTGAAGTTGCTATTATAAAGATTGTTGTTATGTTATGAAGTTATTATCTCAGTTCATGAAGTAATTTGCTTATGGAAGTAAATGATGTTTAGAAATATTTGGTTGTTACATATGGTATCAGAGCGTCTTAGTTCGAAATCTGGGCCTAAGGGCCAAAACCCCAAACGTTAACTCCAACCACGCTTAACCTGTAAGCAAAACACGTCATTTGCATCTTAGTAGATTGTGTCAAGCAACATTCAGCTTGACCCAATATGACTGATACCGTATCAGAAAATATACTCAAGACAATACCCCTACATTATCCAAGCAAATGGTCTCATATATATCACAAGCAACTGTTTTAGGTAATACCCTTTTACTGGATCATAAATGGCTAATACAGTCTTAGTCTGAATATTCAAAGGAACGCCCTTTAAAATAGTGGCAGCAAACCAGATAGTTTGAAGGATCACTTCCCACAAAATGGCTACCCTTAAAGAAGCCTGATAAAGCTATTAAGCATGAAAAAGAGAGTTGATAATTTAATTTTATTTGAGCAATACTTGTCAATGAAGTTTAAGGTAAAATAGACACCTAAAATCGATGAAAATGTCGAGGGAAGCTTCTATCTAAGGCTTGAAGTCGCCAAGATTCAATAACTACACGAATTATACTATATAAAATGAAATAGGACTTTTGCAAGACCTTAAAAAGGCCTACTACCTCTCGAACTTACCTAAATGAGGAACTCGATGCGCAGTCGAAAAAAAAAAAGAAATTTTGAAGACTTGTATTGCGCGGGAATGGTGTAAACTATTTGCCTGTATTATCCTTGGTGAATTTTTAATAATGAAAAATCTCAAGAACTATAGACCCATACAAATTTTAACCGTGCCAAAGAGAGCAATTTTCACACCGCATAATGTTCATGCAACTATCATTATCCCAAAGGAGAGTTGTCTATTACGCAGGAGAACATATCTGAGCTGTCAGATCTCGGGCAAATACCCGACAGCCGTTGGATCTGCATGGAGTTGCGAGGGAGTTAAGTCAAGGGCAGAAGGAGAAATCCCGATGACAGGTGCGAAGGCATCGGGATATCAGCGTTCGTGAAATCGGGATTCATGAGGTCAAGGAAGTCGAGACATTTTAAGTCTCGAAATAGCGAGATCAGATCTGGACCATCCATCAGGGTGAGACATGTGGCGGAGATCTGAAGAGAGTCGTGAAATTGGGAGTTCTGTGAGCAAGAGGTTGGGAAATCCATGGTGAAAACCCCGATACAATCATAGCTGTGCATCTGATTGGGACAGGTGGCAACCATCGGAGAGTCATCGACGTTTGGGCCATCGGGACTCACATAGATAAGTGCTTTTAGGTTGGTATTTGGCGAAGTCTGAGGCTTAACCTGGACTGTCCATCCATTTAGGACACGTGTCGGAGATCCGAAGAAAGTCAGGTATCGGCATATCGGGGATTTCGTGGACACAAAATCTCTGCATTTCGAAATCGTGAAGTCCGAAACCCCGATGAGTGGGGCCAGCTGACTGCACATCAGAGAGTGAGGATAGTACCATCGTGAGGGGCCAGCTGTCAGCCAACCGCGGGAGTTGGGATTCGAGGAATCAGGAATTTCGTGGACATATGCACTTGGGTATCGAAAACCTGAAACAGTGAGAGGCGATTAGGACCGACCATTTTTGGGACGCGTGGCAGTGATTGGAGCCATCGGGAAAGGACCCTACAACAGGTCGGCCATCGGGTCATCGCGAATCGGGAAATCGCGGATCACGTGGACGAGTAGTCCTTGTAGTTCAGAAATGCGAGGCCTAGTTCTCCGAAAATTGGAAAGCTGCGTAGTGGAAGCCAGTTGTCATCGCAGATCGAGATATCGAGAGTCCCGAGAACATAGCAACAAGAGTTGCGAAATTGCGAAACGTGATTTCCCAATGGGCCAAGGGACAGTGGGGCCCACGGAAGGGTCAATGGTGGACAGGTGGCATATTGCATCGCGAATCGGGACATTGTGAGGACAGAGGTTCGTGATAGCGAGAGTTGCGAAACCCCGAATCTCGAGAGGGAGTATGACTGTGGTCACATAGGAGAGGTCATGGGGACCATGAGCTTAGCTTGGAGGGCTAATGAGCTAGGAGCATATCGAGGATCGAAGAATCGCGAGTCCTAAGGACTTGTGAGGTTCGACATTTGGAACCCTGAAACTCCGATGTAGGACAAGGGTTGGGGTCACATGGAACTGCGGTCATATAAGATGGATGTCTAGCCTCGAGGGCTAGTACATAAAGTGTCGTATCGGTAAATCAACAATCAAGAGTTTGAAGGAACATAAATTCTCAACATTAGGGATTACAAAACCCCAAATCCCGATAAACAGGATTCCTGTGGGGAATTTGGGTGCGGTCCAGGGCAGAGGCCATGAAGAAATGGGAAATACCTATGGGTCAGATATTGACCAGGGATTCCCGGGAAATCCAAAGAGCCGCTTCGGCTCGGTTGATGAAATTGAACGATCCTATGAGTAGGAGGTCAGGAGAAGACCCTGCGGGGTAATAGAAGGACCTCATCTGCGTCAGGTGGTACCGGGCATAGGAAACCCTGAAACCCGAAACTAAGTCGGGAAATTTCACGGTTATGTACAGAAGGTCGCGGGAAATTCGGAAAGACAATGTATATGCATATATATCTACACATATAACAACATGTATACATAGATGAATAAATTTATAAATTCAAAGGAAATAAACCGAAAGAAAAACACCAAAATCTGTATAGAACTGGAATTACAAGAAAATCATTTTTTTATTTCGCACTGCAAAATAGGAAATTACCATTTATCACCAAAGTATAAGGAAGGTTCATGCAATTTCTTGACTCGATCAACTCCGCATTCTTCACGAAGGTACTGAAACTGTGCACAAGCTGGCGAACTGAATCGTACCTCTTACCATACCTAAGAGCAAACTCCGCAAATTGTACAGACTTGGGATTGCTTGCCAATATTTTAAAGAGACTGGACTCCAGGTCCTAGATCTTGTCAGGGACCATATCAATATACCCTATTTCTGCAAATGATCTAGCAGCAGATATAGCAATACCCAACACTAGCAAGGTGCTCAGAACAATGGCAAGGATGTGAGCCATGGCAAGGGAGATTCTGGAAACCTCTGAACAAAGCAGAGGCAGATCTGTGGTGGACAAAGAATGATGCGAGGAAAGTCACAACGGATGAGAAAGTGGAGGCAGAGGAAGGACGCATAGAGATTTGAAAAGATGACAAGTGTAGAATGACGAGGTTATATATGAGGGAACTAGAGGAAGTCAGACGGGCACGTGGAATCCATGCGCGCCCAAATCCATGTGTGTCCGATTAGTTATTTTTATATTTTAAAGTGTAAAAATAATTTAAAATGAATTAAATAATTTAGTATAAATAATTTATATATATATATAAAGGTCAAGTTAGTCTAAATTAAAGTAAAGATAATTTGAGTAAATTGGTGTAATAATAATTTTAAATTATTTATTTTATTTAAGTATAAGGTTAATCTACATTAAAGTAATTAATGATGTTAGGGCTTAGACCAAGACAAATGGGAAGGAGGTGGCATATGCACTAGGAAGTGACGAGTAAAGCACAAGGCTAACGTAGCTACAGGGTATGGGAACCAATAATTCTTTTCGCAAGGGCAAAGAAACCAAGCTTAGATGCTTATTCCTAACCCAAACCTAGCCAATCCCCTAATGGAGTAATGTTTGTTTACAGACAAGTAAAGAAAACTTACGCCTAACCATGTTTCTAAGTTTAAGTAGCACCAATTTTAAACGTCCTGGAACTCACCCTGATAACTTTGGGGTGATGCAGGTTAAGGCATACAAGATGGTCAGGACTCGGAGTGGCCGAGGCAGGGGAGCGTCGTCACGGGCACCGCCAACACCACTAGCACCACCACCACCATTGCCCGACCTAGCCCTCATACTGCGCTCGTTGGAAGCCATTAACGAGACGTTAAAGGGGTGCCAACCAGTAGGTACTGAAGTGGAACTCCCACTGTCTAAAACGGGTAATCCAGAAGCATCAAGGGACTCAAGGGGAGAACTTCCACCTGAAGACATCACGCGAGAGTTGCAGAAGATAAAACTTCCGGAGTTTGCCAGGGGTCACGCCAGTGAATGTATGAAAGCATGGTTGGAAGGAATGACAAGGTGTTTTGCCTTAAGGGACTATGCATCCAATTCAAAGGCAAAGATCGCAATTTTCCAGTTAAGAGACAGCGCCTTGAACTAGTGGGGCAACTTGGAAAGACAACTACACCTTATCCCAGACACAGTATCTTGGGAACTTTTCGAGGAGAGGTTTCGAAGGAAATATCTACCAGCATACTACGAGGAGAAATAGGTAGGGGCATTTCATGCCTTAGTACAAGGAAACAGAACTGTATAGGAATACGAGATTAGATTTATGGAACTGGTCAAATACGTTCCGTATATGGACAATGACCAATGACAGGCAGAGAGCTTCATTTATGTATTGAACCCGAAGATAAGAGCTATGGTGCGGATGTGGAAACCGTCTTCAGTAGCAGAGGTGGTAGAAAATGCGCGTTACACGGAAGAACACATGAACTTAACAAGGGGTACAAGATCGACATTTTCACATTGCCCTAGATTCGTAGGAAAGACCCCAAGGACATTTCCTAGGGGAGGGGGCTCAAGGCCACCACCTTATGGTAACAGAGTCGTGCCAAGGATAGTAGCTGCAAGGATTTCAATGGAAACTAGTGCAGCATCTCATTCATCGCCAATGGTGAAGACAAGACCACGACCATCTCGGGGAATAACTAGTAGGGGCAGGGGTTCTAGGGGAAGGAACTCATTTCAGAATCAGTGACATAATAGTGCACCGGTTCAATCTGGTATTACCTATTGGAGATGAAAAGGACCCCATTACCAGCGTGACTGCCCAGAGTTACAATCAGGGTTTGTGCATAAAGAAGGAAAGGCACCGATGGGGCGGTCAAGTAGCAACCACCAGATTTACACAGCGGTTAATAACCGCCAGGCCGAACATCAATCCACCGTAGTGGAGTCATCAGGTATGCTAAATCATATCAATGTTAAGATTTTGTTTGATTCTGGTGTGACAGATAGTTTCATTTCATCATCTGCATTAAAAAAGAGTGGGCTAGAAGCCTACGAGCAAGATGACTTTAAACAAGTCGAGATGGTTTCGGGGGAAAAACAAGCTATAGGACCTAGTGTCGATAATTGTATAGTAGACCTAGGAGTGTGCACTACTAGGTTGAAGGTATACGTCACTTCTCTTGGGGAATATGACCTAATCATTGGAATGGATTGGTTAGTAGCTCATCGAGCTTTGGTAGATTGTTTCCCAAAGAAGGTGCTTTGTGTCAATGATGAAGGAAAACCGGTAGAGATCCAGGGTGTACAGAGAAAAGTGTCATTACGCTTTATATCAATTATGAAGGTCAAGCGATGCTTGAGACAAGGGTGTCGACTTTATGTAGTGGAAGCAGTGAATGAAAGGAAGGGACCCTCATTGGGTCAGTACCCGGTATTGTCAGAATTTCAGGACGTTTTTCCGAACGAGTTACCAGGGTTACCTCCTGAGAGGGAGCTTGATTTTACTATTGAGCTAAAACCTGGTGCAGAACCAATATCCAAGACTCTGTATCAGATGACGGCACTAGAACTTTGCGAATTGCAAATGCAGTTGAAGGAGTTACTGGACATAGGGCTAGTAAGGCCCAATGTCTCACCTTGGGGCGCACCAATAATTTTTGTAAAGAAGAAGGATGGATCCTTACAACTGTGTATAGACTACAGGGACTTGAACCATGCTACAGTGAAAAATAGGTACCCAATTTTGCGAATATATGACCTCTTCGATCAGATCAAAGGAGCAACGGTATTCTCAAAGATAGATTTGTGATCTGGGTATCATCAGTTAAGGATTAAGGAAGGTGATATCCCAAAAACTGCCTTTCGAACTCGGTTTGGACATTACGAGTTTGTTGTAGTACCTTTCGGATTGACTA
>JZKD02S0634207.1:154886-176480 GCA_000966675.3 Picea glauca | reverse complement strand
TCTTTCTTCACATTTTTGTGTCCACGTGAATTTTGTCCCCTTCTTCTGGAGGGTAGTGATTGGACACCCAATCTTGGAGAATCCTTTTATAAATCTCCTATAGTATCCTGCCAAGACCATAAAAGATTTGATACCCGAAACATTCTTCGGGGTAGGCCATTCCATGATAGACCTGATCTTATCAGGGACATACGCTACCCCTTCTTCAAATAGGACATAGCCCAAGTAATGTATTAGTTTATGGAAAAAGTCACATTTGCTAAATTTGGCATAGAGTTAATGTTCTCTTAGCACTTGAAGCACAAGCCTAATGTGTTCCTCATGTTCCTCTCTATTCTTGGAGTAAATTAATATGTTGTCAATAAAAACCAACACAAATTTGTCTAGAAATTTGCTGAGCACATTGTTCATCAAGCACATAAAAGTGGCAGGGGCATTGGTCAATCTGAATGGTACTACCACAAACTCATAGTGACCATATCTCGTCCTGAAGTCAGTTTTATGGATGTCTTCACCCTTGATTCAGACTTGATGGTATCTAGATCTCAAGTCAATCTCTGAGAAGATAGAGGCACCTCCCAATTGATCGAACAAGTCATCGATCCTGGGTAAGGGGTATTTGTTCTTTATGGTTACCTTATTGAGTTGTCTATAATCTATACACATTCGGAGGCTACTGTCTTTCTTTTTCACAAACAGGACTGATGCTCCCCATGGAGACATGTTGGGTCGGATATAGCCTCTGTCCATCATTTCTTTCAGTTGTAATTTAAGCTCTACTAGCTTAGGCGTGCTCATCCGATAGTGTGTCCTAGACACTCGCACAGCTCCTGGTGCAAGTTCTATTGAGAAATCGATGTCCCTTCTCGGAGGTAGACCCGGTACCTCTTCCGAAAATACATCTTTGTATTCTCTCAGTGTGGGGTGGTCTTTGAGGCTTGGTTTGTCACCTTCAATTGTTTTCAATAGTTGTATTGCATATAGTGGACATCCTTTTCTGCAATACTTTCTCATTTGAAGAGTTGATATTTGTCTCACCGAGACAAGTTTTTGGATCCATTGAAGGGTTATTCTCCATCCTTCTTCACTTACACATTCCAAGGTTTTATGGTAATAGTCCAGTTTGGCTTTATGGGTGGCTAGCCAGTCCATACCAATCAACATATCATACGATCCCAGGGGTAATATGTTAAGGGTTTCTTAGGTGGGGAATTCGCCCATGATGAGTTGGAAGGCTGGTATGACCTCTGCTACCCTTCTTTTGGTGCCAGTGGCGAATTGTACCAACCATGGCTTGGCATTTTTATGTGGTTGTAGTTTACATTTATCAACATCCTTAGGGGCTATATAACTCAAATTTGAACTAGGGTCAACCAGAATAGACACTAGATGGTTGGTGATCATACCTTCGATTTCCACCACTGAAGCTTGGTGGTCAGCTTGGTTATTATCCAAGGCTGCATAAATTTGTGGCACACTCCTGGCGACATCATTGATGGTGGTAGCTTCCTGAACGTTGTAAATTCTTTGGCTATTTTGTTGTCGGTGTGGGCAGTCCCTCAGTAGATGTTCTTCTCCACAACCCCAACATTTCAAAGGTTTTCTCTTTGGGTTATCAGTCTTTACTGGGGCAGATCCAAAAAGTTTATTTCCGCTCAAGGAGGAAAAGTTCTGCTGGTGTACACTTCAGGCTGGGAAGCTCATCCTTGAGTTCTTTTTATAGTCCTTAAATCTTGGAGATTTAAACCCTCTTTTATGGAATCCCAAACTATTCTTCTACTTCCATCCTTCACGAGGTCCTGTCTGATGCCCAAGTTGTTCATAAAAATATCTTGCCTTTTGGATAGTACCTTCTAGGGTCTTTGGTTCATCAAATTCAATCCTATTCTGATAGTCCTTCGGTAGTCCACTGATAAATCATTGCACCTTTTCCTTTTATGCTTTTATGTAGGGTACATATCTCAACAACTCGAGGAATCGGCTGACACATTCCTCTATGGTGAGTTTCCCCATCTTGAGTTCATAGAATTCTTTAGTCTTTTCGTCGAAGAATTTTTCCAACAGATATTTCTTTCTGAAGTATTTCTCAAACCATTCCCAAGACAGGTCTTCTTCGTGAATCCATTTTACATTCTTAAGGTCTTCCCATCAAATGGAATCCTTTCCATTCAAGTTGAAGGTGGCTACTCAGGCCTTCAAGTTTTTTGAGAAGTTATGGACTCTGAAATACTTCTTTAGTCCAAGCAGCTAGGCCTTCGCTTCCTCTCCCTTTTTTATTTCACCGTCAAAGGAGGGTGGTTTGGCCTTCTTGAACTCTTCGAGATTATGACTCTTGGAAAGTTTCTACTTCTTTCGTTTTCTTCGGGAATGAGAACTAGTTTTGCTGCTAGAAGATCCCTCCGAGTCGCCAGCTTCCTTTCCAGAGGAATCGTCTGACACTTGTCCCTTATCTCTGGGATGGACCTTCCTCAAGGTACTCCTCTCATTGTGGCCACTGACATGACCATGTTTCTGTATCTCAGGTTCATGTTGCAATTGTCTTTGTATGTTGGATAAGATCTGCAGTAAAACTGCATTAATTTTCCTTTGCTTCTCTTCCTCTTTTATCATCCTCTCGTTGTCATCCTTGCAACTCTGTAATTTGACCATGAGGCTCCTCAGAGTCTCAGCTAGATCTGGAGGGGTCCCTACTGCCCTCCTTTCGTCAGACTCTTCGTCTCTATTGTGGGATCCCTTCCCCACTTCATGATGAGTCACCATTCTATGCGTCTATAATTTCCCACGGTTGTTCTTCCACTTGTGTGCAAAAGAAAAATGTTGGTTGTTAGTCAATATTTATATATATTCATAACCCGCGCAATATTCATATTTTTCACATGCATACACACGCTAGGGGTTTTTCATTCTTAACTTTGACTTTTGATTTAGGGGGGTTAATATAGAGAGTTATTCTTGTTAAGAGTGCTTCGAATGGAGTCTTTACGCAACCCGTTCATGATCCTAAGTAGGCCAAGTGTTGTAACCATGCTCTGAAACCAATTTGTAATACACCCACTAGGAGAACTAATATTTTTTGGCTTTTTCCTTCGTTTCACCGAGGAACAAAATCCCCAAATTCCTATGGGGCCTGATGCAGACAATACCATCCCTTATCCTTACCCATGTGATCGCTGGCTATGACCACAGGCCTTACCGGAGAGGTCCTTCCGGATTTCGTGATTCGGGAAATTGCGATGCATGTGTTCCCCTGCTCTTTTGTCTCTCGAAGTGCCGAAATCCAAAAGGAACCAAGAATTTTTCACATCTAACAATGCCTCGGATTAAAACCTGGCATCCCAACTTTTGGAGTTTCGCGTACCAAGTTTTTGTGGTAGAAGAGGACGAGGGGTTCATACCCTTCAGTTTTCCGGGTGCTGAAACACCGAAACCCAAATCTACATGCGCTAATCCATATCAAGATTTCACAAGTCAGGAATTCGGGACTGGCGTGTACCAGGGACTTGCTTCTAGAGATCCCGGGTGCCGAAATACCGAGACATCAATACTTGTCCGCGCTATTATTATTTCGGGGTTTTTCAAGTCGGGGTTTTGCGATATGCGCAGAGAGGAGGTCTCGCACTTAGGTTTCCCGGGAGCCAAAACTCCTAAGCCTGTATTCATCACTAAGCTCATTTCGGGGTTTCGCAAGTCGAGAATTCACGACTGGCGGGTATAAGGGAACTGACCCTTGGGTTTCCCGGGTGCCAAAACATCCAAACTCTAGACACGCTATGCCATTTCGGGGTTTCGCAAGTCAGGATTTTGGGACTGGCGAGTACAAGACACTTGCCCTTAGATATCCCGGGTGCCGAAACATCGAAACATCCAAACTCTAGACACGCTATGCCATTTCGGGGTTTTGCAAGTCAGGATTTCGGGACTCGCGAGTACAAGAGACTTTCCCTTAGATAACCTGAGTGTTGAAACACCGAAACACCGCATCTCATTCACGCTATTATCATTTTGGGGTCTCGCAAGTCAGGATTTCAGGACTAGCGAGTACAAGAGACTTTCCCTTAGATATCTCGGGTGTCGAAACACCGAAACATCAAGACTCTAATCATGCTACACTATTCCGGATTTTTGCAAGTCGATACTTCGGGACTGGCAAGTACAAGGAAACTGACCCTTGGGTTTCCCGGTTGCCGAAACACCGAAACACCAAGACTTATCCACGGTAGACCTTTTCGGGGTTTCATACTTCGGGATTTCACGACTGGCGAGTACAAGGGAACTTACCCTTGGATTTCCCAGGTGTCGAAACACCGAAAGACCAAACTCTAAGGGGAACCATTCTTGTTGGTGCAAGGTCTCCAGACTTAGGCCATAAAATCCTTCAACGGATTCTTGGGTAATTATCACCAGGCTTGGGGACATGTCTGAAAGGCCTTCTTAACTTATCGAGCTATGACCTCTGTGACAGGGGCGAGGTAAGCTTAGATATTTACTTAAACGGTAATTCTTTCAAGGACTCACTACGGCTCTAGAATAGTGAGGGAACCTTCCTAGAAGGAGGTGCCTTCGGGGAAATCCAAGCAAGACATTGCGTGAGTCAAGTAAATGGGACAGATCTCTCGAGAACGAACTCAGAATATGAACTTGTTCAATGTATATATATATATATGAAATGAATATGGCCATACAAGTATAAGCATGCATCTGCATTTTTCGATCAAACACACCAGGCAAACACTTCTATACAGAAACCATTCATGAGTGTACAAACATGAGCATGCATTTCAGGAACATTCAATTTGAAATACAGGACATAAATACTTATCAGAAAACATTAGGTGTAATGCAACTGTTGAGAGGGGTGCTCATTTCCACGCAACCATAGGCTCAGTGACTCCAAATGGATTTACCGCTAACCAATCCTGAGCTAGACCACGATGCTTTGAGACTCAGTCTCTTACTTTCCACTCATCGGAAGTCTAGGACGAAGGTTACTCTCCTTCTCCTTTGCTCATGACTCACTGTATTTCCCGGAGTTCCTCTGGTTCTCCTTCTGTGATTCCTGTCGTGCGTGTGTGTGTGTGTCTATATGATCTTCTCTCCCCCCCCTTCTACACTTTTTTCCTCCTACGAGGTTGCATGTGGCACGAAGTTCCATGTCCGATGGTCAAGTCTGAGAGCTTCTACGGATGGGCGGTTCGCCCCATCCCCTCATTTACTCTTGAGGAGCCTCCCCACCTACCATCCGGGCAGGTAATTCATTTGGGGGTTTGAGAGTGAGCTTTGGTTTTCTCGAGCACATACAAACCAGTACGGTTGTGGTTCGGTAGAAGTTAACACAACCACTCCCGACCCCTTCCACCACCTCTCATCAACACATCCCCCTCTCAGCAGTCATGCAACATATATTCATACATCATTTACATTCCTTGGACCTTTTATACTAAGGTCCATTAAATCAAACATTCACAATCTTTGAGCTTGCCATAGTTTTTGGCCAGTATAGTTATTTTTACAAACTGGGGGAAACAGGGTGTTACAATCTCCCTTGTAGAAAGATTTGAGCCAAATATACCTTTGAATTTAGAGTCCATGCCTACAAAGAAAATAATAAATAAAAAACAAATTCTTAGCGGTAATTAGAGCTGCATTACAATATACTTTAGATAAACTAAGTTATCTACTAAAACCTAGTAACCGACCAATTAATTGACCTAGGGATGAAGCATAAAACAGACTTCCACGACTTATAGGAAGGAAGGAAATCTTTACTCTATGCTACATATTAGGAGAGAAGAAGAAAAATAACACCAGTCATGTCGGTATACACAGAGGAATTTCTCAACATAAATTAAACAGAGATTTAATCTGTTTCAAGTTAAGACACTTGAAGAATCCTTACAGTCAATCCTTACAGAGCTTGAAGAATCCTTACAGCCACTCGACACCATTTTTAAATAAAAAGTTTCACTTCTGATATAGTCGTGAAGGGCAGTTTTATTAGAATATAAATTATTTTACATCATCAAAGATCCTTCACCAAAATTTGAACACTACAAGTTCAGCTAAACACTATTCTATCATATATGACTATCCAAAAATAGCTTCCTTACATACCTCATACCTGAATGGACAAAGCTTAAGAAAAACTAGCAGATTAGTTCATCTCCCAACTTGAAAGGACCAACGTTAACTTAGCTAACTCATTCTTGGTATAAGCTAATAAAGGTAGTTCGCTTGACTATCAAGGGCTATCCACGTCCCTTTCTTCAATAGGTAATGGGTTCCCTTAGACAAGACAAAGTTTCCTATGGAAAACTATGGTTTTGCTTTGTACACCGTTTCCCACATTAGCGATGGATACGTGTAAAACACTCCAAAAGATTACGTATCCTGAAATTTCCAATAGATTACGTACATTGGCGGTATCTTGAAATTTCCCAAGGATTACGTTGAAAACTCTTGTTTAATTCGACTGTGCAATTCGTTTAATAATCTCTGTTAATTGGTCTTAAACCCGTAATGATTTGACAACAGAAACCCTAAGGGTTTGTAGGAAATGAGAGAAATCCATAAGAAAATATAAACATGCAATCCGATTAATGTATGCAGGCAAACGTGAGAGATGGATTCTAAGCAGAGCGGAAATGGGATTGCGGACGGTTTAATATCTCGAATTATCAAATTCTTCTTTGCCATCCCCCTGCTGTTGGGAGTGGCTTTTTTATTTGTGTTGAGCATCTTGCTCGCGCTGTTCACAACCGGATGAATTGCGTCATATATTCTCCTCCCATTTAATGGCAGCTTATTGGTCTTTTTTGTGGCCCGGAAATTGACCCTCAGATGGAAGAGACTGCGAAAAGAACGATCTGTTCCGGAAAAGATTGAAAGTGACAATAAATTCAGTGGAGAATATCTGAAGAATCTGACTGGCCTTCCTGCAATATTCACTTACGAGGCCATAGAGATCGCCACAGGTGGATTCAGCAAAGAAATTGTAAGGGGAGGATTTGGGACAGTTTATGAAGGAATTTTGGAGGATGATACACTGGTGGCGGTGAAATGTTTGGTGAACGAGTCCAGGCAGGGACAGGCAGAGTTTTGTGCAGAAATCGGTACCACATCGTCCATATATCATTCTAATCTTGTAAGATTGCATGGTATTTGTGTAGAAGGGCAACATCGTATTCTGGTGTACGAATTCATGGCTAACGGGTCTCTTGATAGATGGTTGTTCGACTCAGACAAGTCGTTGGATTGGAAAACTAGATATTCAATTGCTCTGCATACCGCCCGGGGACTTGCCTATCTGCACGAGGCTTTGTATTTTGCATCTGGACGTTAAGCCTCAGAACATTCTGGTGGATGAGGATTTCAAGGCGAAAGTGTCCGATTTCGGCATGGCGAGATGTCTGAAGAGAGATATAGAAAGCCACCTGGTGACGGGGGTGAGGGGTACGCCTGGATACATGGCGCCCGAATGGCTTTTGGGGGCGGGAATCACGTCCAAGAGCGATGTCTTCAGCTACGGGATGGTACTTCTTGAGATTATCAGCGGGCGCAGGAACGTGGATAACAATCGGGATTCGGATAACTGGTATTTTCCTTCCATTGCTATTAACAAAGCGAGGCAAGATAAAATGGAAGAATTGATCGAGACTGGATTGGAAATGAAAAGGCCAGAGGATTTGGAGGAGGCGTATAGGTTGATAAAGACGGCCTTATGGTGTATTCAAAGCAATTCGGGGCTAAGGCCTTCCATGGGAACAGTGGTGCGAATATTAGAGGGGGACTTGGAGATAATGTATCCTCCGTCAGAATGGACACTTCCTCTTGCCCCATCCGTAGTTTATTTGAAGCCCAGCAGCGATACCACTCTATCCGTTGCTGAGGACACGGACATGGCCTGTGAATGTAGCCAAGAGGTTGCTCAACTTGGGAACGGAGTTCCTTGAGCTTTTCAACCTGAACGCTCAAAGCTCGCTTTTCAGTGTGTAGTGTGAGATTCAGTTTGTATTTGTGAGATTCAGTGTGAGATTTAGGGTATGTAAACTTCTTTAGACTTTAGCAGTCAAATCACTACAAGGATGATAAAAAAATACAGTGTAATGAAAAAAATAAACATTGCTAAAATAAGAACAAATTCTCATGAGCTCCATAGTGAAACTAGGCATTGGTCAATTTCCAAAATGTCATGGGATCAAAGAGTTTGTCACTTTGTGACACTAAAAGAGTTGAAGAGGAAAAACACTTTCTCTTATAATCTCCACATATACCCATATCATCTCAATTTCAAAAAATTGGTCACACTACCAACCTTACCAAGCTTTTAACTGTAACAATCTCCTCGTTACGACAACAACTATGAAAACAGGGGCAATTTTTTTTTTGTTTAAGGTGTGTGCGCACGTGTAGAAGTAACAAACACACTTGACTCTACGTCGCCACTCGACAACTAATAAGACGCAACCACGATGTTCAGCATAAGAAGACTGAAGGCACACAACGAGTAACTGCAACAATATACGATATTAGGCATAAGGTGCACAACACAAACATTGAGACATACTGGGGGTGCACAGTAAGAACATAGAGGGAAGAATCCATGGTGCTAGGGTTACTATTTCTGCACAGGAAAGCAGGGCGTTTAGTCTTATGGCCGACTGCTCAGGCAGAAACTAGTAACCCGACCTAGAACAAGTCGTAAGCAAGACAAACACAACAAGACGACCCCGACATATCACAGTGACAACAAGCAATAAATGCCCCTAGAGCTAAGGTGTACAACTAGCAGCTGTAAGCAGAAAACGACACCAGGTGTTTACAGTCACAGAAGGAATAATCCGACAATAGAGTTTACTATTTCTGCACAGAAAAGCAGGGCTTTTAGTCTTATGTCTTCTTGAAAGAAGATTAGACAGGCTCCTGGCCGACTGCTCAGGCAGAAACTAATAAATCTTTTAGGGAGTCGCAGTAGTGGAAACTGTGCCTTTAAACAGCCCGAGACTACTGATACGGCTCAGAGTGTGTCGCAAGAGTGGAAACCCTGCCTTTAAAGGGCCCGAGACTCTTGATACGGCACTGGATTCTTTACACAGAAAAATCACCCACACAGACATATTACTAAGGTACGTGGAGGTGTCTACATCCCTACTGACACAACATACCAAGAAAATAAAAAGCTAAATCAACGAACATCAATGACGATCGTCGCGCGACAAGTCCTATGAATCAACACACCACCCATGAATTCCACAGTGCAAGAGATTGATTACTAATTCCATCATGAAATGACATAAGTGCGAGCACAAAGAAATTAACCTTAATTTAATTCAAGATGCAATGGTGATCCCCCCATTTTTTTTTTCTTCTTCAAGGCGCCATTCAAATCATCATTCCTTGAAATCAATTACGCCAGCCAACACTTCTCCAAGGTTTGAACAAATAACATCATTTGTAGGCTAACTAGAATAAATAACATTATAACTAAGTCATTTAGCACTGGGAACTAAATGCAACAATTCTATCAAGGGGACTTAACCATGCCTTCGACAATTTTCCACTCCCACTTTAATAGTTACACAAATTCTAGTTGGGCATTTAAATCTTAACCCAGTCTCAGTTTGTAGGCCATTTACCTTCATTGAATCAATGCTAACTAAAGTAACTTGTTATATTGAAAATTATAAGGTGTTACGATTAATAGTCATTCATGCTATAGCAAAATATATATTTTCTTCTTATTTTGTCGAACTAAATTTGGCAGTGAAATTTAAATAACAAATGACGAAATGATAATAAAGTAACAATTTAACAAGAATAAGGAAAATAACAATCTGAAAAGTAATGATTATAATAATTCTTTTTAAGTTGACAAATTCGATTATTAAACCATCAAATGACGAAATGATAATGAAATAACAATTTAACACTAACAAGGATAATAACAAATCGGGAAAGTAATGATTATGGTAATTCTTTTTAAGCAGACAAAAATTGATTATTAAACCATCAAATTGATATTAGAATCACAACATTAACTCAATACTTCCACATTAACCTAAAACCGTATTAACCATATCAACTTAAAACCGAGTTAACATTTCATTTACAACCACATTAAATGTAACCATATTAATAATGATAATGACCATTTAAGTTGATATTGACGGTTCAAGCTTCGGGTTCCATAACTGTAATTGATTTTACTGCGACCAACACGAGGTCAATTCAAGATTTACATTTAATGTTTGCAGCGAACCCAACAACTAATTTACCAAAACCTCAACCATTCTACACAGCGATCTTGAGGACTAAGATTTCGAGAATTCTAATGTGCAGAAATTGGGCGGATTATAAAAACTCATTGATAACCATATTAACCTAACATTTCATTGATAACCAATTAAAAATGCCCCCCCTAGTCAGAACACATAAAACGAAATGCCAGAACACATAAAAACGAATTGCCACAGAAATTATCATTCTTGATTTCTCAATACCAAGCATACGGTCACTCTGCAAATAGAAACTAAAGGAAATGACAGTAAATATTCATTCCCACATCTATCACAATCCGTGCAATTGCTTGGTATGCAGCTTCATCTCCCAGAAAGATTTTACAATCGATTTCACAACATGATTTTCCAGTACGATTTTACCCAAGTGAGTGCCCAGACATCCATATAAAAACGCCCATACCAAAAACGAGCTTCCCAATCATTTATAACACCCACAATAAAACGTATAACACCCACAGAAAAAAAATAAAAATGCCCATAGTGGATAAATTCGGCCACAGAGGAAATAAAAACGCCCAGCAAGAAGGAATTCAGCCACCGAGGAAATAAAAACGCCCAGCAAGAAGGAATTCATCAATAGAGGAAATAAAAACGCCCAACAAGAAGGAATTCGGCAACAGAGGAAAAAAAAACCCCAACAGAAGGAATTCGGCAACAGAGGGAATAAAAATGCCCAACAAGAAGGAATTCGGAAACAAAGGAAATAAAAACGCCCAATAAGAAGGAATTCGGCAACAGAGGGAATAAAAACGCCCAGCAAGAAGGAATTTGGCAACAGAGGAAATAAAAACGCCCAGCAAGAAGGAATTCGGCAACAGAGGGAATAAAAACGCCCAGCAAGAAGGAATTCAGCAACAGAGGGAATAAAAACGCCCAGCAAGAAGGAATTCAACAACAGAGGAAATAAAAATGCCCAACAATAATTAAAACGCCCACCGAAAAATGAAAAATGCCCAACAATAATTAAAAATGGACACAGGACTTGAAGCTGCCCATACCAAAAATAAAAACGCAGAAAATGAAATTGCCCACACAAAAATAAAAGGCCACCGAATTCGAGTTTTCCCACAGAGAAATGAAAACCCCAGAAATTGTGTTTGCCCACAGAGAATTTAAAAACAAAACTCGTGCACAGAAAAAGGGAAATCCAATTTTAAAGTGATGGAATTAGAAGGTGTAAAATACATGTGCAGAAAGACCCAACCTCCCCGGTGTTACAAGGAATTTCACAAGGGAAGAACATACGGCAGCGCAAGCATATAAGGAAAAATATAATGGCAGCACAACATTTATGGGAAAATATGTAGGTAGCGCAACATAGAAGGTCATTCCAGAAACTGATTCAGACCATTATATTCCGTAAAAACATTCATAAACATTTTCATCATCTCGCTAATAACTGAGGTAAATAACTTTATTCACAAAGACAATTCGCATGCATTCTAGTCTACTGAATTACAAGACATATCGTTGCCTTAACACCCGCCTCGATGACTTCCGCGCACTCCAAGCCGCTCCCACGTCATACTGCTCCTACTCGTCGACCGTAGAGAGCTCACCAGTACCTCCCAGCCAATCGCTAGGGGTACTCTACTTCCCCCTTAGCCCCCCGAGCTGCAAAGGGGCCACACAAGATCGAGAGATAAGACTAGCTTCTCAACTCACCTCCAAGGCTGAGGTACCACTCCAATGTAGATGAGAAATTCCCAACTCCTCACAAGCAATCAGTCAAGCCACAATCCGGCAGTGTAATGTTACGCTAACCGTTCCCCTTTCTTCCTCCTTTTCCCCTTCTTTTATAGGAATTTGAGACCCACCTACTTTCCCTAAATCATTATTAATTTAAGTTTAAATGAAAATCCTCTAAAAATTCTCTGTCGTCCAAATGTCACTCATCCCCCAAGTTTCTCCAAAATTATTTTCTTTAAAAATATTAAAAGACTCAATTACCTCACCCACCTAGAATCGCTCCTAAAATTACTCCTAGAGTTCCTAGATCCCCTTACATGCTTTTAATAGCTTTCCCTAGAATGAAATTGCTAAATTTAGTTCATTTTAGTAAGTCCTTAATTGCTGATTCCTTTTTGCTTTTTACYCTATGTCCCCTACTTTCCATTATTAAGTTTCCTTTATTACAAGTTTCCTTATTTCTATTAATTGTTCYTTTCCCCCCTTTTTTTTTCTAAAACCCAAAAGATAAATGCGCTTAATAATCTTTTCATTATATTTCTAAAATCCTAACTTTTATACTCCCACACTTTAATAATTTTATTTCTTCTTTAAAATATAAAAACCATGGGTTTCAATTAATTTATCTTCCTCGTTACTTTACCCCCCCTTAAATTAAAAAGACTTTAACTAACACTTAGGATGGTTTTAGTTTACACCCTTATGTTTATTTTTGTAGGATATTTTCTTAGGGCTTATCAAAATTTTATCTTAGCGATGTTTTTAATTTAGGTTTAGATTTGAACCGGCGAAAATTAATTAGGGGAGTCCTTTTGAGAATCTCTTCAAGCATTAAGGTCTTAGGGTCATCTAGGTTGTTTAATCATCATCATCAATGCGACGTGCCCTTTAGGACTCACTACGTGCTCCAAGGGTGCCACTCGCCTCATTTGCTTCTGTTGCACGACGTGCCCTTCAGGATGCACCACGTGCTCCAAGGGTGCCACTCGCCTCATTTGCTTCTGTTGCACGACGTGCCCTTCAGGATGCACCATGTGCTCCAAGGGTGCCACTCGCCAACTTGACTGATTGGTAAACATCTATAACCCCTGGAGTCAACACTCCGCCAAGTGAACTTGTGGGAGACCAAGGGCTCTAATAAATAAGGCCCCCGCCTTATTGCACGCCCTTTAGAATCATCGTGAGCGACTGTCGCAGTCTACCCTCATGACATCATGGATCCTCTTGAACTAGGTAATCGTTAACCTACAGTTCGAGCCACAGCGGGAGTGCTAGTAGGCTATGACAGGGCTGCTATCCACACCTCTCCCTCAACCTCTCTTGAACTCGTGTGTGCCCCCTTTACTCCATATGTGAGTCTGGTCGGCAAGCTATCATCAACCTGCATCATCAACCATCATGTTGGAACATGTCAACAACATATCATCAAATCAATAAATATCATGGTAAATAAATCAACTCAATATCACACTCCCTGACTCAATCCGGAGTCCAAGGGTTTCGTCGATGCTTCTGCATCCTCTAGGTCAAAAACCCTGCACACTCAAATAAACTGAGTCAATAGCACCTGTATACAACAATAGTAAAACATCATGTCATCTATCATAACGCATCATCATCAAGGATAAATGTTTTATCATCATAAAAATCCAGATCACCTGGGAGCAAGTGTCCTCAAAGAATAAGTTTTCTAAGTGTGCCATAGCGGGATGTTACATTAGCTTAACAAAACTATGGTGATAGTGCAAGGTTTATCTTAATGATTTTCAAGCACAGAAATAAAATTCTAAAGAATTCCAAATAATCCCTTACCTTCTTAAAGTCCATAGACCAATTTTATATCAGTGAACAATACTTATCATCATCATATATGTGTGTATGAAACTTAAGTGTATTTATGAGAAGGTATTGGATTTATTGATATCTATTAACTAAATTGAAGAATGACTACTTTTAAAAATTCCTTCTATCAAAGGAGTACACAAATTTAGTTCATGTTAATACAATACCAATAGAAAAATAAAAACATAGAAAAGGATAAAAGAGATGAAAATTTTAGAGATAAATAAAGACTAGTCACAAATAAATAAAGAATCATAAAATAAGTGTTTGTTAATGACCATAAAATTTAATGGTGAATTTGTTTTTTATAGAGAATTTTAACCATGAAATATAATAACAAATTTAACATATTTGATCATAAAGTTAAATAATAAATTAAAATTAGTGTCCATCCATCTTAATTTTTGATCTATCATGCATTGAGCCTCAAATTCAAATCATTAGATGTGCAAACATTTCCTTGAGTTTTATAGTTTAGAAAAGGTTTGCACCTCAAGAGATATTAGATCCCTCTTCAAGTTGTTATATATATATATATATATATATATATATATATATATATATATGTATGTATGTATGTATGTATGTATGTATGTATGTATGTATGTATACCACATGTCAACTCTATGTTGAGCATATAAGGGAATACACATCTCCCTTATACTTAGAAACACATCATAAAAATGGATTTACTAACACACCAACAACATTTATGTGTTTAATGAAAAATATATTTATCTAGTACTTGGATAAATTCATATTGATCTTTATTGACGATATACTAATCTATTCAAAGTATGAAGAATAATATGGACAACATTTTAAAATAGTATTACAAAATCGAAGAGAGCATAAATTATATTCTAAGTTCGATAAATGTGACTTCTATCAAAGAAAATACAATATTTGGGACATGTGATATTAGAAGATGGTATTGTTGTAGACCCCCCATAAATTAAAGCTATCATGGAATGGCCTGTATCTAAGAACATAGCAGACATAATATCATTGATAGGGATTACCAGTTATTACCGAAGGTTTATCAAAGGGTTTTTCAAAATTGTCTATCCTATTACATCACTGCAAGAAAAAGGGAACAAAATTTATTTGGTCTCAAAAATGCCAGGACAATTTTGATAAATTGAAAGTTTTACTAACTATAGCTCCAATCCTTAAAGTGGTTGATCCTTATAAATATTTTACAGTTTGGGTAGATGCAAGTAAATAAGGATTAGGTGGAGTATTTTCACAAGACAGACACAAAATTTGTTATAAATCTTGTCAATTGAAGGAACATGAAAGAAGTTACGTAACTCATGACCTGGATTTGGCACTTGTAATTCATGCACTGAAAATGTGACAGCATTACTTAATGGGAAGGAAATTCCTACAATTAATAGATAACAACAATGTGAAACATCTATTTAGTCAACCATATCTCAATGCACGGTAAGCAAGGTAGTTATCCTTTTTAAGAGAGTTTGATTTCAAAGTTTGACATATCAGAAGCAAAGAGAATAAGGTTGGATATGCACTAAGTCGAAGAAATAATGAGTTATATGAAGTTATTGTCAGTAAAACATAAATTGATATTAAGGACATAATTAAATTTGCAAGCAAAAATGATGCAGAATACATCTAAACAATTGAACAGTTGCAGAAAAATGAAGGGAATTTGAATAGTAAAAATTTTAGTATCGTAAAAAATGGACTATTAAATTTCAAAAATAGATTTTATGTACCAAATTTTGTTGAATTAACGTTGATAATCCTGAATGAGTTGCATAAAAATTCCTATTATGGTCATCCTGGATACCAGAAAATGATAATAGCCTTAAGAAAACAATTTTATTGGCCTAATATGAAATAAAAAACAACTAAATACTTAGCTAAATTCTTAGATTGTCAATAGGTAAAGGTTGAACATCAACATCCAACAGGTTTATTACAACCTTTACCTTTACTAGAATGAAAATGAGAAATTATTTCGATGGATTTCATTACAGGTTTGCCTAAAATTCCAAGACAAATTGATTCCATCATAGTAGTAATTGATAAATTGAGTAAGTCTACTCACTTCATACCTGTGAAATCTACTTATAAATTTATTAATATCGCTGAATTTTTTATGAAATATATATTTAGATTGCATGGGATTCCTATAATGGTGATTTCAGATAGAGATGTCAAATTTACATCAAACTTCTGGAAATAATAGTTTGCAGGTTTGGGAACTAATTTGAATTTCGGTACAAGTTATCATACACAAACAGATGGACAAACAAAACATAAAAATCATATTATCGAATATATGTTACAAATGTATGTAAGAACAAAACCAACTAAGTGGGAAGAGTACCTACACTTTGTCGAATTTGCATACAATAACAATTATCAAGCATCGACGAAAATGAGTCCCTTCAAAGTTTTATATGGCAATTAATGTACAACTACGATCAGTTGGGATAATCTGGTTGAATGAATAATGGTGGGGCTTGAAATCCTCCAAGAAATGAAACAAATGGTTAAAAAGGTGCAACATAATTTGAAGGTTGTGCAAGATCAATAGAAAAGCTATGCGGGTTAGAAAAATAAGGTATCGTTAATTTAACGTTGAAGAACATGTATACCTTAAATTCAAAGAAATAAATACCTCATTAAAGCTAGGGAAATATTCCAAGTTGGCACCAAGGTTTTTTGGTCCATTAGAAATGTTAACTTGAATTGGACCAACGACATACCAACTAGCACCGCCTGACTTAAAAATTCATAATGTTTTTCATGTTTCATTACCGAAAAAATATATTCATGATCATGGATGATTTTAGGGGCTAAATTTCGCTCATGGGATAATTTTCCATGGTTTTTCCAAAAACATGATTCCCTATTTTAAAAATGATTTGCCCAAATTTTATAGCATAAAATTATTTTACCTTAAAAATCGCCAAAATTTTATAAAAACTATATAAAATCCTTAGAAATTTGAATATTTTTTACAAAATTATGGTCAAACATTTATAGTTGGCATATGAAGGATAAGTGAGATTTGCCAAGGTTTCTACATTTTAAAATAAGTTTTTATCTTTAAAATAGTCCCTGTTCATGATCCTACTCACATTATTTATTGGAATATCATGCAAGTGAAACTAGAAGGCGAGTTTCAAGAGGAACCTCTATGCATTATGGACATGAAGGAAACAATACTTCAAAACAGAGCCATCACCAAAATAAAGGTGCAATGGAAGCACTTTATCCATGAGGACGCTACTTGGGAGTTGGAAGATGAAATCATGAAATCATATACAACTTTTTTCTACGTGATGAACATAAAGATGGACTAATACTGAGGACGGTCTTATATTTAATGGGGAGAGGATGTAATATCCCCAAGAGTTATACATATTATTTTAAATAATTTTCATTTATGGAAATTCGTATTTGGTATAATTGAGACATTTAACTGTTATATTTTTTATTCTTGAGCAAGAGTGTGACTTTCCAACTATTATCTTTGATGGACATATGTAAGAGAATTTTTTTTAATATATTTAATGTAGGGAACAGATGGAACAATCGGGTTAAAAATAGTTGACTATGACTCCATGAGTGGGGAACATGTGTGATTTTAACAAGTGTCAAAAGTAGAGTTGTGTCATTGGAAGCCCCTAAAAATCAGGGATTTGTAAATGTCTGAATTTCCAAGGAGGTAAATGAGTTCAAGGAAAACTCATAGGCACAATAAGGATATATACAACGAATATGGGAGGTAGGACATTGCTTAGTATGTTATGGAAATGAATATTTGTTGTGTGAGCACTCATGGCGTTAGGAAAATGATTCTGAGTTGTACAAGGGGACAATGGTTAAGGAGTGGAGCTCAATTTACCCTTATGTTGACATGGTCAGGATAAAGGGTGATCAGGACAAGTAATGTTGGTTGTTCTGTATCTACTGTTGGATGGAATGTGGTTGTTCCATTTTTTTTGGCTTTTTGTTTCAAATATGTATAATCTACAATTATTTTTATATATTCATCCTTTGCTTATAAATCTTTTGTTAAATTACAAATATTATTATACTAAATGTGATTATTTAAAGTTAAAGAAGTATGATTGTATTCTATTGAATTATTTAGATTACCATTCCCTAGTATTGTAGTTTTTTTTATTATACAGTCACACACAGTATTACTTAATAAATTTTAGAAGTTAATGTTTAAATTGGTATAAAATTTGTTTATATATATATATATATATATATATATATTAAGATAAATTAACACACAAGAAATTAAACAACTAGAATTTGGAATAGGTATATATATATTCTTATATATAAATAGGAATTTTCCTTTAGGGTATTGAATCAAGGAAAAAATCCAATCCATGTTCAATACAAAGAGAAAATAACTATTTTCCGACAAGTAGGAGTTTAAGAAGTGTATCTAACGTAAATTACAGACTTATGGAAGTAGATTCAAACTTTACTTTAAAGAATCAAGATTCAATAGATTTAATCGAAAACATTCCCTTGGAGGAAGTTATTGTGGAAACAAAGATATACAAGTTAAAAACGGGGTATTTTTAAGTAAGAGACTAGGAATTGTGATCCACAAGTGGAACTAGAATACCTTTATATGATAAATTTTAAGAATTCGTACAGTTTTCAAGCTACAAGGCATAAATAAAAAGAAAACTTTAGCATAAATAATTTTTACTTCAGAAAAAATTGTATAAATGAATTAAAACGAGATCACAGGAACAAGCTCTTGTCTGGTTGCAAATCTAGATATGGTATTTCCTTTCGTGTAGAATAAGCATAGTCAAAGATGCGTTAAGCAAAAACCTTTCCACTTATGGCTAATGTTAAAATAAGCAACTGAATTTTTTTTCTAAAATAAATATGTAGATTTGGTGCTTGTGACGACCTAGTCAAGGTAACTAAATTTCTTGTGTAAACCTTTGAGATGTGAAGGGAGAAGGTGTCCTTGTGTTATATGATGGGTTCCCTCACATTACAAAGAGAAACCCATCATAAAAATTATTTCCATTAAATTACCAACAATCGTATTATCCAGATGTGAATAGAAAGTAAAGAAATTTCTTGCAAGCAATCTGGTAAACTTAAGGAATTAAACGCTAACTACCATTATCTTATTGGAATAGAAATAAAAATCGCAAATATTATAAGTGTTTTGAACCCACAACAAAGGAATTCCTAATATTATATTGCAACAAAATTTAGGTGTCATTCGAGTAAGAAATTTTACTAGCCTCCTGTTGTAATTTTTATAGTACGTAAAGACAATAAAAGATAAAGGGGTGGAAAACTGTACGCTGCCACAAAATTTAAGTGCGTAGGAATGAGAACAATTTTATAATAAAATTGATGATTACTTATACCAATTTTCAAGAACTATTTTACCCTATGTAGAATAGAACCATGTGATAACTCGTGAAGTTAGAGTCAAAGTCTTGGTGGTTTATCGGTATTGTTACCTAACATTCCTAAAAGGGAAATAATTTCACAAAAGAAAATGATGAAACAAGACTGTAATAAGTGATTGAAAGTATGTCCTCGAATGGGGTGTTATTGTCGCCCAGGTGTCAAACAGAGCAGACAAACGATGACCAACATGGCACCAGCCACGTGATAGGCGTGTGCCCTCCCCTCCCTCCACTGCCATGCATTTAAAGTAGCTTCTCTATAACAGGGTGACATTACTCCTAGTCTGCCTTGCTCTGGCTACCCGTCCCTTCGATGGATCAGTTCAATGGATCAGAATTTACTCTTATAGTGTGTCTCCTCCTCCACCAGTGCTATATGCACCATGAACCTCACCAAGTGTGTTCACAGCTTTATTCTCTCTTAGCTAAGTCCTCCAGTGGACTGCGGTCCCCTCTACTGCTCCTTGGCTTCATCAACTTTTTTCCTGTGCTTGACTTCCCTCACCATGCCTCAGTCATGCCGAGATAGAGATGGAAATACAAACACAACTCATCTTGGCAACCCAGTCGATCGTTCTTGGCACTTCGTCCCTAGCCTACACCCTCTCAAACTTCCTCACCCTCCTCACCTTCCTCTTCGACGCAGTCTTTCCATAGCCTCAGCGGTATTTCACCCCTCTCCTCACCCTATGCATGCAGGATCGAATGGTTTGATGTCTTTGGAAACTCTCTGGGTTTCAACCCAGGGCCAATATTAGACTTCGTCTCCACCTCACAGCCAGTTCCAATCGTTCCTCCCTATTCACCTGAGCATTTGCAAGTTCATTCACCCCTAACCCAACCTCACTGCACCCAAACTCAATTTGAAGGCTTTGGTGCCAGCCATGGGCACCAACAAGAGTCGCCTCACTCCTGGGCAGATTGTGCATCTCGTTCAAAATTACAAGAAGGCCTTGCAATTCTGCAAGGCTTGGTCTTCGAATTGTGACAGGATTTGGATGACCTACATTTTTGGTTGGATATATTGGACGGGAAGGGAACACAATTCCTGCAAATGCTTTCAGTATTACAGGAAGTGTGCCACCCATAAAATGGAGAACCAAATGCAGCAGAGAATGAATAGTCGAACCGGGCACCAGTTGCGCACGGGATTCTGGAGGAGGAAGCAGCACCGGTCGTGGATCCAACACTCAACGCCACCTCCCTAGACATATGGTCATATTACAAGTCTACAACCTGATCTACACATGTGTCTCTCTGCATGGTCAGCTAGGTGTTTAGCTTATATTTTCCCACCTATATCTTATAGTTATATTTTGTCTACTTTAACTTATGGCAGTCTTAGCCAAAAGGTTAAATCGGTTTCTGCCAAAGGGTAATGTAATTTTTGCGGTTAGACGTTGTACTATGACTGGTAGCTTAAGACTTTGATTCTCAACCTATTAGACTGATTGAATTGGTTTCCCCTCGGGGCAATTCAGTTATTACAGTCGGGGTTAAACTAATTAAACTACTGATGCTGTAATTTGTTTATTTTGAAAGGATTTTTATAGAATCTTACATACACATAAAAAGTGATTGAAAGTATGATTTGTGGACAGTGGTTGAAAAAATTTTCTAATCCAGAATACAACTCCCGTCCACACTCATAACAATCACCATAACTACATACTACATTCTCTTTAATTTGATGGTGAACCACAAAGTTTATGGTGTGAAATAAATCCATTCTAGAACAGAACTTGGCTATCAGAGCTTGATCCTTTAAATCTACAATAACATCAAAATAACTGATCTATATAATTTAGATAAACTAAGTTATCGACTTAACCCTAGTAATCGACCAATTAATTGACCTAGGGACCAATCATAAAACAGACTTCCACGACTTATAGGAATGAAGGAAATCTTTACTCTAGGCTGCATATTAAAAGAGAAGAAGAAAAATAACACGAGTCATGTGGGTGTACACAGAGGAATTTCTCTACATAAATTAAATAGAGATTTAATCCGTTTTAAGTTAAGACACTTACCAAAGGTATTAACGATCTTGAAGAATCCTTACATCCACTCGACGCCATTGTTAAATAAAAATTTTCACTTCCAATATAGCCATGAAGGGCAGTTTTACAATTAGAAAATTCATAGCCTATAGTGTTTTGTTTCGAGAAGTCCCCAGATGAACAACCCATAAGAAAGAATTGGGGAACAAGACCAAAATGTCTCATTCAACAAGTAGAGGGTTTTGAAGTATTTTATTTGTTAGAATTTTTATTTTATTAACTTTGTTAATGTTTTTTTTTTTTTTTTCTCTGTGATGC
>JZKD02S0634207.1:80757-121987 GCA_000966675.3 Picea glauca | reverse complement strand
AAGCGCATTTATCATTTTGGGTTTAACAAAAATAAAAAATAAAAAAAAAATAATAATAATAAAAGAGAGGAATAAAAAATAGAAATGAGGAAACTTGCAATAAAGGAAACTTAATAATGGAAAGTAGGATACATAAGGTAAAAATCCAAAGGGAATTAGCATTTAGGAGTTACTAAAAATCAGCAACTTCATTTTAGGAAAGTTATTAAAAGCATGAGAGGGGATCTAGGAACCCTAGGAGTAATTTAAGGAGCGATTTTTGGGGGAGTGAGGGAATTGAGTCTTTTAATTATTAAAAAGAAATTAATTTTTGGAGAACCATAGGGATGAGAGACACTTGGACGACAGAGAATGTTCTGAGGTTTGTCATTAAAAATTAATTAAATAATGATTTAGGAAAGTAGGTGGGTCTCAAATTTTTATAAAAGAAGAGGAAAAGAAGGAAGAGGGGATGAATGGTTAGCGTAACGTTACACTGCCAGTTTGTGGCTTGACGGATTGCTTGTGATGGGTTGGGTTTATCTCAGCTGTGTTGGAGTGGTATCTTAGCCATGGAGGTGAGATAAGAAGTTAGTCTTATCTCTCGATCTTGTGTGGCCCCTTTACGGCTCGGGGGGCTACGGGGGAAGCAGAGTACCCCTAGCGTTTGGCTGGGAGGTACCGGTGAGCTTTCTGCGGTTGACGAGCGGGAGCGGCAAGGAGAGCGGACGCAGCACGAAGCGCGGGACGTCTTCCGAAGCGGGCGAGTGGCCACGGTATGATTTTAATTCTGGCAAAATTGTTTAGAAATGGTTAGTGATAAATTGTTTCTAGCGATTCGTCTTTATTAATGGTTACTGAAAAAAAAAGAATTGTTTATCTCTGCAATACCTCCATTAATTCATTTTTACCTCTGGTAAATTGTTTATCATCTTGCAAATCAAATTAACCTGGCATTTCAATTTATCTTCTGTCAAATCGTTACCTTCTGGCAATGTGTTTGGGGCGTTGGGTATGTGTTTCAAAGGGTTTAATGAGATATGTTTTTCATGTGTTTTTGGCATTTTTGCCACTGTATAGTGGGATAGTGATGAGTTGCGTTTTCCATTTGTTTTTGGGGTGTTTTGCCATTGTGTATTGGGACAGTTATGAGCTGCGTGTTTTTCATTTTTTTTTGACGTTTTTGCCACTGTATAGTGGGACAGTGATGCGCTGCGTTATTTCATTTTGTTTGGGCATTTTTCACTGTTGTATTGGGCATTTTTAGCAACTACAATCTAAGGGAGATCTGAACGCCAATCTGAACCTCCTTACACTTCCTTCCATCTATTGGGGTTTGCGTTTTATTACCTCTTGTTTTACCCACTGTGGATGGCGGGTTAATGGTAAACGCAAACCTCATGCAATCTGGATGTATTTAATTTCACTTGCATTTTGAATTAGTTGATGGAGGTTTGCGATTTAATGACAATGCAGTACCTCATGAAATCTGAATGCCACTTTGAAGCTTGGTGCATTTCATTTTAGTTTTTGGGGGTCTGCTCTTTTTTTATGACCATTACAACTAATGGAAAATCTGAACGCATTCTAAATCCGTCCCATTCGTTTATTTTTGGGTTGGGTGTGTTACTGGTGAAGGAAAATCTCATTACAGTCTGAATGCAAATCTGACTTTCTTTACCTCTCATTAAATGGTTATGGTCTGCGTTTATTCTGGGTCAGCGTTCCTCTTTCCTAGGCGGAATCACAGAGGCGTATCCTTTTGGGGGTCTGCGTTTTCATTGCATATGGTGGCATTTATTTCATGGGAGTTTTTGTATGAATTTGGTATGTTTTGGTATGCATTGGGTATGCGTCGGTATGCTTGGTTGATACATAACTTTTATTTCCGTAATTGACTAAACTATTAACTGCGTGTGGTATGCGTTGATCTATAATTGTTATTGGTATGCATTGGGCTGAGGCGTTAACCTTAAATTAGAGTTTTAGACTCCTATTAAATTGTGCATAAATGACTCCTTACTATAGTTGTCTGGTTTTAGGTGTCTGCCGCCTTGCTGTCTTAATTAAAAGCAAAACAGAATGCCCTTCCACTTAATTAACTGGGACTGACCATCTACAGTCTTACGACCTCAATCCTTGTTTTGCATGCTGAAATGACTGAATGCGAGTGACACAAATATAAATACCATTAAGATGTTATCTTATGTAACTTCGTTTTAAATATATTTGTTTTTAAACATCGGCATTTTCAATTATGGATAGTCGGAGCAACGTTCTTTTTACACCTGGTCAATATACATGTCGCTGCCATTATATGTCTAAATTCTCAATTATGGTGTTATCTTGATATTTTTAAATTCTGAGGTTACGTATGTATATGAGGTTATTTTATTTGTGGACATGACATTTGGTATTTTGAATATGATGTTATTTTTGAAACATGAGGTGATATGGTAATTTCCAAATTATGAAGTTACCTTAATTATGATGTTATTTTTAAATGTGAGTGTATATTGACATTGGGAACCTATACTTTAATTACAATGTCACTTTTTTCCTTTTAAATATGGATATTTTAGGTGTGACATTTTAAATGTCTTTACATAGGGTCCCTTCTAGTTATTTAAATAATGTCATTTAAATATGGTAATGGTTATATCTTGTCTTTGTAATTATGATGGTTTATTGATATATTCAAATATGATGTCATTAGAAATGCAATGTTATCCTTATATTGAATTGAGTAAAGGTAATACATGTCGTTATAAAGTAAGGTGCAATATTTTTTAGTGTTAGGTACTTATGAAAAACAATGGCATTGTGGACTTATCCTAATACGATTAAAACTTGGGTTACTGTTGGTAAAAAAAAAAAAACAAGGTCCTAGAACCTAGTACCTTGAATTGCTAAGATTGTAATGGGGAAATCTTAAATTACTTAAATTTACATTCTTAAACCGTTGGGCTGGGTATCTCGTCCACTCATGGAGTTCATGGGAGTATCGGGCCAGTATTAGATGCCTTGAGTCATGGGATCTACCTTGTCTTAACTGTGTTGGGTCATTATCGGAGTCTTTCGGACCTGGGCGTTCGTAGGGTTAGTGGTTGTCTTGAGTTGTTGTTGTACCTGGATGAGATTGTTCCTTTGCCTGGTCTGCTTGTGTCGAGCGGGATATAGTCACCCCCGGTTGCCTTAGCATATGTGTTCGTGTGTGTGATTTTTATGCGTAAAGAGTCCAGTGCCATATCAAGAGTCTCTGGCCCTTTAAAGGCAGGGTTTCCACTCTTGCGACACACCTGATGGAGGTTATTAGTTTCTGCCTGAGCAATCGGCCAAGAGCCTATCTAATCTTCTTTCGAGAAGACATAAGACTAAAATCCCTGCTTTTCTGTGCAGAAATGGTGAACTCTACTGTTGGATTCTTCCCTCTATGACTGTACTGTACTTAACACCAGTGTTGTTTCCTGATTACAGCTGCTAGTTGTACGCCTTAGGTCTAGGGGCGTTTATCGCTAGTTGTCTCTGTGATGTGTCGGGGTCGTCTTTTTGTATTCGTCTTACTTGCGTCGTGTTTTGGGTCGGGTTACTAGTTTCTGCCTGAGCAGTCGGCCAGGAGCCTGTATAATCTTCCTTCGAGAGGACATAAGACTAAACGCCCTGCTTTCCTGTGCAGAAATAGTAACCCTAACCCCGTGGACTCCTTCCCCCGTGTTCTTACTGTGCACCCCCAGTATGTCTTAATGTTTGTGCTATGCGCCTTATGCCTGTGATCGCACATTGTTACAGTTACTCATTGTGTGCCTTCAGTTTTTCCTTGTCGTGGTTGTGTCTTGTTGGTTGTCGAGTGGCGTCATACAGCTAAGCAGATGGTTATTTCTACACACGCGCACACACTTTAAAGAAAAAAAAAATTGCACCTATTACTAGAATGGTTGACGTAACGAGGAGGTTCGTCACACCGGCCCTATCCTTCATCAGAGTTTCGGGGTTCCAAATGTCGAACCTCACAAGTCCTTAGGACTCGTGATTTTTTGATCCCCGATATGTTCCTAGCGCATTAGCCCCTTAAGCTATGCTCTTGATCCACACGACCTCGCCTTCTGACCGCAGTCTTATCCCTTATCGAGATTTCGGATATCACACTATCAATTTGCATGAATCCCATGCCTACGGGATTCCCGATATCCCGATGCGCCTCTTCCTTGCGTGTTAGCCCTTTTGGCTACACCGAGGTCCATGTGACCTACACCTATGTGATCTTTGCCTTATGGTTCCCTATCGGGTCTTCGGTCCTCCTCGGGCAAGAATTTCATCAATTTAAAATTTGCGATGCCTTTTTGCGTTTACCCTGGGTCATAGAATGGTTAAAATTTTAAATTTTTGCAAGTTTGAAGGTTAATGAAATCAGGATTCAGGATTTCCCATAACAAGAATCGACGTACATTGAATCACAAAACCCCGATCTTTGATGTCGCGATATGTTTAGGTCTTAATTAAACGGTCATTAATTAATTCTTTTAATCAAGGGTTAAGAGTTAAGTTAATTGGGTCGGCTTTCGGGGTTCGCGATTTCGTAGTGCATGGACACCTTGTCCACGAAACTCGCGATATCCCGATACCCGATGCCACCTTTCCACCATTGACCCTTCTGTGGGCCCCATTGTCCCTTGGCTTATCGAGAAATCGCGTTTCGCGATTTCATAACTCTTGTTGCTATGTTTCCGGGACTCCCGATATCCCGATACCCAATGAAGCCCTCCTGTGGAGATTTCACCGATGGTGCTAGATGATTGCCACACGTCCTTGGAATGAATGGCTCAGATCTCGTCGGGGTTCCTTGCTTTTATCGCGAATTTTCCCGTCGGGAAATCGATACTTGCGCTGTCGTGATCCTCTGTTCTCACGGATCCCCGACTCCCGATCCCCGATGGTACTTGGCGTTGACCCCCATGAGAGTTGACCCTTTTGACACCTGTCCTCCCTCGGTGTATCGGAGTTTGCGAGTTCGTGAATCCAAAACCTATGAGTTCCAGGACTTGTGTTTTCCTGAACCCCGACCTGTGATCGTTCGGTGTGACGTGACACCTATCCACCACTCTAACCCTGGAGGTCCCCGTTCTATCCTTGTACCTGTCGGGAAATAACATTTCGGGATATCGCGATTCCCGTTGTTATGTGGACGGGACTTTCAATTCCCCGATCTACGACTCTGCAGAATCTCTTGACACGTGTCCCTGTTGTTTGGATGGCTCTGATCCTATCGGGAAATCGTGGATCGCGATTTCAACATGTATGAGTCTACACTCCTAAAATCCCCGATGGGTAAAATCCTGATTCCTCCCCAGAATGCTGATGCGTGTCCTGTCGAGATCAACGGCTAGGATTCGTTCTTGGGATTTCGAGAACCACAAGGTCTCGATTCTCTGACTTAACAAAACCCCGATGACTCTGATATCCCAATGACTCTTCTAGGACTCCTCCTCTGCACACTAGGACTTAAACCCAGCGCAACTTCTTCGAGATCTAACGGCTGATGGGATTTCGCCCGAGATCTGACGGCTCAGATCCGTTCTCCCACGTAATAGACAACTCTCCTTCAGGATAATCGATTAGTTGCATAAAACATTACGTAGTGTTAAAATTGCTTTCTTGGCAAGGTTAAAATTTGTATGGGTCTATAGTTCCTAAGATTCTTCATTATTTATAATTTCACTGAGGTTAGTATAGGCAAGTAGTTTACGTTGTTCCCGTGCGGTACAAGTCTTCTAAATTTCTTTTGCCTGACTGTGCATTGGCAGTTCCTCATTCAGGTAAGTTCGAGATGAAGTAGGCCTTTTCAAGGTCCTACAAATGTCCTTTTTCATTTTATTTAGTATAATTCATGTAGTTATTAATTCTTACCAACTTCAATCCTTAGACAAAAGTTTCCCTCAACATCTTCATCGATTTCAGGTGTCTATTCTACCCGAAACTTCATTGACAAGTATTGCTCAAAACAAAATTAAGTTATCATCTCTGTTTTTCGTGCTTAATAGATTTATTCAGGTTGCTTTAAGGATAGTCATTTTGTGGGAAGTGATCCTTCCAACTATCTGGTTTGCTGCCACTATTTTAAAGGCATTCCTTCGAATGTTCAGACTAAAACTGTAGTGACCACACATGATCCAGTTACAGGGTATTACCTAAAGTTGTTGCTTGTGATATATGAGATTATTTTCTTAGATAACTTAGGGGTACTACCTGAGTATATTTTTGGATATTGTATCAGTCATATCGGGTCAAACTGAACGTGTTTTGTTTGTAGTTTAAGCGTGGTTGGGGTTAACACTCGGGGTTTTGACCCTTAGGCCCAGATTTCGAACTAAGACGCTCTGATACCATATGTAACAGCCTAATATTTCTAAACATCATTAAGTTTCATAAACATTTTATTTAGTAAACTGAAACAATAACTTCCTAGCATAATATTGATTTTCATAACAACAACTTCAGTAACTTACATTTATCAATAAATACTGATTTCATGGTAGAAAGAAATAAATACATAACTTAACAAAGTACCTGGTTCTGATGCTAATTTTTTTTGCCTCTGTGCCTTGTTGTTGCCTTCCTGCTACCTGCTACACAGATCAACCCTATGACAAACAAGAAAATAACTGCCCAAAACTAATGTCCTCCCTGCCAACTAGGAAAACTACCTCGCTCCAGGATATCTAGGGATATCCTGGCCCCCCGTGCCCAAAACCTCTAGCAACTCGGTGCCTCAACTGATCAAAAGCCACATTCAGAAACTCTGTGCTCACAGCAAGTCCAACCGTCCTCCCGAATCCATCCTCCCTCCAATGTCCAAAAATCCCCCCCTTATCCCTCCTTCATCGACTCCTACAGTTACTTCTTCAACCACCTCCGTGCATGTCCCTTCCCTTCCTTTAATGTTTTATCTTCTCGGGATTCATAGGATCCCTCTCTGCATACGCAACCATTTTATATCATTTTTCATTGATCTTTTAAATTTTATTTCTTAGGTCATTAAATGTGATCTGTAGTTAGAGTATTACTTAGTTAATCATAATTATCTTCTTTAATTAATTTTACTTTTCAACCTTTACACATTTATTCAACTAGGGTCATTACATATTGACTCAATTTTATTGAGTGTGCAGGTTTTTTGACCTTGAGGATGCAGAGCCATCGGTGGAACCCCCTGGACTCTGGATTGAGTCAGGGAGTGTGCTATTTGGGTTGATTTATTTACTGTGATATTTCATTGATTTGATGATATGATGTTGACATGTTCTGACACGATTGTTGATGATGCAGGATGACGATAGCTTGTCGTCCAGACTCACATATGGAGTAAAGGGGTCACACACGATTTCCAGAGAGGTTGAGGGAGAGGTGTGGACAGCAGCCCTGCCACAACCTACTAGCACTCCCGCTGTGGTTCGAACTGTAGGTTAACGATTACCTAGTTCGAGAGGATCCACGATGCCATGAGGCAGACTGCGACAGTCTCTCATGATGATTCTAAGGGGAGCGCAATAAGGCGGGGGCCTTATTCCTTAGAGCCCTTAGTCTCCCACAAGTTAACCTGGCAGAGTGTTGACTCCAAGGGTTATAGATGTCTACCAATCAATCAAGTTGGCGAGTGGAACCCTTGGAGCACGTGGTGCATCCTGAAGGGCATGTCGTGCGAAAGAAACACAAGTTGGCGAGTGGCACCCTTGGAGCACGTGGTGCATCCTGAAGGGCACGTTGTGTAAAAGAAACATAAGTTGGCGAGTGGCACCCTTGGAGCACTTGGTGCGTCCTGAAGGGCACGTCGCGTTGATGTTGATGAAGGAACAATCCTATATGGCCCTAAGACATTTAACACATTAAGAAATTCTTAAGCTACTTCCCTAATTAAATGTCGCCTTGTTCAAAATCTAAGTCCTAAGTCTAAAACTTCTCAGGGTAAAATTTTAGTCTAACCTTAAGAAAAAGACCCTAAAAATAAAATTAAAAATTTAAACAAAAACCCACTTATGTAATAGTTTTGTCTTCATAAAATTCTTGGGGTAAATGAAGAGAGTAAGAATTTAATTAAAAATAGTGGATTTAAAAATTTCAAAGAAGAAATTATTCATTAACTTGTGGAAGTACAAAGATATTAAATTAATAATAAAAGGGAAAGATTTAATAACGCAACTGCCATTTTGGATTTATTTAAAATGGGAAAGAAGGGAAAAATAAAAATTAGGAAACTAAGAATTGGAGGAAACATAATAAAGAAAAGAAGGGAACTTATGGTAAAAAGCGAGGTCAACATAGTAAGGAATCTACAATTAAGAACCTACTAATCTGAGCTAATTTAGTAACATCTTTTTTTTAGGAAAGTATTTAAAACATGTAAGGGGATATAGGAACACCTAGGAGTAAATTTAGGAGTGACTCTAGGTGCATGAGGGATTTGAGACAATTAATAAATTAAAAGAAAATATTTATTGGAGAAAAGAGGGGGATGGATGACACTTGTGCGATGGAGAATATTTAGAATATTTTATTGAAACTTAATTTAAAATGTGAATTAGGAAAGTTGGTGCGTCTCAAAACTCTATAAAAGAAAAGGGAGATGAGGAAGAAAGGGATCGGCTGTTAGCGTAATGTTACGCTGCCAGAATTGTGACTTGACTGATTACTTGTGGGGAGTTAGGATTTTCCAGCTCGAATAGGAGTGGTAGCTCGGCCTTGTGAGGTGAGCTGGGAAGCTAGATGTACCTTCTGGATAGTGTGTGGCCCCTTTGCGGATCGGGGGGCTAACGGGGAAGCAGAGTACCCCTAGCGATTGGCTGGGAGGTACCAGTGTAGTCTCAACGGTCGGCGAGCAGGAGCGGCACGGAGCGCGCGGTCATCATTCGAATAGGGAGTCAAGGAAATGGTATGGTTTTTGTTTAATTAATTTGGTCAATTAGGATGCATTATGATTTACGTTGGTATCAGAATATTGGTTGTAATTGGATTTAATGGTTGTTTTATTTATGTTCCTTGGCGATTAAAATGTTTGTTATTTATGTTAGTGAATTTGGTTTTTGGACTGGGAATTGCTATGCTTTAATTATTGAAAACTCTGTAACGAATCCTGTCTGTGTTACTTTTTCTAGGTAGTGATTTTCTTATGCCTATAATTTCAACACAAAAGATTATCCTGTCTGTGTTACTTTTTCTGGGCAGTGATTTTCTTATGCCTGTAACTTCAGCACAAAAGATTATCCTATTTGCGTTACTTTTCCTGGGCAGTGATTTTCTTATGCCTGTAATTTCAACACAAAAGATTAATTTAGCTCTGCGATTAAAATGGTACTGGAATGGGTTAACACTATGTCTGCAATTTTCTTCACTTATGGTTCAAATTAACCTGACCAGTTGTAAGGATTTCACATGTTTCTACCTAGTGTTGAAGCTGGTTGCACAACGCTCACCCATAGTCCTTCAATTACACACACGGATAGTGATATATTGGCTTGAATGAGTAGTATTATAGTTGGAGGCTGCCACATAATTTAAGGTCGTTTTCACCCGGTTTACCCTCAGCATCTTTAATGGGTTCCTGTATTTACACCACGAATTTTTGAAAAAGCCATCCTCCATGCCAGTCCATGCATTGTCTGCGGTTCAGTTGGGTATATTAAAGCATTACTTGACTGGTTAGATGGGTGAATCGCACATCCCTCAGGCTTGCAAAATTCGTTGGTTATCTGCATTTTCTTTTTCAGTTTAACAATCAACCTATCACTCCACGGTTGGGGCGGTTTACCCAGCGTTCCCTTAGCATTTTAGTTCGCCCTGCAACACCACATTTAATACCGTTAACCTTGCCAGTGGTGTCAAGTCGAACCCCTCTATATAAACTTATTGTATTTGTTTCAATTTGAAAAGGAAAAAGAAAAAAAAACTTATTGTATTTGTATCAGTTTGAAAAACAATTTTTGTGTGAAAAATATAATGCCTACGCTTCACTATTTTGTGTATAATGTAATTAAAGGTATCCTCGTCCAACTAGCATCTCTCTAAGTCAAGTCCTCTATCAACGGAATTGCAAGAAAACGAACAGATTGTTAATTATGAAAATTATATAACTCGCCGTTTTCAGCTACGGATTTTTTTAAGGGCTTCGACTGTTCATTGTTACCTCACCTCCATCATGCTCATTATCTGTAGCTCACCTCCAACTGTAGCTCACCCTATGAGTTATACTGTAGTTGCATATTGTTTTACCTCCTTTATCAATATAATTTCATTCATATACGGTTTAAAAAAATTTACCCTTTAAATTTAATTTCGTTTAGTGCTTTACAATTTAAATAACCTTACTGTTCTACTCATTGTTTTACTTTTTATGAGAATTCTATTGTTCTGCAAATTACCTTTCAATTTAAAGTGAATATGTAATTATGAAAAACATTATAGACTTTCATGGTGAATTATGGGCATTGCAGTCATATCTTGAGATTAATTATATCCTGGAATATTTTGCCAAGTCGAAAGTTCAAATTCTTTTAGTATCCTCGAGAACTGAGAACACAGAGCCCATTTGTGGCATTGACCCATCTACTACTTTTATTATATTTTGTTGTAGCTATCCACCTACTACAACTGCAGATTATTGTAAAGGTCACTGCGGACTGTTGCAGATAGAAAAAGAAAGGAATAAATTACGAAAGTCCCCTGGCTTGTGTATTCTTCAGTTGGGATAGTTTCACCCATTTAGAAAATGAAGACTCTCCTTAAAACATTGGCCCTTTGGAACCCTTGACCTATGAACCTTCTTCCATTTTGGTATGGACAAGATTAAATATGATGGATTTACACTAACTACTTAATTTCATTAAGTATTTAATAACAACAATCTACTTTAGCATTTACTTATTTAGTTAACTTTCATGCAGCGTACTACTTTTTGGTTATTTTTTAAATACAACAATCTACATTATTTTATAAAGGCAACCCACCCTATTTTAGTCAACATTTCATTAACAACAATTCACTTATTTAGTTAGTATTCAATAATAGCAAGCTACTTAAGTTAGTTAATGTGTTACTTAATGTTAATATAAAGCAATGGAAGTTGATGTAATGGGATGTGAATGTGAGGTAATGTAGGGTTAAAGTAATGTAGAAGGAATTATGTAATAATTGTTAAAGTAATGATTGTTAAAGTAATATGGTTTTAATGGTAATAATTGTTAAATAATTATGGTTTTATAAGGTAATAATTGTTAAAGTAATGTTGAAGTATTTATGTAATAATTGTTAAAGTAATATGGGTTTAATGGTAATAATTGTTAAATAATTATGGTTTTATAAGGTAATAATTGTTAAAGTAATTGTTGAAATAATATAATGGAATGTAAATGTATGGTAATGATTGTCAAGGTAATGTTAAGGTAATGTGGTGAATGCTTATGTCAGTGCTAACATTCCAGGTAAGGTAAATGCTAGTGGGTTCATCATTATGGTAATGATATCACTGCTTATTTATTACAGTTAACAAAGAAGGTGCAATGTGATTGTAATTATTGCAAAGTCCTTGAACTAAGTACATTAGGATTTTATAACCTAATAAATGAGGGATGTAGATTTATTGAAATTACCTTATGTATAAGGTATTCGTCGGTTGATGAAATTTAATGGAGCAGCTGGTCAGTAATCATTTACAGTTGGGTCATAGAGAATACCTTGTCTTAAATATTGGTTAGTCGTTGTCTGAGTCCTTTTATCTTGCACCTTCCGTAGAGGAGGTGGTTGCTCTTTTAATTATTATTCTGCCTGGTTGTTTAATTTCTTGCTTGGTCTGCTTGTGTCGGGTGGTATGTAGACACCTCCATGTTCCTCAGAATAGTTGCCAGCCCTGAGACCTTAAATGGTTAAAATCGATGGGAACCTGGGCTTGAGCATTGATTATGTGTCTTGGAGGTCCTAACCATTGCAGGGTAGGACGGGCGGGTAGTCAGTCTTACCTATTGGCGATTGATCGTCATTAAAAGCCTGCAGTTACTTGTTGTGCATCTTATGTCATCTGGTTGTGTTCATCGTGGTTCACGTCTTGTTCGTCGTCGGGTGGTGACATAGAGTCGAATGTATTTATTTCCTTGCACACGCGTGCACACACCTCTAAGGTTGTATCAGTAGTCTCAGGCTCTTTAAAGGCAGATTTCCCACCACTACGACCTCCTGACAAAGATTACTAGTTTCTTCCTGAGTAGTCGGCCAGGAGCCTATCTGACATTCTCTCTCTCCGCAGGAGAGAACTAAGATTAAATGCCCTGCTTTCCTGTGCAGAAATAGTAAGATCTGCTACTATGGATTATTCCATCTGTGTTTGTACTGTACATAACATAGTATGTCGTTTAATTCTTGCAGTTACTTGATGTGCGCCTTATGTCTTCTTGTTGTGATCATCGTGGTTGCGTCTTGTTAGTCGTCGGGTGGCAACGTGAGTCAAGTGTGTTTGTTTCCTTTTTACATGCGCGCACACACCTTAAAGAAAAAAAAAATTGCACCTGTTATTAGAGTTATTTTCGTAACGAGGAGGTTGTCACAATTTCATTACAAGTTTTCCTAAAATTCAAAGACAAATTGATTCCATCATGGTAGTAATTGATAAATTGAGTAAGTCTACTCACTTCATATATGTGAAATATACTTATAAATCTATTAATATCGTTGAAAGTTTTATGAAAGATATATTTAGATTGCATGGGATTCCTAAAATGCTGATTTCAAATAGAGATGTCAAATTTACATCAAACTTCTGGAAATAATAGTTTGTAGGTTTGGGAACTAATTTGAATTTCGATAAAAGTTATCATCCGCAAACAGAGGGACAAACAAAACATACAAATCATATTATCGAATATATGTTACTAATGTATGTAAGAACAAAACCAACTAAGTGGGAAGAGTACCTACACTTTTTCGAATTCGCATACAATAACAATTATCAAGCGCCGACGAAAATGAGTCCCTTAAAAGTTTTATATGACAATAAATGTACAACTACGATCAGTTGGGATACTTTGGTTGAATGGATAATGGTGGGGCTTGAAATACTCCAAGAAACAAAATAGATGGTTAAAAAGGTGCAACAAAATTTAAAGGTTGTGCAAGATCAATAGAAAAGCTATGCGGATTAGAAAAAGAAGGTATCATGAATTTAACGTTGGAGAACATGTATATCTTAAATTCAAAGAAATAAATACCTCATTAAAGCTAGGGAAATATTCCAAGTTGGCACCGAGGTTTTTTGGTCCATTAGAAATGTTAACCTGAATTGGACCAATGACATACCAACTAGCACTCCCTAACTTAAAAATTCATAATGTTTTTCATGTTTCATTACTGAAAAAATATATTCATGATCATGGATGATTTTAGGGGCTAAATTTTGTTCATGGGATAATTTTCCATGGTTTTTTCCAAAAATGATATTCGCTATTTTAAAAATGATTCGCCCAAATTTTATAGGATTAAATTATTTTACCTTAAAAATCGCCAAAAATTTATAAAAACTATATAAAATCCTTAGAAATTTAAATATTCTTTACAGAAATATCGCCAATTTTTTATAGTTGGCATATGAAGGATAACTGAGATTTGTCAAGCTTTCTATATTTTAAAATAATTTTTCTTCCTTAAAATCATCCTTGTTCATGATCCTGCTCACATTATTTATTAGAATATCGTGCAAGTGGAACTAGAAGGTGAGTTTCAAGAGGAACCTCTATTCATTATGGACATTAAGGAAACAATACTTCAGAACAGAGCCATCACCAAAGTAAAGGTGCAATGGAAGCACTTTAGCCATGAGGAGGCTACTTGGGAGTTGGAAGATGAAATCATGAAATCATATACAACTTTGTTCTATGTGATGAACACAAAGATGGACTAACACTGAGGATAGTGTTATATTTAAGGGGGAGATAATTTAATATCCCCAATACTTAAACATTTTATTTTAAATAATTTCCATTTATGGAAATTTGTATTTGGTATAATTAAGACATTTAACTGTTATATTTTTTTATTGTTGAGCAAGAGTTTGACTTTCCAACTATTCTCTTTGATGAACATATGTAAGAGACAATTTTTTTTAATATATTAAATGTAAAGAACAGATGGAACAACCAGGTTAAAAATAGTTGACTATGACTCCATGAGTTGGGAACATGTGTGAGTTAACTCAAAGTTGATTTTAACGAGTGTCAAAAGTAGAGCTTGACTTTCCAACTGTTCTCTTTGATGGACATACGTAAATATATATATATAATGTAGAGAACATATGGAACAACCAGGTTAAAAATAGTTGACTATGACTCCATGAGTGGGGAACTAACGTAACTCAGAGTTGATATTAACAAGTGTCAAAAGTAGAGTTATCATTGGCAACCCCTAAAAATCAAGGATTTGTAAAGATGATAATTTCCAAGAAGGTAAGTGAGTTCAAGGAAAAGTACTAGGAACAATAAGGATATATACAACATATGAGAGAGGAAATATGTTTCTTAGTATGTTATGGAAATAAAAATTCGTTGTGTGAGAACTCATGGTGTTAGGAAAATGATTCTGAACTGTACATGAGGACAGTGGTTAAAGAGTTGAGCTCAATTTCCCCTTATGGAGTCATGGTCAGACTAAAGGGTGATCACGACAAATAATCTTGTTTGTTCTAGATCTATGGTTGGGTGGAATGTGATTGTTCCATTTGTTTTTGGCCTTTTGTTCCAAATATGTATAATCTATAGTTATTTTTATGTATGCATCCTTTGTTTATAAATGTTTTGTTAAATTACAAAGATTATTATACTAAATGTGATTAGATATTTTTATATATGCATAATTTGTTCAACAGATAAAGGTTGAACATCAATATCCAATAGGTTTATTACAACCTTTACCTTTACTGGAATGAAAATGAGAAATTATTTTGATGGATTTCATTACAGGTTTGCCTAAAATTCAAAGACAAATTGATTCCATCATGGTAGTAATTGATAAATTGAGTAAGTCTAATCACTTCATACATGTGAAATCTACTTATAAATCTATTAATATCACTGAAATTTTTATGAAAGATATATTTAGATTGCATGGGATTCCTAAAATGTTGATTTCAGATAGAGATGTCAAATTTACATCAAACTTCTGGAAATAATAGTTTATAGGTTTGGGAACTAATTTGAATTTCGGTAAAAGTTATCATCCGCAAACAGAGGGACAAACAAAACATAAAAATCATATTATCGAATATATGTTACAAATGTATGTAAGAACAAAACCAACTAAGTGGGAAGAGTACCTACACTTTGTCGAATTCGCATACAATAACAATTATCAAGCATCGACGAAAATGAGTCCCTTCAAAGTTTTATATGACAATAAATGTACAACTACGATCAGTTGGGATACTCTGGTTGAATGAATAATGGTGGGGCCCGAAATACTCCAAGAAATGGAACAGATGGTTAAAAAGGTGCAACGAAATTTAAAGGTTGTGCAAGATCAATAGAAAAGCTATGCGGATTAGAAAAAGAAGGCATCATGAATTTAACTTTGGAGAACATGTATACCTTAAATTCAAAGAAATAAATACCTCATTAAAGCTAGGGAAATATTCCAAGTTGGCATCGAGGTTTTTTGGTCCATTAGAAATGTTAACCTGAATTGGACCAACGACATACCAACTAGCACTCCCTAACTTAAAAATTCATAATGTTTTTCATGTTTATTTACTGAAAGAATATATTCATGATCATGGATGATTTTAGGGGCTAAATTTCTCTGATGGGATAATTTTCCATGGTTTTTTCCAAAAATGAGATTCGCTATTTTAAAAATGATTCGCCCAAATTTTATAGGATAAAATTATTTTACCTTAAAAATCGCCAAAATTTTATAAAAACTATATAAAATCCTTATAAATTTGAATATTTTTTACAAAAATATCGCCAATTATTTATAGTTGGCATATGAAGGATAACTGAGATTTGTCAAGGTTTCTATATTTTAAAATAAATTTTCATCCTTAAAATCATTCTTGTTCATGATCCTACTCACATTATTTATTGGAATATCGTGCAAGTGGAACTAGAAGGCGAGTTTCAAGAGGAACCTCTATGCATTATGGACATTAAGGAAACAATACTTCAAAACAGAGCCATCGCCAATGTAAAGGTGCAATGGAAGAACTTTAGCCACGAAGAGGCTACTTGGGAGTTGGAAGATGAAATCATGAAATCATATACAACGTTTTTCTACATGATGAACACAAATATGGACTAACACTGAGGATAGTGTTATATTTAAGGGGGAGCGGATTTAATATCTCCAAGACTTAAACATTTTATTTTAAATAATTTCCATTTATGGAAATTTGTATTTGGTATAATTAAGAGATTTAACTGTTATATTTTTGTATTGTTGAGCAAGAGTTTGACTTTCCAACTGTTCTCTTTGATGAACATATGTAAGAGACAATTTTTTTTAATATATTAAATGTAGAGAACAGATGGAACAACCAGGTTAAAAATAGTTGACTATGACTCCATGAGTTGGGAACATGTGTGAGTTAACTTATGGTTGATTTTAACAAGTGTAAAAAGTAGAGCTTGACTTTCCAACTGTTTTCTTTGATGGACATATATATATATATATAATGTAGAGAACATATGGAACAACCAAGTTAAAAATAGTTGACTATGACTCCATGAGTGGGGAACATGTGTGAGTTAACTCAGAGTTGATACTAACAAGTGTCAAAAGTAGAGTTATCACTGGCAACCCCTAAAAATCAAGGATTTGTAAAGCTGAGAATTTCCAACAAGGTAAGTGAGTTCAAGGAAAAGTACTAGGAACAATAAGGATATATACAACATATGAGAGAGGAAAGACGTTTCTTAGTATGTTATGGAAATAAAAATTTGTTGTGTGAGCACTCATGGTGTTAGGAAAATGATTCTGAACTGTACATGAGGACATTGGTTAAAGAGTTGAGCTCAATTTCCCCTTATGGAGTCATGGTCAGACTAAAGGGTGATCACGACAAATAATCTTGTTTGTTCTAGATCTATGGTTGAGTGGAATGTGACTGTTCCATTTGTTTTTGGCCTTTTTTTCCAAATATGTATAATCTACAATTCTTTTTATATATGCATCCTTTGTTTATAAATGTTTTGTTAAATTATAAACATTATTATACTATATGTGATTAGATCTTTTTATATATGCATCATTTGTTTATAAATGTTTTTTTAAATTACAAATTTTATTATACTAAATGTGATTGTTTAAAGTTAAAGGAGTATGATTATATTATTTAAATTCTTTACATTACCATGCCCTAGTATTAGAGTATTTGTTATTATAAATGTTTTGTTAAACTGCAAAGATTATTATACTAAATGTGATTGTTTAAAGTTAGAGTATGATTATATTATGTTGAATTCTTTAGATTACCATCCCCTCGTATTATTGTATTTATTATTATACAGTCACAATATTACTTAGTAAATTTTAGAAGATAATGCTTAAATTGTTCCTTATATATATATCTATATATATAATCTATGTTAAGATAAATTGACAGAGAAGGAATTAACTAGAAGTTGGACTCTGTATATATATAATTTTATATATAAGTAGGAATTTTCCCTTGAGGTATTGAATCAAAGAAAAAATCCAATCCATGTTCAATACAAAAATAACTTTGTTTAATATAAAGAAAAAAGAACTATTTTCCGCTAAGTAGGAGTTTAAGAAGTGTGACTTTAAAAAACTAGAAGTTGGAATAGGTATATATATAATTTTATATATAAATAGGAATTTTACCTTAGGGCATTGAATCAAGAAAAAAATCCAATCCATGTTCTATTAAAAAAGAAGCCTATTCAATATAAAGAAAAAAGGATTATTTTCCGATAAGTAGGAGTTTAAGAGTGACTAACGTAAATTATAGACTTATGGAAATAGATTCAAACTACACTTTAAAGAATCAAGATTTAGTTTAGTATATTTAATAGAAAATGTTCCCTTGGACGAAGTTATTGTGGAAACAAAAATATACAAATTAAAATCAGGGTATTTTTAAGTAAGAGACTAGAAATTGTGATCTACAAGTGGAACCCAAATACCTTTTATATGATAAATTTTCCGAATTTTTAACAGGGATTCTTCAACCTGCAAGGCATAAATAAAAAGAAAACTTTAGCATAAATAATTTTTACTTCGGAAAAAATGGTATAAATGAATTAAAACAAGGAGATCCAATGAACTTATCTCTTGTCTAGTTGCGAATCTAGGTATGGTATTTCCTTTCCTGTAAAATAAGCATAGGGTGAAATCACGGAGGTGGGTAACACTTTCATGACAATCGAATCTCCAAAATTCCAAAAAACATTTTTTCAACCGAACTAATATTATTTTTCGGCCGAAAGATATTTTTTTCGACCAAACTATTTTTCGACCGAAAAGTGAAACGTCAAATCGGACGGTACAGTGATGGCACCCTCGATTTGCATGTAAAAATTTAGTTGGTCAGATTTTTTCCATCCGGAAATATGTTTTCGGTCGAAATATATTACGGCCAAAACATTCTTTCGGCCGAAAGATTATTCGGCCGAACAATCTTTCGGCCAAAATAATGTTTATATATCAACCAGATGTCAATATTGAAATGTTTTTTTCAATTTTGCGGGTGTTTATGACTGTGGGCAGTCGTGTTGCCATTTATGACTATGGGCAGTCGTCAGCGTTTGTGAGTGGTCGTGAGAATTTGTGAGTGCAGAGAGTTTGTGAGAGGTCATGATCATTTGTGAGTGCATAGCATTTGTGAGATGTCATGAGCATTTGTGGGTGCAGAGCTCGTGTTGGCGCAGAGCTCGTGTCGATGGACGTAGGGTTGGCGCTGAGGTCGTGTTGGTGGGCGGTCGGCGAGTTTTAGGTATTTCTCTAGTCTTTAATTTTAATTTATATTTTTAAATTAAATTTTAGTTAATTTGGTGGCCCTTGGCCATAATTTTAATTTTTAAGTTATATTTTTAGATTAAATTTTAGTTAATTTGGCAGCCTTTGTCGACCTGGCCACGAGGATGGGCCCCCGCGGCCAAGTCACAGTCTAGTGGACTGTGACTTGGCTACGGGGGGGTATCCCTATGGCCAAGCTGTGGGCTGGCCAAGTCACAGTCAAGTCATTTAGAGTCAGCAAACTATAAGATCAAAAATAACTGTGAACTAGAGACTTCAAACTACCCATACTCTCCTTGCCATATATCAAACAAATGAATAAGAAACCAAAAGAGGAACACACCTGTAGGGATAGTGTAAAATGCTAGCTGCCTGCATGAGACAAACATTAGAAAGTGGATAAGGTGGTGCCATCACCAATCTTGGTATGTTGTAGAAATCATAAAAAATTTAGAACCTTAGTTAAAAGAATATAATGCCCATACTAAAAAGGATATGGTCACCAACTCTTATTCTGTCAGAAAACCAAGACGTTCGGCCTTTTAGAATTAGGGCAGTAAAGCAGGACATAGATGTCTTTTTATAAATTTCAGTTTGAAGGGAAGCTAGAACACAGTCGTAGATACTGAACTTAGGAAGAATAATCAATTTGCAAGTACACACCAAAAAACTCAAATCTGAATTAAAGTCATCCAGTGATTAATTAAGTCTATTTTCAAAACTAGTTTCTATTTAGATGATCTAATGGTTTTGGTAACTAAGAAATATATCAAATCCGATGTATATCAATTCCATAGAGATCAGTTTGTGTTTTTGGCATGTATGAGATCTATATCAACATTTAGCTTAGATCTAGATATTGATCTACTTTGTCTCCAGTTTAGATCAGAAAGAGTGTTGGATTCACACCCTCAGAAATTTATTTGTTTCTCTGCTATGTGTTCAACAATGTTGTTATTACTGTTCTAAAATGAGACTTAGCTATTATTCTAAATGAAAAACTAAAAAGACGTTTCAGCTCTGCTTTATTTCTCTTTCTAACACGACCAAAGGAGTTATGCCTAATAGACTGAATAGAAACACCCAACCCTGCAGTAGTAACAAGAAGTTTCATAGAATCTAAAACCATGGCCACAACATATAAATGAGAAGAGAAGCATCATGTCATTAGTTTATGGTTTTTTTAGTTTCTACATGAAATGTATTTGAGCCTTCTGACACTTGAATGAAATAAACTTATAAAATCCATATAGTTTATAAGTTTCACCTTTCCATATAAATTTCAAGAATCTATTTTGAATATTTTTGACAAAAGAAGATAGCTACATTAACCATTTAACACATAATAACATATCCATTCCATTGACTAGTAAGTCATTAGTTTCTAGTTTTTTTTATTTTTTGCATGAAATGTATTTGAGCCTTCTGACACTGAATGAAATAAACTTATAAAATCCATATAGCTTATAAGTTTCACCTTTCCATATAAATTTCAAGAACTGGCTATTAATAATTTGCAATCATATACCATGATATAAAGGTTAAAGTCAAGAAAAGGATAATAATAGGGAAAAGAAAAGACTAGGAAAAGGAACAAAGGGAAATGAAAGGAAAAATAAAATGAAAGGTAAAGGGAAAAGTAAAGGCCATGATAAACAAGAAATAAAATAGATATTAAAGCAAAAGGTAAAGATAACAGATATGAAAGATAAAGCTAAAGGGTGGAGATAATAGATATGAAAGCTAAATGGAAATGGAAATATAACAGATATGAAAAGGCCAATGGGGAAATATAACAGATATGAAAAGGCTAATGGTGAAAATATAACAGATATGAAAGGGCCAATACAACAGAACAGATAATCGGGATGGGAGCCGTAAAGGGTAACAAAATAGTACACATTAACCATTCAACACATAATAACATATCCATTCCATTGACTAGTAAGGCATAAACTTCCATTTGTAGCTCTATTTTTTCTAGTTTTGTAGATACCTTATGACACTTTCCTATATCCCTTGGATTTATTCATCATTTGAGATCTTTGGTAGTATGTACAAATATATTTACTTTTTTTTTCGCGATGTTGATATTTACAAAATTTTGTGTGTTGGTGTAATTTACTAGTATTTTGGCATTGTTTCTCTTTAAATGAAAAGGAAAATAGCTTAAAGCAATCTTGCAAAAATGTAGAGTTCATTTTGTTATCAAATATAAACAACCATGAGTAAGATGTAATTGAATTGCAAAGAGTGAATATCGCATTGTACTTAACAAAGAATAATCTAGTGTCATATTGTATGATTGTAGCTCAAGAACAAGAATCTATATGGATCAATTATTTCTTGAGTGCATCATATTTTTTAACACAATTTCGTAGTGTACAAGAGTCTTAAAAAAATATTCTTAAAAATAAGTAATCACAAGTGACAAAATCCTTAAAAGCTAGGTTCAAAGTGTTTGCTAGCAAACATTTACAATAAGATTCAAGATATTTTCCATGAATAGAAAATCTATATTACTTTTTTAATGTTGGTATTTCTATAATGAGTCAACCTATTCATAGATTGATTAGGTTCAAAGTGTTTTCTAGCAAACATTTACACTAAGAATCAACACTAAGATTCAAGATATTTTCCATGAATACAAAATCTATATTACTTTGTTAATGTTGGTATTTCTATAATGAGTCAATCTATTCATAGATTGATTTCGTTTTAGGTAATCTGTAATGGTCATTAGCCAAGCTATCAATATTCCTTAGGCTAGTGAGTCAGGTCAAGCTATGATATATTTTCCCTTAGTTATGGCCTTAAACAAAATTTTCATTCAAAAACTCAATGATTAACATGATTATGTAATTCATGCCAAGTTTTGAATTTTTCTGTGTTCTTCATTTCATAACAAGAGAAAGAAATATCCATTGCCAAGAGTCATTTATATTTGGACTAGATGTAACATCCCGCTCTGGCGCATTGAGCAAACTTATTCTTTGAGGACACTTGCTTGCAAGTGATCTGGATTATTATGTTATTAAAACTCTTGATTTTAATTATGAGGCGTTATGGGTTGATGATATGTTGTTTTACTACATTGACATAGACATGTGCTATTGACTCGATTTTACTGAGTGTGCAGGGTTTTGGACCTCAAGGATGCAAAGGCATTGATGGAACCCCTTGGACTCTGGATCGAGTCAGGGAGTGTGTCATTTGGGTTTGATTGTTTTACTGTGATATTAGTGCATCTGATTAGATGATATGATGTGGATATATTCTGACATGATTTGTTGATGATGTAGGTTGACGATAGCTTGTCGACTAGACTCACATATGGAGTAAAGGGGTCGCACACGACTACTAGAGATGTGAGGGAGAGGTGTGGATAGCGGCCCTTCCATATCCTACTAGCACTCCCGTCGTGGCTCGAACTATAGGTTAACGATTACCTAGTTCGAGAGGACCCACGATGCCATGAGGGAAGACTACGACAATCGCTCATGATGATTCTAAGTGGAACGCAATAAGGCAGGGGCCTTACTCCTTAGAAGCCCTTAGTCTCCCACAAGTTCACCTAGTGGAGTGTTGACTCCAGGGGTTATTGATGTCTACCAATTAGTCAAGAGGCGAGTGGCACCCTTGGACCACGTAGTGCATCTTGAAGGGCACGTCGCGTAAAGGAACAAATAAGGCGAGTGGCACCCTTGGAGTACCTAGTTCATCTTGAAGGGAACGTCCCATTGAGGATGATAGAGGGATGAACCTAGATGGCCCTAAGACAAATAACAGGTTCAGAAATTTAAAAACAATTTCCCTAATTAAATGTCACCCAGTACAAAATCTAAGTTTTAAGTCTAAAATTTCGCTAGGGGTAAATATTTTGTCTACCGAAAAAAAATTAATAATAAAATAAATAAATAAATAGATAAAATAAAATAAAATAATAAAATTTAAAATAAAAACCACTTAAATAATAATTATGATCTTCATAAAATTTTGTAACATGAAGGGAGTAAAGGGGTTAAATTCCACACATGCCTTTTTGAGTTCTAAGTAAAAGGGGAAAGAAGGAAAATAAAAAAAATAGGAAACTAGGGAAAGGAGGTAACATAAAAAGGAAAAAGGGGAACTTAAGGGGAAAAGCGGGAAGAACAACTTAGTAAAGAATCTACATTTAAGAGATTTCTAATTTTAAACTGAATTAGTAATTTCATAATAGGGAAAGCCTTTAAAACCTGTAAGGGAATCTAGGGACACCTAGGAGTGATTCTAGGAGTAACTCTAGGTGGGTGAGGGAAATAAAGATAATTACTTAATTAAAGAAATTAATTCATGGAGGATTGCAGGGGATGAGGGACACTTGTATGGAGAGGAAATTTTAGGAATTTATTCTTAAAACTTTAATTAATTGAGATTTTAGGAAATAAAGGAAGTTCAAAACTCTATAAAATAAAGGAAGGAGAAGGATGAAGGATCATCTTCTGTTTGCATAACGTTATGTTGTATAAATATCGACTTGATTGATTTACTTGTGGGGAGTTGGGATACCCAGCTCGGAGAGGAGTGGTAGCTCTGCCTTGCGAGGCAAGCTGGGAGCTAGACGAAACCTCTAGATAGTGTGTGTTGCCCCTTTGCGACTTAGGGGGCTAAGGGCGAAGAAGAGTACCCCTAGCATTGGTTGGGAGGTACTGGTGAGGTCTCAATGGTCAGCGAGCGAGAGTTGCACGGAGCGCAGGACGTCATTCAAAGCGGGCGATCAGGCAATGGTACGCTCTTTTATTTTGTAGAGTAGAATGCATTAGGACTTATGCTTGGATCTGCATGTTGATTTGTAAATGGATTGGATGTTTAGATTGATAGAGAACCCCTTTTTCTTAGCCTAACTGATTGTTTGGTTGATTGATTTCTCATGGCCTTCATCCCCGCTTGACTTGACAGCCTTGTGGTTTGACTGTGACCCATGCAATTGTTTTCTTTTCATCCCTAGCATGCCAGTCCTCACCTGAGCAGTCAGCCAGGAGCCTAATCTATGGTCGTCGCCTTAGCGTTAAAAGACCTATGGATCTCAACGCCCTTTTTTTCTGTGTGAGGATGGTGAACGAAGGATGACCCTATCTGCCGTCAACCTCTGTTGCTGTCCTTGGCTAATTGTTGTCTTACGCCCTGATGCATTCATTAACCCTGCAGAATTTGATTGTTGTCAAGGTTTTTCCATGAACGTGGCATGTTTATATCTATTTTTATCTCATTTTACTTCGCCTTTTTATCTCGCTGGACATTCCTGCGTTTTCACATTATTGACTGTATTTTTATGCATGCATGGATAAATTTTACTCTGCGATTCTCCTTTTTAGACAACATTCTCCCCACGTATTTCTTGGTGTTTTACACCGCCTTCCACAAGTTTTCATACAGCGTTCTAGCTGGGTTTTATTGTTCCTTGGTTTGGATCCTTATGGCTAATACACCGCGATTTTCTTGGTATTGACACACTACAATATCATATTACTCCTACGATGGATTGACATTTTATTTCTACTATAGCAATTGAAGTGGTGATTATAGTAAATAGAATTGAAATTCAATTACGCGAATAGGGAGAATAAACCAATAGCATTTGCTCTAGCATTTGAATTAATGTCTTTATAATACTATGGTGATATTACCAAGATATTTATACTTAATGCTTACCACTACGATCCTTATACCTTCTGCGTTGACTCTTCATGGCTATATATACATGGGTGTTGTATATTCGTATTTAATTTATTGTTGTGTAGTTTTATAATCCGTTGAAAATCCCTGGTATAGTTATAATTCATTGTTGTATATACATGGAAGTGGTATCATCGTAGTTAATTTATTACTCTGTGTTAATGTGTAGATATCCCGTGATAAGTGTTAATGTGTAATAGCAGTTATCTTCCTTTTATGAAAACAATTTATATAGTGAATCCATGATAGCAATTGCATTTCTGATAGCAAAGTCATACAACAATTTTATAGATATTTCATAATGGAAAATTTGTTTTGTAAAATTGTTTCTTTAAAATTTGTTCTGGCAAATTCGTTCTGGCAAATTTGTTTCTAGCAATTTCGTTTTGTGAAATTGTTTCTGTAAGATTTGTTCTGGCAAATTCGTTCCTGGCAACGATGCCCTTCTTCCTTAAAATTTTAGTTGATTTATGGAATGTTAGTTGTATGTTATAACCATCGATGTTTTATGCAATATTAGATAAGAAACACAAAAATATATATTCCTTCAATTCAACTTAGGAGCAACTTTCTAAATAAAAAGGATTATGTTCCTTAATTATAGAAATTAGTAACTTTACTCCCTTGGTAAGTGAGCTGAAACATTCCTTATTTTATGCCGAAAATTGTGTGCCCGGGTAATGTAAACAAGTGGATCCCATGCCCTTGAAAAAAAAAATAATATAAAATAATTACAAAACTTTAATTTTCTTTGCATCTATACTCACTCCCAATGCAATTACTGTCCCTACTTGCACACTTGTCGCGATGTATGTTTCCACACCTTGTTAATGTCGGCAATGCATCAATGGATTTGGTATGTGTAAATATAGTCAGATTATTGCTAGAATGTATTGAGTTAGCAATGTCCCCATGATGTTTCCTGCCATGACGTAGTTAGTATTGTTAGTGGTATTTTAATTGATAGGTCATTTATTATTTAATTCCATGTTATTAAATGCCTTGGTAAATTGCTTTGTGATAAGGGCTTTTATTATTGCTTCATTGTTTATTTTAAATGGTAGCCTTCTAGTTTGAAATGGATGCTATTGTCATCAAGATTAATGTCTAGTTAGAAGGAGTGTTGGATTAAATATGGGTTGCATATTTCACCTTGCTAGACTAGTTGCATTTAATGTGCATTTGCTTATTGGCTCATTTATAATTTTAGTCAAGCTAGTTAACCTACAATTGATGTTACGCATATTTTTAACCATGTCGAAGTTCAGACTGGCTTATTGGATTTTATTTAATGTTGATTTAGATGGCGGCTTAAGACAATGTGGATGCAATATTGATGGTTTTAGTTTCTCGCTTCTTGCGCAATGAATTGTATGTTGTGAATGATAATCTTAGATGTTGGGTTTGTTACGCATCGGGATTTATGTAGTAGATGGTGGTTCTAGATAATTAGTTTTTTCATCTAGTTTATTTTTGGTTGATGGCCTTAAACTTATTTATTTCTTGCGCACCTAAAAATTAAGGTTTTGCATGACGTATTGCATAATGTTAGATTTTACTTCTTTCGCACAAGGGAATGTCAATGTAATGTATGGTAGATGGTTATTTACTTCTTGCGTCATCAAATTTATTGTAACAATTCCGAGTGTAAGAGGGTTAATGTGTGACCTTATATAAATAACATAGTTTTCATTTTGAGCGTAAATAAAGTGTTTCAATGTCTACCTTATGCAAAATACTTTAAGGGTCGACTTTAAATATTCTTGAAAGATTTATAGAATTGATTATTGTGGAGTGAAGTGTCCGGAATGATCTTGATGTTGTCTTTTAACTTGTCATCTTGGACTTGTACTTTGGGGTGGGATGTAGACACCTCTATGTTCCTCAGAACAGTCGCCAGCCCTAAGACCTTAAATGGTCAAATTCGATGGGAACCTGGGCTTGAGCGTTGCTTATGTTTCCTGGAGGTCCTAACCATTGCAGGGTAGGACGGGCAGGTAGTCAGTCTTATTTTTGTTGTCGGTTGATTGTCGTTCTTTGCTTCTGGAGGCTTGATGTGCATCTTAGGTTGTTATGTTGTGGTCATAGTTTCATGTGTCATGTTCATAGTTGTGTTGTGACACAGAGTAGAATGTATTTATTACCCTTCTACACATGCACACACACACAAAAAAAAAATTGCACTTGTTATAAAAGGTTTGTTGTCATAACTAACGGGAGGTTTGTTACATATGGTATTAGAGCGAGGTTCAACCCATGAATTGGGATTGCTATGGCTTTCGTTGATATGATTGATTATACTCTTGTTGATCGAGTTGACTTGTGTACATGCAGGTAATCATGGTTAGAGGATGCCGCAGAGGCAGACGACAGGGTGCTAGGGGAGGAGGCACGATGCCTCCAGTAGCATCCATGCCTGAAGGGTCTAACCCCCAGGGAGACGAGTAGGTTCTTAAACAGGAGAAGATAATAGTTGGCGATGTAGTCGGAATGATGATGTCCTTTCAGTGCATTTCTGAGACACTGATCAGCCGTTTGGACAGAGACAAGGCCAATGTGCCATCACCCACTGAGGTTCCACCGCGCGCTCCAGTCAATACTGGTAGAATTCACCATGAACTTCAGAAGGTCAAATTTCCCAAGTTCTTTGGTGCCCCGGACAGCGCAGCCGCTGAGGCATGGTTGGAGAACATGGCGATCTACTTTGTACTTCACGATTATACCTCCAACATGAAGGTGTGCATGGTGCTCTTTCAACTAAAGGGGGGCGCTCTTCTATGGTGGAAGATTCTCCTACCGTAGTTGAACATGGTCATCGAAGACGTGTCATGGGAACTGTTTGAGGAACAGTTCAGAGAGAGGTACCTTTTAAAGGAATTCATTGAGAATCAACTCAATGAGTTCAACGCCTTACGACAGGGAGGTCGTACGATGCCCAAGTACGAGGCCCATTTTATGGAGCTGCTCCGGTATGCTCTACACCTTAACACTGAGAAACTTAAGGTCAACAGGTTCGTGTTTGACCTTAATGGAAACCTACATGCAAAGGTTAGGATTTTGATGCCTCAAACCTTCCATGATGTCATCCAGAAGGCCCTCATAGCAGAGGAGGAGCTTATCAGTGGGGGTCAGACCAGGACTCCAGCAAGACCAGCAGGGCAGGTGTCATTTAGAGCACAGCAGAATCAGACACCATCCAGACATACACTGGGATATCATGGATTCCAGAGGGGATCCAATTTCACTACACCTCAGCGACCGAAACCACAACAACGGACACCTTACCAGGGACTACAGCATCAGCAGCAGCAGTTTAGGCCTGTTTAGCAGAAAAGACAAGGGTTATAGGCCAGTGGACCATCATATTCTACTTCGAGTACCAGGACTACTGGGCCGAAGAAGGGATGCTAGACGTGTGGGGAGCCACACTACCAACGTGAGTGCCCGGTGGAGAGGACTAGAGCATTTGGGTTAGTTGGAACCACTACCATGGGAGATATGGGCAAGGCCCATCGGATTCATGAAATGATGAATAACCGTTAGGCAGACCATTAGTTGACTGTGCTCGATATGACAGGTACCATCATTGACCAGACCCTTAGTATTTTGATAGATCCCAGTGCTACCGAGAGTTTCATTTCTGGTGCAGCGCTAAAAAGGATTAAGGTAAAGGTAGTCGAACAGGACGAGTTTAGCTTCGTGGAGATGGCTTTGGGAGCCAAACAGAAGGTTGGGAGAAAGGTTACGGGATGTGTCCTTAACCTGGGAGATTTTTTCATAAGGGCCAACCTGTATGTCACGATCTTAGGATCTTATGATGTCGTGATTGGTATGGACTGGTTGGAATCACATGAGGTGATACTCAACTGTAAGACAAAATGGTTGAGCTTGGTCGATGACGAGGGATAGAGATGTGTGATTGTAGGATGGAACTAGGGAGTTTCCCTGAGGTTCATCTCTTCGTTATAGCTACCGAAGAGTATGCGCAAGGGGTGCAAGCTTTATTCGATCCTTGCGTTAAATGAGAAGGGAGTAGCGGAAGGTCTATAACACCTTCTACTGGTGAAGGAGTTTGCAGACGTATTTCCAAAGGAGTTACCTGGGATGTCGCCAGAGAGGGAATTGGAGTTTACCATAGACCTAAAACTGAGGACTGAATCAATAGCAAGAATGCCTTATCAGATGTCGACCCCGTAGTTACAAGAGTTGAAAATGCAACTGAAGGAGTTGATGGACCTGGGAATGATACGTCCTAGTGTGTCACTGTGGGGTGCACTTGTTATTTTCATACTAAATAAGGACAGATCGTGGAGGCTTTGCATTGACTACCGTCAAATGAATAATGCCATGATCAAGAATCAATATCCCTTGCCAAGAATTAATGATCTGTTCGATCAAATGAAGGGTGTGATGGTATTCTCCAAGATCGATTTGCGATCAGGGTATCACCAGTTGCGGATCAAGGAGGATGACATCCCTAAGACCACCTTTAAGAGGAGGATTGGACATTACGAGTTTATTGTTTTATCGTTTGGACTGACAAACGCCCCAGGGGTATTTATGAGTTTGATGGATGGGGTGTTTCAGGAGTACTTGGACAAGTGCATCAAAGTATTCATTGATGATATGTTGTTTTACTCTCGGACGATGGAGGAGCATGATGAGCACTTTCTCTTGGTACTACAGTGTCTACGAGAGCAAAAATTGTATGGGAAGTTGTGCAAATGCTCTTTTTATCAAATGAAGATTCACTACTTAGGGAATGTCATCTCCGGTGAAGGCATCGCCATGGATCCAACAAAGGTCGAGGCTATTATGGAATGGCCTATGCCAACGAATGTCTTGGAAGTGCTTAGCTTCATGGGTTTAGCAGGATATTATCGATGATTTGTCGAAGGGTTTTCGAAGATAGCAAATCCAATCACGGAATTGCACAAGAAAAGAAAGAAGTTTGTTTGGACCGAGAAATGCACGGAAGCATTTCAGAGGCTCAAGGAGTTGTTGAAAACAGTGCTGATAATAAAGGTCCCTGACATGGACACGGACTTCTTGGTATGCACTGACGCATCCAAGGAAGGCTTAGGCGGAGTCTTGATGCAAGAAGGACGAGTAATCACTTACATTTCAAGGAAACTGAGAAGGCATGAGGAGAACTACGCGACGCATGATTTGGATTTGTTAGCCATCGTATATGCCTTGAAGGTTTGGAGACACTACCTTGTTGGATGAAAATTTTAACTAAAGACTGATCATTGTGGAATACAACACATATTTACGCAAAGTTACCTGAATGCACGACAATGATGTTGGTCGGAATTGCTTAGTGAGTACGATTTTGAGATTACTTACATAAAAGGGACAGTGAATAGGGTGGCGGATGCATTGAGTTGTAGACCATGCATCTTTTTGGTGTTGCCTTTTCAGACGAATCTGTGTGAAAAGATTCTAAATTTATAGCGTGACAATGACTGGTACAAAGAGGTCGAGGGTTTTATCGAACAAAACACAATGATGGTACCATGATTTGAGGGATTTTCATTTGATATCCATGGTTTATTGAGGTTTAAATGGTCAGATTTACGTGCCGCCAAACGACGAGTTGAGGATGTTGATCCTAAGCGAGGCTCATAGAGCAGTATACATGGCTCACTCGGGAGTCACGAAGATGAGCGCAGACCTTAAACCCTTATTCTTATGGAAGGGAATGAAGTTCGACATAGTCAACTATATGGCCAAATGTATAGAATGTCAGCAGGTAAAGGCTGAACATAGACACCCAACAGGATTACTACAACCACATGCTATTTCGGAATCGAAATGGGAGGTTATTTCGATGGATTTTATTGTTGGATTTCCACTGACGGCAAGGAGACATGAATCGATTTTCGAAGTAGTCAACACTCTGACGAAGAGTGCTCATTTTATTCTTTTGCGTATGACGTATCAAGCAGTTGACATAGCTATAGTTTTCATCAGTGAGATTGTGAGGCTATATGGTGTGCCTAAGAGGAGTATATCCAACCGAGGATCCATGTTTACTGGATGATTTTGGACGAGTTTCCAAGAGGCCTTGGGAACCCAACTTAACTTTAGTACTGTGTATCACCCAGAGACTGATGGGTAGACCAAACGAATGAACAAAACCTTGGAGGACATGTTGACCATGTACGTGATGGACTAACAAAAGCGTTGGGAAGGATTCTTGCCTCTAGTAGAGTTCGCTTACAACAACAGTTACTAGAGAACCATTAAGATGGTGCCTTTCAAGTTTCTTTATGGGCGACCATGTCGGACGCCTTTTAGTTGGGATCAGCTTGAGGAAAGGGTCCTGGTGGGACCAGAAGTGATCCAAAAAATTCAAGAGAAAATGAAAACAATAAGACAAAGGATTAAAGAAGCACAGGATCGACAGAAGAGTTATGTCGATGTGCGTCGTGTCGACTGTAGTTACGAGGTCGGCGATCGATTCTTCTTGCGGGTTAAACCGCATAAGAGTTCAATCAAGTTTGGGAAGGGAGATAAACTCTCTCCTAGATTCATGGGACCCTTCAAGATTATGGAGAGAAAGGGGCCCATGGCCTATCGACTAGCCTTGCCTAATTCCTTGAGGCATATGCACGATGTTTTTCATGTATCTGTTTTGAGACATTATATTAGTGATCCTACACATGCTATTGACATGAGTTGCTTAAAGGTATTGGATGAGGGGGTGCTCATGGCTGAGCGATCCGCATATTGGATCATTGCATTTGATAGCTACAACATTGAATAGTATATTAGGTCAAGGTCCAATGGGACTGTTATAGTCCGCACTCGGCAACCTGGGAGGATGCATATGATATGCGCTAGCAATTTCCATTTTTGTTTGATAGATAGACATATGATATTGTGATACATTTTACTTCAGCATTTATACTGTGAAACTTTGGGATGAAGTTTAGACCAAGAGGGGGTGTATGTAACATCCCTCTCTGGTGCACTAAGCGAACTTATTCTTTGAGGACACTTGCTCACAATTGATTCGGATTATTATGCTATTAAAACTCTTGATTTTAATTATGAGGCATTATGGGTTGATGATATGTTGTTTTACTACATTGACATAGACAGGTGTTATTGACTCGGTTTTATTGAGTGTGTAGGCTTTTGGACATCGAGGATGCAGAGGCATCAATGGAACCCCTTGGACTCTGGATCGAGTCAGGGAGTGTGCCATTGGGGTTTGACTGTTTTACTATGATATTAGTGCATCTGATTAAATGATATGATGTGGATATGTTCTGACATGATTTGTTGATGATGTAGGCTGACAATAGCTTGCCAACCAGACTCACATATGGAGTAAAGGGGTCACACACGACTACCAGAGATGTGAGGGAGAGGTGTGGATAGCAGCCCTATCATAGCCTACTAGCACTCTCGTCTTGGCTTGAACTGTAGGTTAACAATTACCTAGTTCAAGAGGACCCACGATGCCGTGAGGGTAGACTGTGAGAGTCGCTCACAATGGTTCTAAGGGGTGCACAATAAGGTGAGGGACTTATTCCTTAAAATCCCTTAGTCTCCCACAAGTTCACCTGGCAGAGTGTTGACTCCAGGGGTTATTGATGTCTACCAATCAGTCAAGAGGTGAGTGGCACCCTTAGACTACGTAGTGTGTCCTGAAGGGCACGTCGCGTAAAGGAATAGATGAGGCGAGTGGCACCCTTGGAGCACCTAGTGCATCCTGAAGGGCACGTCACATTGAGGATGATAGAGGGATGAATCTAGATGGCCCTAAGACAAATAACAGGTTAAGAAATTTTAAAACAATTTCCCTAATTAAATGTCGCCCAATACAAAATCTAAGTTCTGAGTCTAACATTTCGCTAGGGGTAAAAAAAAATTCTACCAAAAAAAATAAAATAATAATAATAAATAAATAAATAGATAAAATAAAATAAAACAATAAAATTTAAAATAAAACCACTTAAATAATAATTATGATCTTCATAAAATTTTAAAACATGAAGGGAGTAAGAAATTAAATTATTCATAAGAAATAAAATCTGTGGATATAAAATGTAAAGAGGGAATTAATTATTTTATCTTTTGGTAATTTAAAAAGATACTAAATTAATGATAAAAGGGAAAAGGGGTTAAATTCTACACCTGCCTTTTTGAGTTCTACGTAAAAGGGGAAAGAGGGAAAATCAAAAAAATAGGAAACTAGGGAAAGGAGGTAACATAAAAAAGGAAAAGGGGAACTTAAGGGAAAAAGCGGGAAGTCAACTTAGTAAAGAATCTACATTTAAGAGCTTTCTAATTTTAAACTGAATTAGCAATTTCATAATAGGGAAAGCCTTTAAAACCTGTAACGAAATCTAGGGACAACTAGGAGTGATTCTAGGAGTAACTCTAGGTGGGTGAGGGAAATAAAGATAATTACTTAATTAAAGAAACTAATTCATGGAGGATTGTAGGGAATGAGGGACACTTGTACGGAGAGGAAATTTTAGGAATTTATTCTTAAAGCTTTTATTAATTGAGATTTTAGGAAAGAAAGAAAGTTCAAAACTCTATAAAATAAAGGAATGAGAAGGATGAAGGATCATCTTTTGTTTGCGTAACGTTACGCTGCAGAAATATTGACTTGATTGATTTACTTGTGGGGAGTTGGGATACCCAACTCGGAGATGAGTGGTATCTCGGCCTTGCGAGGCTAGATGGGAGCTAGACGAAACCTTTGGATACTGTGTGTGGCCCCTTTGTAGCTCGGGGGGCTAAGGGGGAAGAAAAGTACCCCTAGTATTGGTTGGGAGGTACCGGTGAGGTCTCGACAGTAGGCGAGCCGGACTTGCATGAAACACGGGACGTCTTTCGAAGCAGGCGATCAGGCAATGGTACCCTCTTTTATTTTGTAGAGTAGAATGCATTAGGACTTATGCTTGGATCTGCATGTTGATTTGTAAATGGATTGGATGTTTAGATTGATAGCGGACCCCCTTTTATTAGCCTAGCTGATTGTTCGGTTGATTGATTTCCCATGGCCTTTGTCTTTGCTTGACTCGACAACCCTGTGGTTTGACTATGACCGATGTGATTTTTTTCTTTTCGTCCCTAGCACACCAGTCCTCGCTTGAGTAGTCAGCCAAGAGTCTACTCTACGATCGTCGCCTTAGTGTTTAAAGACCTATGGATCTCAACGCCCTGCTTTTCTGTGTGAGGATGGTGAACAAAGGATGACCCTATCCACCGTCAACCTCTGTTATTGTCCTTGGCTGATTTTTGTCTTATGCCCTAATTCATTCATTAACCTTGCAGAATTTGATTGTCGGCAAGGTTTTTCCATGAACTTGGCATGTTTATATCTATTGTTATCTCGTTTTACTTCGCCTTTTTATCTCGCTGGACATTCCTACATTTTCACATTATTGACTGTTTTTTTATGCATGCATGGATAAATTTTACTCTGTGATTCTCCTTTTTAGACAACATTCTCCCCACATATTGCTTGGCATTTTACACCACCTTCCACCGCTTTTCACACAACGTTCTAGTTGGGTTTTACTGTTCCTTGGTTTGGATCCTTATGGTTAATACACCATGATTTTCTTGGCGTTGACACACTACAATATCATATTACTCTTGCGATGGATTGACATTTTATTTCTACTATAGCAATTGAAGTGGTGATTACAGTAAATAGAATTGAAATTCAATTACGCGAGTAGGGAGAATAAACCAATAGCATAGCTCTAGCATTTGAATTATTTTCTTTATAATACTACGGTGATATTACCAAGATATTTATACTTAATACTTACCACTGTGATCCTTATGCCTTCTGCCTTGACTCTTCATAGCTGTATATACATGGATGTTGTATATTCATGTTTAATTTATTGTTGTGTAGTATTATAATCCATTGACAATCCCTGGTATAGTTATAATTCATTGTTGTATATACATGGAAGCAGTATCATCGTAGTTAATTTATTACTGTGTGTTAATGTGTAGATATCCTGTGATAAGTGTTAATGTGTAATAGCAGTGATTTTCCTTTTATGAAAAAAATTTATATAGTGAATCCATGATAGCAATTGCATTTCTGATAGCGAACTCCTACAATGATTTTATGGACATTGCACAATGGAAAATTCATTTTGTAAAATTGTTTCTGTAAAATTTGTTCTGGCAAATTCGTTTCTGGCAATTTCGTTTTGTAAAATTGTTTCTGTAAAATTTGTTCTGGAAAATTCGTTTCTGGCAATTTCGTTTTGTGAAATTGTTTCTGTAAAATTTGTTCTGGCAAATTCGTTCCTGGCAACGATGCCCTTCCTCCTTAAAATTTTAGTTGATTTCTGGAATGTTAGTTGTACGTTATAACCATCGATGTTTCATGCAATATTAGATAAAAAACACACAAAAATATATTCCTTCAATTCAACTCAGGAGCAACTTTCTAAATAAAAAGGATTTTGTTCCTTAATTATAGAAATTAGTAACTTTACTCCCTTGGTAAGTGAGCTGAAACATTCCTTATTTTATGTTGAAAATTGTGCGCCCAGGTAATGTAAACAAGTCGAGCCCGTGCCCTTGATAAAAATAATAATATAAAATAATTATAAAACTTTAATTTTCTTTGCAACTATACTCACTCCCAGTGCAATTACTGTCCCTACTTGCACACTTGTCGCGATGTATGTTTCCGTGCCTTGTTAATGTTGGTAATGCATCAATGGATTTGGTATTGTAAATGTAGTCAGATTATTGTTGGAATGTATTGAGTTAACAATGTCTCCATGATGTTTCCTGCCATGATGTACTTAGTATTGTTAGTGGTATTTTAATTGATAGGTCATTTATTATTTAATGGCATGTTATTAAATGCCTTGGTAAACTGCTTTGTGATAAAGGCTTTTATTACTGCTTCATTGTTTATTTTAAATGGTAGCCTTCTGGTTTGAAATGGATGCTATTGTCATCAAGTTTAATGGCTAGTTAGAAGGAGTGTTGGATTAAATATGGATTGCATATTTCACCTTGCTAGACTGGTTTCATTTAATGTCCATTTTCTTATTGGCTCATTTATAATTTTAGTCAAGCTAGTTAGCCCACAATTGATGTTACTTATATTTTTAACCATGTTGAAGTTTAGACTAGCTTATTGGATTCTATTTAATGTTGATTTAGATGGCGCCTTAAGACAATGTGGATGCAATATTGATGGTTTTAGTTTCTTGCTTCTTGAGCAATGAATTGTATGTTTTCAATGATAATCATAGCTGTTGGGTTTCTTACGCATCGGGATTTATGTAGTAGATGGTTGTTCTAGATAATTAGTTTTTTCATCTAGTTTATTTTTGGTTGATGACCTTAAACTTATTTATTTCTTGCGTACCTGAAAATTAAGGTTTTGCATGACGTATTGCATAATGTTATATTTTACTTCTTTCGCGCAAGGGAATGTCAATGTAATGTACGGTAGACGGATATTTACTTCTTGCATCATCAAATTTATTGTAACAATTTCGAGTGTAAGAGGGTTAATGTGCGACCTTATATAAATAACATAGTTTTCATTTTGAGCATAAATAAAGTGTTTTAATGTCTACCTTATGAAAAATAATTTAAGGGCCGACTTTAAATATTCTTGAAATATTTATAGAATTGATTATTGTGGAGTGAAGTTTCTGGGATGATCTTGATGTTGTCTTTTAGCTTGTCGGCTTGGACTTGTACTTTGGGGTGGGATGTAGACACCTCCATGTTCCTCAGAATAGTCGCCAGCCCTGAGACCTTAAATGGTCAAAATCGATTGGAACTTGGGCTTGAGAGTTTCTTATGTGTCCTGGAGGTCCTAACCATTGCAGGGTAGGGCGGGCGGGTAGTCATTCTTAGTTTTGTTGTCGATTGATTGTCGTTCTTTTCTTCCAGATGCTTGATGTGTGTCTTAGGTCGTTATGTTATGGTCGCAGTTGCATGCATCATGTTCGTTGTCTTGTTGCGAAACATAGTAGAATGTCTTTATTACCCTTGTACACACACGCACATAAAAAAAATAAAAAATTGCACTTGTTATAAAAGGTTTTTTGTCGTAACTAACGGGAGGTTTGTTACACTAGATTGAAAAAACACATCTTGAAACCATATAGTGAGACCTAATGATAATGGGTAAGTAAATATCCCTCTATACTTCGCATTTCCTACATATTTTCATGATTCTTGGTAACATCTCTCATGTAACACATGAGTGACCTACTTATGTAGTAAATTGCTTAAAATAGAACCAGTCTCCCACTTTGGTGGTCTTTTCCAATGTCTTCTACTTTGGTGGTGTTATCACCAAAATTTCGTCCGCACATGGCGACAAGAACTCCGCATCGTCAAAACATCAATGAAGTCATTCATGGCACTGAATTAATTTCACAGCATTCCAGAAAGGTCAAAAACTATACAAAGTAACCAAAAATTGAAGGGCGCTTTATAGCAGTTTGGTGCGCGCGCACATGCACAGGACAAGAACGTACCATGAGCACATGCACGCACGAAGCGCGACTGTCAATGAAAAAACCTGTGCACCTGCTAAACAATGCATTTATTGCATTGGTCGGCCTCCCAACCACTTACAGACCAGCTGTCATGCCCTGCAAGACCCAACTGGGCATGTAGTCTCTCCCGCTGTATTGCATTTACATTTCCAGTCACACCCTCTAATATTGGCCTTTAGGATCCTCATTCCTGGCTCTGCAGTACCCACACCTCCATTTGCATCTTCGGTACTATAACCCGGTAGCATTCTCACCCACATGAGTTGTCCCATTCATAGCACCTTTTGGCACTTTTTGACACTCATGCTGTTCTTCATTACCCTTTAGGGATGGGATTCCCAATAGTCTTTCATCATGTCATGAATTAGCCACATACTCTTTCTCTTCATTTTTCTAGCTTTCCCACACGGACTCCCAGATTATCTCTTTATGGTTCTATTTTTTACCTGCACCTCCGCAGGATCATGAGCCCTTCATTTCATCCACACTCAGTTTGCCCATCTGCAAACCTATGCTCATTTCACCTACCTCATACAGAAACTCACCAATGGGGCCCCCACGCTTCATCAGTTTCCCAAGAAAATTCTGCCCTCCCTGGGGCACGCATTTCACACTGGGGCACCCGTTTCTGTATTTGTACATTTTTCCCCAACATTATTCATTATTTATTGTACAAACACCTTTATTTCCAGTCATTACATTCTTTGTCGTCACCGTTGGCGACTTGCTTTCTTTTGGCCACACATAACCCATGTCACCCTTGGTTGGAGCATTACTTATCATCTACCCTTGCCGGCATCGTCCATATCTTCAAAGTACTCCACAGGTCAGTTACCTCTACCCTATGAATTTGTTCACCTTGTCCTGCCTCTGGCACAAATTATCACCGGTCTTGTCGTCCCCCTAACACTCGACCTTGTTACATGGTTGCGGCCATTGTTTCTATCATACATCCTCCAGCCAAGGGCAGTCTTGAGTCTTCCCACTCCTTGACTTCGTCCATGTACCTATGCCACTTCCTCACCTCAGTAAATTCCACGGAGCCATTTGTTTCTGGGAGTTGCGTCCCCCTTTTGTCAAGATCAGCACACTTTTCCAGAAGGGCGACAGAATCTTGATTCTCATTCTCTATTTTAATGAGAGATCTCGGACGGCATAGGGTGAAACACCATTGCTCCCTACTGTCCTTGTCGCCCATAACATTCGACGCCAACACTCTCTCATGTTATGGTGGGTCTTACTTTGCGACTATTGCAGTTATTTTTGTCATTTTCCGAAGACCTATGAACTTGGTAGGGCCATCAATGCCCACATCATCATCGATGCTTATTACCGCGATCATTGCCTATTATTCAGAGTATGTTCCTTTGCAAAATTGTCTTCTTCCTTTATCATTACCGCCCCCGAGGGTGCTGCAGTTGTCTACACCAACACTTCTGTCATCTTTTTTCAGAGTTACATAACATGAGCATGGGGCATGCCCACCTCGTTTGTACACAGTTGTATATTTTTCTGCACTCAGAAGGTCGGGTCCTATCGGTTCCTTTTTTCTCCAACGGATCACTCTAAATGGTCCCACTATTGCTCTCCCTTACAACAACATTCTCATTAGAAGAAACATTGATGGATTTCGGCTATACATATGCTCCTAACCCCATCCATCAGGGGGCATCTGTTATCACCAAAATTTCATCCGCACATGGCGACAAGAACTCTGCATCGTCAAAACAACAATGAAGTCATTCATGGCACTGAATTAATTTCACAGCATTCCAGAAAGGTAAAAAACTATACAAAGTAACCAAAAATTGAAGGGCTCTTTACAACAGTTTGGTGCGTGCGCACATGCGCAGGACAAGAACGTACCATGAGCGCATGCACGCACGATGCGTGGCTGTCAACGAAAAAACCCGTGCACCTGCTAAACGACACATTTATTGCATTGGTCGGCCTCCCAACCACTTACGGACCAGCTCCCAATCTGATTTGACTCCCAAATCCGAGCTGAATCTGCAGGGTAGGCGGTTTAATGACCTAATGAAGCCCTAAAGAGCCCCTTTTCACACTTTGAAGAGGTTACATAATCACCCGGTGATCTGCTATAAAAAGCCATGAAGAACCATTGTTTTCGCAAGGAATTTCAGGTATTGTTATGCTGCTGAGATTGTCAATGGCTCATTCTTTGACGATAACACATTGGCAACATTTCATAGGGCCATTCACCTCTCTATTCAGTGGATGTGTTGGGAGTTCTTTCACCATCAGTCTCATTTCTTCTCATTGTAAGGAAAGCAAGTTTCTGAGGGCCTCAAGAGCCTTCCTTTGGGGGAAGAAGGAACCACAGTTCTCTTCCTTCATCGTTCTCTGATTTCATCAATTGACCAGCTCAAAACCATTGGTGATATCAGTGTCTTTTTGTGTTTATTGTTTCTCTATCCATATGCTCACAGTTTTTTATTGTTTCAATTTAATTCTTGCTTGTAGTTTGTTTTGTTTTCTCTAACCCTTTCTTCCACAGCTGTCATGCCCTACAAGACCCAACTGGGCATGTAAGCACCCTCGATTTGCTCACCAGGTGATGAATTGGGTGCGACCAGGTGGTACTTTCCAATTGTAGAGAACCTTTGACTAAAGGAATAGTTATAATGAATACTTCATTATATTCATATAATATAACTTCAAATTGACAACTTATTGGATTTGTGTAAGACATGAGTGACCTACTTGTGTAGGAAACTGCTCAAAAAGTAACTAGTCTCCCACTTCGGTGGTCTTTTTCAATGTCTTCCACTCTGGTGGTCTTTTCCAATTATAGAGATCTATAATTGCATCCTTTCTCAATTTTATGTAATGCTCCTCCTCGTTACGACGACAATCTTTTATAGAAAGTGCAATTTTTTTATTTTTTTTTCTTTAAGGTGTGTGCACGCATGTACAAGGGAAATAAACACATTCGACTCTGTGTCGCCACCTGACAACGAACAAGACGCAACCACGATGAACACAACAAGACAACATAAGACGCACAACAAGTAACTGCATGCATTTAACGACGATCAATCGAAAATAAGTAAGACTAACTACCTTCCCATCCTACCCTGCAATGGTTAGGACCTCCAGGACACATAAGCAACGCTCAAGCCCAGGTTCCCATCGATTTTAACCATTTAAGGTCTCAGGGTTGGCGACTGTTCTGAGGAACATGGAGGTGTCTACATCCTGCTCGACACAGTAAGACCAAGCCTACTAAGCCACTGATAAAGAAATAACCATCAAGATTGCTGTCAACAAGGTTATCTATATTAAGGCAAATTGCAACAGTGAATTATTAATAACTCATTAAATTACTCAATACAGTATTGCATGGGAGGTGTACTTTTAATCAAATTTCAAGACTATGACAATTTATACAGCAAGCAGGGTAATTGACAGAGTCTATTCGAACCTCCATTATGAACCCGTCTTCTCATGTCCCAAGTGCATAAAGGCATCAAGGCATAATCTAAATCAAGTTTTAAAGGACATTAACAAACATATTCGAAATTAAGACCATTCGCTGGTGGTTAAGGGTAATGTCTCTGGTATTAATTACAAACCAATTACTCCATTCAATTTCCATTAATCGATGAGTTACCAACCCAACCTTAAAATAATGTACATTTAGTTAATTGCAAATCCCCATTTACTGAATCCTAATAATTGATTGCACTTAGATTCAAGGACCTGACATTTTATATGGTATCAATCACAATGAAATTACATTACCATTACCATAACATAACCATGTCATCACTTTCTATATTACAATAACATTTCAATTAAAATAACAAGGACTTTACATTTTATTTGTTATTAATAACAATGAAACTACACTAGCATTACCATAACATAACCATATCATCACTTTTATATTATAATAACATTTCAATTAAAATGACAAGGACTTTACATTTTATTTTTTATTAATAACAATGAAACTATAATAACAAGACTAGAAAATA
>JZKD02S0634207.1:13949-27329 GCA_000966675.3 Picea glauca | reverse complement strand
TAGCCCACACTGGGTGAACCACATAAATCTGTGTCTCTCTTGTATTGTGTGTCTTCTGTGTTTTTGTTTCTGCATTTGTTTTATTTTATTGCTCCGCGGTCCTGTTTTTATAACAGAAGCCTCCTCAAGCAGGCCTAAGAAAGGTAAAACAAAGAAAATCAACAAGCTCCTACAAGAGATTTATGAGATGGAAGTTCTAGAGAGGGTAATCAAAAAAGCAAACACAAACCTCACTGAGAGAAGTTTTGAACTGTTCAAAATGAATCAAACTCTTAAAGAAAAACACGACAAAATCAAAGATAAAAATAGAGTTTTGATCAGAGAAAATATGAAACTATACAGGCAGCTCGGGATTCTGAGGCTCAAGTTAAAACAATTTAAATCGCTAGAAGAGGATCAAACTGAGTTGGACACCTTGGCTAATTTAGCCACCACTATAATGGATACACCAGAGCTCCCTACACAACCAGCAGAAGTTCGTAGGTCTGCACAAACCAGGGCTGCAGCATCTAAGAAATCCTGAGCATCAGAGAGGACTTAGGGTAAACTTTTTGGCAATTTTGAAATTTCTTCAAAGTTTAACTTTCAGTGGTTTAGGCGAATAGGACGATTGTTCATTAACCACCGAAAGAGGTTCTTTCGGTAGATAACTCACCCAGAAACATTCCCAGATAACCACCGAAAGCCTGTATGTCCAGAATGGACAAGTTTTTACACAGATCAAGGATTTTTGAGATGAAAAGATTCAAGGTCTTTTCGAATGAATGTCTAATGAATTATCAAGTCTAGCACAACAATTATTTTTGAAAAATGGTGGAGAAAGGAGATGTTTCAAAGGTTTATGGACATCTTTAATTAAGAAAGAAAATCAGGACACCTTGCCACATCAACAAATTCGACTTGGTCTCTATTTGAAAGTTATCATTTAGCCTTGGGAGGCTGTTCTACACTACACCAACCATCAACAGAGAGAAATCTGGGATTGGCCTCATTTTGGGGAAGCATCCCACTTCTTTTGCAACTGAATTTTGAGTTACTATTTTTAGTATATTTGATCCTTGTTTTCAGGATCTTAGAACTACTTTGTAATGCTATAAATCTTAGAATAGAAGATGAACCAAGGGTTCAATTTTGGGTTCTACATGTTGCTACTATAACCAAGAGACTTATTCTTAATATATGGAACATTTCAAGCTTCCTTCAGTTGTGTTGTCGGACCTTTTCTTTTATGTTCTATGATATCTTATGAGTGAATGATTTCTTTATTAGCGCTTATTCAATTTACATGTGACTGTCATCTCACTATCTAATTGATTAAGTTAAGAATCATAAGTTATTTCCTTAGTTCTTAAACCCACTGTGCTTGTTTTATATGAGTATAATCTGGTTCAATAGCTATCTTCTCTTCCATTTAATCAAACCTTGTCTGATTGCATTTCTATAAGGCCTTGTGATATTTGATATCTCTAGACAGTCTTAACCACACAGTCCAGTCCCTAGATATTCATCTTGATCCAAAAACCACATCAATTATTAAGAAAATATTTCCCAAAAAGAGTTAGTTACCAGGCATCTCTAACTTACAGCCTAGGAGAGTTTCCTGGAGTGACAACAACAGTCAAAGAAGAACACCCTGTTGTTACACAAGAACTAACAAGACCTTCCAAAATTAAGACTGAGCCCTGTCCTGCAACAAATGTCAAATCTGAAGCCCCTGGTTTTGTTAATAAATTTGTACAAACATTGCCTATTGATGAATCTGCCCCTCCCAGCCAGATCAATACCCACACCTTTGTGGAACAAGACACTTAGACCCTACCTCAACCTACTACTTGCAACGCTGAAACACAAACTCAGTCATGGGATGAGCAGGCAATAATAGAGAAATGGAAAAAAGAGTATGTTGTTACACAGGCCAAAAGCCTGCAAGAACACAAACAAATTTGGATAAATCATATCTACTCAAATTGGGAAGCTTTGGAGCAAACACACCAAGAATCGTGTGCCCTTAAGAAATAGAATAAAGAACTAAAAGGAAGATTGCTCCTGATATTTGACTTGGCACAAAAAGTTATTGGCTGCAAGGAAACCATCCTACAATTACTCTATGTTCCTCATGGAACAACTTACATGGTTTCAGATCAAATCAATCATAGAAGGCGGACCCCATGCAGTGTTAAATCCAACAGATTTTTTCAAAACCTTTGCAGAAGCCTCTGCTATAGATCAGCACCTCCTCTGTGAGGCATATTTTCATAATGAGGCCATCCCTGAGATCCAATAGCTTAACCTTAACCCTCTTGTTGGTGACATCCAGATTCGGGCACTCACCTCCTTCCTCAACAATCAGATTATATGGCAGGATGATTTCCTAGCTGCCAAGCATAATGAGGATAACCGCCTTCTCTGGATAAGGCCAGAACCCCAAAATGCAACCACCTTTGTTACAGAATATTATCAGTTTTTAAAGAAACCAGGGATGACTCAACACATTCAACAATTATAGACATCAGTGCTTCAGGAGTGTCAACATTTCATCAAATCCACAGAGATTGCTTCCCTACAGGCAAATAACTTGTTTTGGCAGCAATCTACTAGGAAAAGACAAGAACACTATCCCTTCAACCCCAATAATCTTGAGATAGCAATCTCTAGGGTACCTAGCTACATCAAGTGTGTTCAGCAATGTGTTGAAAGCTGGATAGGGTACCAGTTTCATTTTCCTATCCTCTAGATGCCAGCAGAGAAATATCAAGTCCATTATAAGTTGCCCAAGAAGGCTGAAATAGTAGCTTGGCAAAGGTTACAACACGTTCAAGGGTTCAGAGCTCCAACAGACATCACCTTCCATAGCTACTGCTTGAGTAACTTGCATGCTCAGAGTCGGTATTCAGATTCTGATTCAGAGTGAAGTTGCCTGAGGACATGCAACATTTTAAGTTGGGGGGGATGTTAGGACCATACAATGTACCTTTTTGCTCACACTTTTGCTACCTTTACACCCTTGTTTCACTCACATTTAAACTCACATTATCACCTTACCCTATCTTTCCAAAGGTATACAACATCTCTTCTCTTTACTATATGTTTAATCTGTTTTTCATATAATTTTACATTACTCTCGTACTTAACCATTGATCATAAATGTATAAGTGATGAAACAATTCGAACTATAGATTAACATTGAGGCCTGTTGCTGAAACAATTAAAGCACGCAAACCCTGTGGCTGAAACAGTCTGTGGACTACGATGCTGAAACAACAACTCACACAGAAGAAGTTGTTACACTCTTCGTGGTCTACGATGNCTTGATCCAAAAACCACATCAATTATTAAGAAAATATTTCCCAAAAAGAGTTAGTTACCAGGCATCTCTAACTTACAGCCTAGGAGAGTTTCCTGGAGTGACAACAACAGTCAAATAAGAACACCCTGTTGTTACACAAGAACCAACAAGACCTTCCAAAATTAAGACTAATCCCTGGCCTGCAACAAATGTCAAATCTGAAGCCCCTGGTTTTGTTAATAAATTTGTACAAACATTGTCTATTGATGAATCTGCCCCTCCCAGCCAGATCAATACCCACACCTTTGTGGAACAAGCCACTCAGACCCTACCTCAACCTACTACTTGCAACGCTGAAACACAAACTCAGCCATGGGATGAGCAGGCAATAATAGAGAAATGGAAAAAAGAGTCTGTTGTTACATAGGCCAAAATCCTGCAAGAACACAAACAAATTTGGATAAATCATATCTACTCAAATTGGGAAGCTTTGGAGAAAACACACCAAGAATCACGTGCCCTTAAGAAATAGAATAAAGAACTAAAAGGCAGATTGCTCCTGATATTTGACTTGGCACAAAAAGTTATTGGCTGCAAGGAAACCATCCTACAATTACTCTCTATTCCTCATGGAACAACTTACATGGTTTCAGATCAAATCAATCATAGAAGGCGAACCCCATGCAGTGTTAAATCCAACATATTTTTTCAAAACCTTTGCAGAAGCCTCTGCTATGGATCAACACCTCCTCTGTGAGGCATATTTTCATAATGAGGCCATCCCTGAGAACCAATAGCTTAACCTTAACCCTCTTGTTGGTGACATCCAAATTCGGGCACTCACCTCCTTCCTCAATAATCAGATTATATGGCAGGATGATTTCCTAGCTGCCAAGAATAATGAGGATAACCGCCTTCTCTGGATAAGGCCAGAACCCCAAAATGCAACCACCTTTGTTACAGAATATTATCAGTTTTTAAAGAAACCAGGGATGACTCAACACATTCATCAATTATAGACATCAGTGCTTCAGGAGTGTCAACATTTCATCAAATCCATAGAGATTGTTTCCCTACAGGCAAATAACATGTTTTGGCAGCAATCTACTAGGAAATGACAAGAACACTATCCCTTCAACCCCACTAATCTTGAGATAGCAATCTCTAGGGTACCTAGCTACATCAAGTGTGTTCAGCAATGTGTTGAAAGCTGGATAGGGTACCAGTTTCATTTTCCTATCCTCTGGATGCCAGCAGAGAAATATCAAGTCCATTATAAGTTTCCCAAGAAGGCTGAAATAGTAGTTTGGCAAAGGTTACAACACGTTCAAGGGTTCAGAGCTCCAACAGACATCACCTTCCATAGCTACTGCTTGAGTAACTTGCATGCTCAGAGTCGGTATTCAGATTCTGATTCAGAGTGAAGTTGCCTGAGGACATGCAACATTTTAAGTTGGGGGGGATGTTAGGACCATAAAATGTACCTTTTTGCTCACACTTTTGCTACCTTTACACCCTTGTTTCACTCACATTTAAACTCACATTATCACCTTACCCTATCTTTCCAAAGGTATACAACATCTCTTCTCTTTACTATATGTTTAATCTATTTTTCATATAATTTTACATTACTCTCGTACTTAACCATTGATCAGAAATGTATAAGTGATGAAACAATTCAAACTACAGATTAACATTGAGGCATGTTGCTGAAACAATTAAAGCACGCAAACCCTGTGGCTGAAACAGTCTGTGGACTACGATGCTGAAACAACAACTCACACAGAAGAAGTTGTTACACTCTTCGTGGTCTACGATGATGAAACATCAACTCACACAGAAGAAGCTGCTACATTCTCCATGGTCAATGATGCTGAAACAACAACTCAAATAGAGAATTTGTTACATAGTTCGTGGTCTACGATGCTGAAACAACAACTCACACAGAAGAAGTTGTTACACCCTCCATGGTCTACGATGTTGAAATAGCAACAACAAACTATTACATTGACCACAACAACCGCACCTTGAGCTAGCATCAACCATCGCTACTGCCTAAGACCAAGTTGCTAAAACAGTCAGAATGCAAATCCTGTGGCTGAAACAACCCGCGATTTGCGATGCTGAAACAACATACAACAGCAGAAAAATAAAGAAGTTGTTACTCCAGCTGCAACAGCAACACCTCACTCAACACTTGTAATAGCATTATGTTGCGGGAGACTAGGATATCCTATTCCAGTTTGGAAAGTCGATCTGACTAAGAATAGGACTCATATGTACACCTATAATTTGTTGATCAAATTGTATCGAAGGGATTCTCCTCTTTAAATAAGAGGAAATCATCATTAGAGAGGACCTTCTTCTTTTTAGCTAAGAAATCATTTACGGAGAAGAACGTGTTTTTACTTCATATTGTAATATGAAACAGTTGATAGATGAATAAAAGACTGTTCTGAGGATTTCTTTCTAGTTCCTCTCGTTTCAAGGGAATCTTGTGAGAAGGGAGGGCCCACATTCTTCACAAGATTCACCCATTAGCTTTATAGTGTGTTAGTGTTATTTCTGTTCATGCCTTGATTAAATTCTGTTTTACTGAAACACTACTTTATTGAACTTTGTTTTGCTGAAACACTATTTTACTGAACTATGTCTTGCTGAAACTCTGCTTTATTGATTGTTATATTGTTTTCATATGATTCATGCTTCGGTAACTGTTAATCACTCTAGTTAGCAATCCTCAATTTATGAAAGCTTGATGATCAGGGACAGGTGTTAAAGATTCCTTCTTGGGAATTGGGGTCTTGTTCTCTATTAAGAGGTAGTTAGTCTTCAGTGTGTTACAATCATTTCAATTTGCAATGAGTTCATAAAAGTGTGGTGATCGGAAACAAGTGCTGAAGATTCCTGCTTTGGGAATAAGGTCTTGTTCTCTGGTTATAGAATAGTTGGTCTTTCCTTTTGTAGTGTCTAGAAGGATTCCTTTTCCAGTTTGTTATTTCTTTAATGTAATCCAGGATTCTTTGGACAATTATTTCTTTAAACATTGAACTCTGCAATAGGTAGATTGCTTTCCTGTAATTCAAGTTAGAACTTCAATTTGTTCAAGGAAAAGTGTGATTAATATGTTTTTACTACAACTCTAGGTTGCTTTTGAGATTGAGCATATATAGTGCATGGTTACCTTTGAAATAAACAGACTTCCCTGGGTTGACAATTCATGTAGCACTTGAATGTTTAGTTAAATAAGCAGTTATAGTGACCAATAGTTGCCATCCCCATGGGGGTATCTTCTTGGAAATAATATATGTGAGCGGTGAAGAGATCTCTCTCACTTGTGAATTATGCATACATTTCTTGGAACTCACACTTCAAGATTACCACCACTTGTGTTGAATTTTAGTATTACTATGCTTGTTGTCACAGATGGTCTATTTCTTTCTTCATGGTGGCCACCTCTATTTCATCCCTTTTTTCCCTATCTAAAGTAGCATCGATTATGNATATCCTATTCCAGTTTGGAAAGTCGATCTGACTAAGAATAGGACTCATATGTACACCTATAATTTGTTGATCAAATTGTATCGAAGGGATTCTCCTCTTTAAATAAGAGGAAATGATCATTAGAGAGGACCTTCTTCTTTTTAGCTAAGAAAGCATTTACGGAGAAGAACATGTTTTTACTTCATATTGTAATATGAAACAGTTGATAGATGAATAAAAGACTGTTCTGAGCATTTCTTTCTAGTTCCTCTCGTTTCAAGGGAATCTTGTGAGAAGGGAGGGCCCACCTTCTTCACAAGATTCACCCATTAGCTTTATAGCGTGTTAGTGTTATTTCTGTTCATGCCTTGATTAAATTCTGTTTTACTGAAACACTACTTTATTGAACTTTGTTTTGCTGAAACACTATTTTACTGAACTATGTCTTGCTGAAAATCTGCTTTACTAATTGTTATATTGTTTTCATATGATTCATGCTTGGGTAACTGTTAATCACTCTAGTTAGCAATCCTCAATTTATGAAAGCTTGATGATCAGGGACAGGTGTTAAAGATTCCTTCTTGGGAATTAGGGTCTTGTTCTCTGTTAAGAGGTAGTTAGTCTTCAGTGTGTTACAATCATTTCAATTTGCAATGAATTCATCAAAGTGTGGTGATCGGAAACAAGTGCTGAAGATTCCTGCTTTGGGAATACGGTCCTGTTCTCTGGTTATAGAATAGTTGGTCTTTCCTTTTGTAGTGTCTAGAAGGATTCCTTTTCCAGTTTGTTATTTCTTTAATGTAATCCAGGATTCTTTGGACAATTATTTCTTTAAACATTGAACTCTGCAATAGGTAGATTGCTTTCCTGTAATTCAAGTTAGAACTTCAATTTGTTCAAGGAAAAGTGTGATTAATATGTTTTTACTACAACTCTAGGTTGCTTTTGAGATTGAGCATATATAGTGCGTGGTTACCTTTGAAATAAATAGACTTCCCTGGGTTGACAATTCATGTAGCACTTGAATGTTTAGTTAAATAAGCAATTATAGTGACCAACAGTTGCCATCCCCATGGGGGTATCTTCTTGGAAATAATATATGTGAGCGGTGAAGAGATCTCTCTCACTTGTGAATTATGCATACATTTCTTGGAACTCACACTTCAAGATTACCNGATTCTTTGGACAATTATTTCTTTAAACATTGAACTCTGCAATAGGTAGATTGCTTTCCTGTAATTCAAGTTAGAACTTCAATTTGTTCAAGGAAAAGTGTGATTAATATGTTTTTACTACAACTCTAGGTTGCTTTTGAGATTGAGCATATATAGTGCATGGTTACCTTTGAAATAAACAGACTTCCCTGGGTTGACAATTCATGTAGCACTTGAATGTTTAGTTAAATAAGCAGTTATAGTGACCAATAGTTGCCATCCCCATGGGGGTATCTTCTTGGAAATAATATATGTGAGCGGTGAAGAGATCTCTCTCACTTGTGAATTATGCATACATTTCTTGGAACTCACACTTCAAGATTACCACCACTTGTGTTGAATTTTAGTATTACTATGCTTGTTGTCACAGATGGTCTATTTCTTTCTTCATGGTGGCCACCTCTATTTCATCCCTTTTTTCCCTATCTAAAGTAGCATCGATTATGGCCATCCCTTCTTTGATTAGCTCAATCACCTTAACACTTTCTATATCAAATAACCCTTCCTCTGTGGTTATGAAAAGTATGCTATCGAGCATGAGCTTACTTTCCTTGATTTTTCTTCTCATCATAACTTTCCTTTTCCTGTCATATGAAATTTCCTGTATATTAACGATTTCATCTACTGGTTCAGGAATCTGTTGATCTCCCCAGGATATATTACTTCCTAGGCTTCATGTCATATAGATATGTTCTATGGCAGGTTATTTTAATTCTTTAGCAGGGGAGGTTTATGTATGCTTTGGTGATTCGGCCTTCTACTAGTCCTTGTTAGCCGATAGAGTCTTTGACCTAGCTGGGGAAGTAGGAAAAGGATTGACATTAGCTGGGAGTTCAATCGTTGAGATGTCGATTTATGGCTCCCCTATTCCTTCTTCTTGTTCACCTACATCCAAGACATTATTAGTGTTTTCACCCTCAGGCAAAGTTCTCGACTGATTGGGAAAAACAATGTCAAGAGTGTTCCTAGCCTCATGGTCAACTTCCTGGGGATTTGGGATCAAAACATTGTAAGCGAGAGAAGATGTTTCCCCTAGCTCCTTCTCTTGTGTGATTGGTAATAAGGTTATGCGTGAATATTTTGAACCTTACTTATCGTCATATATGTTGATTAAATATATGAGGATAGTAGGCATAACTATCCCGCCTGATGCTCTTGTTGTCCTTAGCTGAGATGAAGTAGTCACTGGTGATCCCACTTGTGGTGACATAGGGATGGGGTTTTCTTGATCAATGGTCTTCTCTAGTGTAATTGTATTTGAGCCATTTAATTCTTCCTCACAATTTCTTGTATCATCCGGGGTAATCCTCAAGGGTTCTGTCAAAGGGTTAAGTGGGGGATATTCCCCTAATATTTTCATAACTCTTTTGGATTCTTCTAGTAACAATATTCCCCTCCTTTGTTCCTATGCTGATTCTACTACTCTTCTCTCTTCTCTTACCCTGAGGGATTCTTGTGATGTCTTGTCTATTGTCTCAACTTTCTCATCCATATAAATTTCTTTGAATTTAGTCATGTTTAGGTTAGACCTTCTATGGAGCACTTCCTCCCAGTCCTGGGCACCCTGGGTAAAGATCTCATCTTCAAATTTATCATGAGAATATGGCCAGCATGAGGACACCTACAATGTATGTTGGATGACTAAGCCTTTTGGATCATGCTTGCGAAAATTTCCTATGGGGAATCGATACTCAGCCTGACTCAATCCCTATTGTTTCTCTTGTTCATGTCTTTTACCATGTAATACCCGATATGAAAACCATAGGGTATGAATGCCCTCTTATTGTTTCTTACCAATGAGGCATTATATCCTTGAAAAATGGTCTGGTAACAAATTTCTCCCAAAATAAGATGGTATGGGACATGAACAAAGAGTAGGTGTGGTGTGTCAGTATCCCTGAACACTTTGATATAAGTGCTTGTTTCTTCAAAATACCAGTGGCCTACTTTTGAAATCATCTTTTTGGGTGTCGTTTAAATCCTTGGGAATTCTTTTATGAATATGATGAAGTGCACTCAGGATATGAGCTCATCACATATCAGGGTGTAAAATTTCTTGTAACCATTTTCCCATAGAATGATGAAAAAAACATGCACGGGTATCTCAACAACATGCTAACTTAAATTCATACATGCAAAAACATTTCTCGCGTAGATTACGTCCAACAGGTAAGATGCCATGTGGAAAATGGGTGTTTCTCCATCCTTTGGTGTCTAGGCCTGTATGATGTTGGTGCTTAGTTGTTTTGAAATGATGGATCCCTAATTGAAACTACTCCCAAATATTGCCATGGTATATTCCAAAGGAATCCATGCTCCTAAAAACTTAGAGCAATATGTTTCCCCAAACAATCTACAAATAAAATCCATTAAGTGCATATAAGTCTCTCTAAGATTTACTGTATTGTACCATCCATTCCTCTTATTCGTGAACTTCTTGTCTTATTTCAACCATGAGGCCAGTAACCTGCTATTGTCATGGAACTCATAAAATTTGACCATGAACTCTGTATTTAGTCTCTCCTCTAGGTCTCTGAGTTTGTAGTATGTATGTACCTCTACTGGAAGAAAAACACCAAAACACTCACCCTCTTCATTATTTACTATGAATTTCATTGCATTTGTGTGGTCAATTATCCACCCTAGGGTTTTGATGCAGGGAAAAATTGGGGTCCGACAGGCTAACATATGTAGATGTGATCGCCTGATGTTTGGGAAAACCTAGTCAGCCAATATCCTGATGTCCAGGTCACTGTGAGGTGTAAAATTTGGGTAATATTCCTACTTTATTTTGTTGAAAATATCTCCACAATGTGGGAGCATTACTTTAGATCCAGTGCTCACCTTAGTTTCATCGAACGTCAGCGGTTGGGTAAATTGATTTTTGGTGGAAGTGCGGATAATTGATTATGTCACTGAGAAAAAATCAAGCTCCCTTGCAGCTCCTTGTGTAGACCCTTCACTGACTTTCACTTCTTTCATTTTGGGTGTTCTTGGTGAGAGCTTGGTCATTGGATTTATTGGAGGCATTTTTCTGCAGAAAAAAAAAAATATTATAGTGAACGACCAACCAACCTTGACAAGTGTTATTTACGCAATAGTAAGTGTAGAACTGATAAAGACAATGCTTACCTTTTCCTTGCAAGATATTAAACTGATCTTACTGGTAATCAAAGTCAAAGAGTGGGTTGTAACCTCCCTGATTATTTTTTTTCTCACTTCTTCGTCTTCTTCAGGAGATAAGTGATTTGTAAACATAATACCATGCTCGGGAATAAACCGTGAAAAATTAAATAAAACGCATACCTACCTGATTGTGTCAAGTCTTAAATTCAGAAGTGTAAATGTGGTCTACACAATCTACCACATAATCTGCACCATACTTAGGATTAAATGAAATTTCGGCTGGTGGCACAAGAGAAGATTATTTCATAGTTCATTGGTGAATTCAAATTTCAATGGTTTCTAGGTGCGCCGGATCATGGTGTAGATTGCACGAAAATTTAATTTGTCCATCAAATTGCAAAATTTTGTCTCATCTCAGCGGAAGGTGTCCCATCGAATTACCAAGCCTTTTCGTATTTACAATAAACTAGTATAATTGGTATTGGGGATATGACAAGATTGTATGTCAACTAGGGTTATCAGTGTGGTCGTGTAAAGGTTCGAACTAAAACCAAGAGTTGAGTGTTCTAGCAATCAGTCGATAGTTAATGAGCATTTCAGCATCAGCGAATTGTCTTTGACACAGTTTTATTGGCACCTCTGGGGAAAAGTTATGATGACGACCCAAAAACTGCCCCATGGTGTTGACGTGGAGGTGTTGATGTGGAAATATAGATATGGCATGGGGAACATCAAAAGATGACATGGGTAATACTTGAGCAATACATAATGCATATGAGGAAAAACACGTGGTGGTTGATTTTACCCCTGGGGTGTGAGGAGAGTTTCTTTTCGATGTCGGTGATTTTCTTTTTGACACATGCTACCATTCCCTTTCTCCCTCTTCGTCGATTACAATGGTATATCGAGGATTAGTGATTGTTGATGCCTATGTTGACGGTTTACCTTTCAGATTTTTTCGATGCCAACGATACATCGACAATTTTAGAAAATGTTTTCGTAGGCCGTATTCAACGATTGATGCGCCCTTTCTCCCATTTTTTTGATGTCGATGTTATATCAGTGATCGAATATTATTGTTGTTATGTGGGCATTTTTCCTCTCATATTTCTTCGATGTCTATGATAGGCGCGTGGCTCAAATTTTAAGTTGCGTACACTTAGTGTAAATGCCAGGTTTACTTAGAGAAAAGTTCAATATGTTCAACAATTCCAAACCAAAGTGAATGTGATCGATTATAATACATAACAAGAAAAAAAAACCCATCGATCTCCACATAACCGACTGAATTCAAAAAATACAAAGTGGTACCCAAAAGAAAAAATTCACAAAAACTTTTAGGGTGTGATGAGTGCTCAAAAAATGGCGATTATCTAGGAGAAAACAAAATCTATGTTGCTTCCCTCATGCTTATACTGTGAATATTGGTTCAGAAACAATCTTGATTTATTCTATTCCTTCTCAACATAATATTTTCTATAAATGTTGTTGGCACAGGGGCAGACCCAAGGTTCAACGCTACAACAACGCACCAAAAAAACCCTAACTATCGGCCCTTTCGGCAACACCTGCGAACCAGATGAAGTCTCACCTAAGGTAGAGGAAGGGGTGGTTGCAAGACTCAGGTGTTTGAAACCTTAGATGGGACACATATATGTGATTATAACACTTAAAATTCGCCTAGCATAGATTATTCATCAATATTCAACCCTCATGATACTTCACAGATAACACAAAGCATTACAGTACGTACTTAGACCTAAGATAATTCATCACTTAGCCACAACAAGATAGATTAGATTCGGTAGATCAAGCACTAATAATATTACATACTAGATATAATATTCATTCATATCTAAAAAGCACAAATCATAAATAGATCTATCTAAAAACATCAAAGAACTTAGCAAAGGTAGAGACAAATAAATCAGGTCGAGGCACAGAGCACAACACACGTATTTACCGTGGTTCACCCCCACCCTGGGGCTACGTCCACAAAGTCTTCTCCTTTATTATCTTCAGTTGATCAGGTTACAACATAGAGCCATCCAAATCCTTCTTCGCATAGGACAAAATATCTGCACATCTCATTAGATCCTTCTTCCTTGCACTACAACAAAAAGTCTTCTACAATCTCTCATAGGGACTTGCACTCAGCTCTGCAAGCCTTACACAAATTGCAAAAATCCTTGACCATAGAGATTCAACCCTTGGCACTTAGCCTACATCATATAGATATATCATCCACTACTCCTCTATATGGCCTAGACA
>JZKD02S0634206.1:1925877-1940792 GCA_000966675.3 Picea glauca | reverse complement strand
CATAATTAAAGCTTCCACCTTCACGTGGTTTCCCCTATTTAGTAGAGAATGAACTATTCTCGAAACCAAGAGGAGCTCTGCACGACTAAGCCTAATCATGCACTACTTGACCCCATTAAGGCATGATAGTAAGAGGATTATGATTAGAGTTAGAACACTTGAGGCCTACTTAATAATTGGACAATGAAGTATGGCTTTAAGGAAGGATAAATCAAAGAAGTTTAATATAGCAATGTATGAACCTTGTCACCCTTGTTTTTCTGTGTAGATTATCCTATAAGAGCTCGTAGGCCTTTCTGTATCCACTCTATTGATATCCTATCTACCTACACAAACAACCACAAGCACAAGAGGGAAAGATTTCATCAGGGGCATTAATATGTCTGGGGTAAGTTTCATAGGCCTGCAAAGAGTTATCTTATAGGTTGAAAGTGAGTTTAGCAGGTAGGGAGTTTAGATGACAATGACTTCAAGTATCACTTCATGAAACATATTCCCCAACACGACTCTAATGAAATTTGGGGTTTTAGAGGCATTTCATCAACCTATGTGGCCGCCTATGTGGCCTCATTTCATCCCCATCGGGTCGGTCAGGAATGATTTCCAGAATCAAATATTACTCACACACCCACTCTATATATCGACCCATCTCATCCTCATTTCATTTTAATTTTCTTGGTCAAATTTTAAAGGAAACAACTATTAAAAGACATTGTACTAGGGATAGAGTACATGATGGTCAACAATAACCTGTGAATGGGGCCAATGTTGAAATTTTTTCAAAATGTTTCTGTATGCACTGAAATTTGACATGGATAGACTGTTTGTATGCCTTGAAGATATGGGAGTGTTTCTAGACTCAAAAATCACTCACACACCAACAAAATCCAACCTATTCTTTAGGCACAATTGTATGTACACCATGAAAGTTGTAATTCCTTACTCTTTTTGTGATTCAATTTCCACATGAAGGATTCATTGTCACCATCAATCAATGCTCATATTATGATCCACAACCACATTTGACTGAAGATAATGTATAACCTTTAGTGGATCATACATATATAGTTTATCCCTACTAGTTATTTCGAAAAACCTCCTTCACAATTGAATTATGTGGCCACTTCCACCATTTTTTTAATATCAACTCCCATAAATAATGAGCCTTTGACTCATTTTCATGACTTAGGGAGATAGATTAAAACTGGAAATTTATCCTTAAGGGTAACAAATCCAATTTCACCCCTTCCGTGCAAAAGTGTTGGGTCCTACTTCTTCGACCATGATATTTCCTAACGATGATAAATTATTAGAGGCCATGACCTTTTTATATAGTCCTTAGGATAAACTCCATAATGGATCTCCTATTGAATTTTACCCTAGGTCTATCTACTCCACTATTATCATTCCCTTATACTCTATCACTTTGGAAATATTGATCATTTTGATTCATCTCTACCAACAACACCTCTTACTTGAAGAAAATACCTTGGATTAAATTTCCATACTTGAGATTATTGATGTTTCCATAGAACGAGATGTTGTCAAACTATTTTGTGTTGACATAAAGCATCTAATATGACATTCCATTTTTTGTTTTGGGTGTATGACCTTGCATTGAACTGTATGGTACCTATAGATCATTTTCTTAGCCATGTTTAGATGAGTAAGTTATATTCTTGAAATTTCATATAGAATCAGGATCATTTCTCTTTGCATTCTTTCATTTAAACCTGTTTCCACCTTAAAATTGTCCTAGTAATATCCCTATTGAAAATTGGTACATTATTCCATCTTCTTTACTTTGAAAACATCTAATGGTGGATCCTTCCTATGATGGGTTACCATAGAGTAGTACCATTTTTCCATTTGGCACCCATCCTAATAATATTTATCACCAATATCCCACGTATCTTGATTTTTCATATGGAGCTTCATTCTCATATGCAATCTAGTTCAACAATAACCTGATGGGAAACAGTAACCTGTGAATGGGGCCAATGTTGAAATTCTTTCAAAATGTTTCTATATGCACTAAAATTTGACATGGATATATTCTTCACACGCCTTAACGATATGGAAGGGTTTCTAGACTCAAATATATAGTACTATCTATGGGAACATGTGTATTGTCAATGAATTTTAAAAGGAACAACGAAAAGACATTGTACTAGGTCTAGACATGGGCAATGGTGACCTGTGAATGGGGCCAACGTTGAAAAATTTTCAAACTATTTTTGTATGCACTGAAATTTTATATGGATAGAATATTTGCATGTCTTAATTATATGGGAGGGTTTTTGGACAAACATTTGACTCACATACCCACTTGTTTCCATCATCAATTCATCTTGTAAATCATAAACCCTATTTTTCTTTCAAAATACACAAATAGCTTGACACAAGTTTTAAGTTTGCATCAACCTTTCTTCATTTTTCTTTCAAGTTCTACATTGTATATACAATGTATGTGTGTCATAGTTGTGATGAAAAATCCCTATTTTCGTTCATTTCTTAATCAAAACTATAAAAATGATTGTGATGGATGGCCCATGCATCCCTAAGAGAATTTCTATGATCATGTACCTTGTTGTTTGACCCTAGAACATTCCTTGGACAACCATGAGAACCGTACTTCATGTTACAAATGCATTTGAAATGACCATTGTTATATCACATATTGAATGTGTGATTCCATAAATCCCTAGGCATGGACCATGAAAGATAAAATGAAATAGGGTCCCCAAATATGGGGACTTGGGGCTAGTCTAAGTTTAAGTCTAAGTTGTATTCCCAGTCCTAGTTGGTCTAAGTGAAAGTCCTACTACTAATATGTAGGCTCATGCCTATCAAATAATACATAATTGAAATCATCCTTTTCAATGTGGGCCACTTTTTAACAATATTCTATGTTGTGCATATGGGAGATATTTACATGAACAAATTTTCCTAGAACAATCCACATCTATGGTGTTGTAGGAGGTGGGATTCCCTACAAATGATTTGGGTGATTTTTTTCAAATAAAGGTTATATGTGGTTTTTCACAATGAAAAGGAATAAGAAGCAATTTTTTTTGAGTAAGTGCTAAAGAATTAGTTTCAAGATAAACTTCTAGATGTTGATGTAAGTATATCTCCTATAGTTATTCCTAACCCCATAAGTGAAGTTGGGCATACAAGGGAAAAAACTAATTTTAAGATTTTTCTTGAGCTTATGATAAATGTGTCTATCATATCCAACCCAAGAATGTTTCCTACTATCCCATAATGAAGTGATAAGTGTTTAGATACCCAAGAATCAATTGTTGGACCTATTATTAAAACTAGACGATCTAAGGTGGTGGGTGAAATAGTGAAGAGTTTGCTAAAGATAAATACACAATAAAATATTTCGCAACATGATGTTAGGGAAGACCTTTTAGATATTTCCTTACCTCCAAATTTAGAATTTTCTTAAAACACATCATTTAATCACACTCTCTTTCATTCATGGTTCAATGTTAAACCATTTCTTACAATTGGATAACTTTTCCCCTTTTGTGGTAACAACTATGTAATTTCCCCCTCTAAAATTCTCATGTACTTGAAACTGGTGCATATAAATGACATGTGAATGGGGCCAACGTTGAAATATTTTCAATTTGTGCTTGTATGGACTAAAATTTGACATGGTTAGACTACACACATGCATTGATACTATGGGAGGGTTTCTGGACTCAAACATGACTCGCATATACAATTCAACAATCAAACAAGAAGCCTATAGAATAATTAATGTGAATGGGGACAATGTTGAATCGTTTTTCAATTTGTGCTTGTATGGACTGAAATTTCTTCACATGTTAGGAAAACACACATGCATTGATGGCATGGGATAGTTTTTGGACTCAAACATGAGTCAAACAAAGAATTCGACAATCAAATATTCTTTGGTTATTCTATCAAAACCCAAAAATAAGGCGTGTTTGTTCATGTACTTGACCCTTCTTTTAAGTGACATGTGAATGGGGTCAACATTGAAATTTTTTCAATTTGTTCGTGTATGGACTTGTCATGACAAAGGCTCTAATTACTAGGTCATTTTTTCCATGCTATGCTTGAGGGAATGGTTCTATGTGGAGGCCATTTATTATTGTGAGCTACACATGCAACGACTTATGGATCCTAATTTTAACATACCATTTGATTGGATGTAGGCCCTGAAGAGCTTCTTGATTATATCCCTATAAAGCTCCTATAAGTGACCAAATTCAACAAACAAAAAAATGAGTGCCTTTGTTTGACATGTCGTTTACTCCATTGTCATCCTTTCCCTTAAAAAATACTATTGAATAAATTTCCCATGCATCTTATGGAAATATATATGATTCAAATTCCCATTTTGAAATAGGCTAGTTGCATCATAGAACATTGGCCAGTCAAGCAAAAGGCTCCAATCAATAGGTCATTTTTGTTATGCTTTCCTTGGGTACATGGAACATTGTTAAGGCTAGTTGGTCATGATGAGACACATGAATTTCAATTACAAGGAGGATTAGAGGCCCAACTTCAAATATTGAGAGCAACAAGAATGATCCTTAGGGCCTAAGCCATGAATTGGGGATGAGGAACTAAGGATTTAGTCCCTAATACATTATTCATGGGGCTTAGAGACTGTGCATGTGGATTTGAACGATGTTACATGGTTTGCAAGTGAAATGTGTGCCCTATAAGAGGATTAGAAAACAAATTTCAAGGATTGTGCACAATAGAAATGGTTCTTATAGTTCAAGCCATGGTTTCATTTTGATATTTGGATTCATTTTCTATTATTTAATATGGGACATTTTGTTCTACTCTTCTTAATGATGTCCCAATTTCTCATATGCATTTTTTCTTTCAATGTTGGATATTTTATGGATTTCCCAAGGTCTAATATTTCCCTCATTCCTATATAAGTTGGCATAAGTGATGGGTACTAAATTATCCTTGATTTTCTCCTCTACCTATTCTACTTCTTTTCACACAGCCATATATATCAAGATTTCTTGAAGGTTAAAAGGATCAACATCAACTTAGAAGAGAATCCAATATCATATTGCTCTACTTCTAAATTGTGTGAATGAACATGGTCATATCCTAGGGATATCTATCAAGTTCTTTATTTTCAAATCTAACAACCAAGTCATGATTGAAGAACTCATATTGGGTTTAAAAGAAACATTACGAAGGGATATAAATATATCAATAAGAGAATATGTCATCCCTCATGGGAAATGGTGAGTAAAAATATTTTCATTTACCAAGAGATTGTATTAATGATTGTAAATTAGGCATTAATAAGGTTTACTAATAAGATTGTGCCCATTGGTTAGCTAGTCACATCATAATAACTAGTTCCTCTCATTCCCATTCTTTAGATGCACATCATATCGAATAAGAGGGGGGATGGAATTTGCTACTAACTAGGATGTTAAGCCAAATGGGATTCTTCATCCACCTCTTATCACATTAACCCATCATGATGATCTTTGTTGTTGTGCATGCCCTTAATCTTATCACGCTTTACAAATCATTCTTTCATGGGGGTTTAGAATCAATGGTACACATATCTAGAGAATCTGGTGGCCGAAAACATCTACTACCTTAGGATAACTACCATATAGTTAATGAGGTAAAGGCCTTAATTTCATTGCAAAAGAGAATGCATCTCATTCCATTAGGTGCATCTCATTCTAATGTGTATTTTTCATGAGCTCTCATACTTGATATCTGCATGAGCTCTCTTACTTGAGATATAGTTACCCATTTCATTACAATTTCCTACATATCTTGTTGCAAGACCACGTTAAATGACAAAGAGGCTACCCCAATAAGGGAGTAGGTTCTAAGTCCCTTCAATACCCATGAGTGGTATKATAGTTKCTTAGTTTAGTAGGAAATTTCCACCCCAATAAATATGCTAKTWCTCTYAGCTCTAAGAAATTGGAGAGTAATAAAATTAATTRTGAGAATATCTATCATGTGCTAGTTGAGTTTGGGGATAATTTGAAGGACAMATAAGAATTGCATGCCCACCAATGAGYTAAATTTAAGGAGAAGGATCTCTCACTATTGAAGAAATTATGTTTTGCAACTAGTTTCCCAATGTTTGAAAATGAGATGAGTAGGGAGGTGGTTTTTAAAAAGAAAGTATCATGCTTCTTGGATATTATCATGATCAAGGTCCTTAAGTTCAAACCCCTTGTTTTAATGGAGGAGTAGGTTCAACTTCTTGCAAAATCCAAGCTATCCCAAAAGCCAAGAGGGAACTTATTCTCAATCGACTAAGAGAATCCTTTAGTCTAAAGATATGTTATCTCTCTATCTAGTATAATTTATTTTAAGTGAGGAAAATGTTGTGTTAAGATGTGTTAATATGTCAATGGGATATTGGTTTGATGGTAAAGTGAGGGGGGTCATATTTATCTTACTAAATTTCAAATCCTTAATAAACATGTTTTGACCCTCATGGTTGTCTCACTTATGCAAGCCAATATGCAATTGGGGCTAGCAACAGGGCCTCAATAAATGGGTTGTTTGATGTGGTTGGGTCTAGGTGTAAGATCTAAGAATATTTGGAAAAATACATACACTCTATTCATGGCTTTTCAATGAAGAGGATCTTTCTATATTGTTTTTTTTCAACCACATTCCATTGTGATACTTCTATACCAGGGGAAAGCTTATTTTTAGAACTTTCTATACTAAATTTTATACATGTAAGAATACCTATACCCCACTAGAGGATTCCTGACCAAAGGGATCTAGACTACATTCATTATATTACTCCCAAATTGGGGACAAGCCTACTTTGAGAACCATCTATAGTAAATGTTTTAGTCACATAACAACGCATCCATGATTTATTATCTAGAGGGATCTTCTTAGAATGTTGTTATTGTTAATTTAAAAAAAGATAATAAAACATTATATATATATAAACAAAATAAAAAAAACATTAAAAAAAAAACAAAATAAAATACATATGCAAAACTATATATATAGATATATATATATATATATATATATATATATATATATATATATATTGATTAAATAAAAAATGAAATATAATAAAACATTAAAAGAATCCCCTTTTTCACATCTAGACTAGGGGTTATTTTGACCATATATCGGGACCAGCTTCATCATTTTCTTATTTTGTCAAGCCTGAAGATCCAACAACCTTCCATCTAGTAATCCATCCTCGGGTTCGACTAACAAGCCAAACATTTTAGCATAAGGGGTGGGTCTATCCATTCAACAAATGAGCCCTCATTAAACATCCGGCCTCACGTGCGTGCAAGGAAATCGACTATGAATGGTGCAAGGGTTTGTTTTTAGTGGTTATTGAGACAAAGCAGACCTCTGTGCAAGGAGACCAAGACTAGACCTCTACGCAAGGAGACTGAGATCAAACCTCTACGCAAGGAAGCTAGTTGTGAGGGGAACAAGGGTTTGTCTTTAGTGGTTATCAAGACAACAGAGACCTCTGCGCAATGAAACCTACTAGGGAAAGGGTTTGTCGATACCGAGGGAAAGGGTTTTATAATGGTGATTTTTCTTGAACTTGAATTCATCCTTAATGATGTATTTGTATCCATTTGAAATGTCGTTTGTGTATCCATCGTTGGTATTTTTCCTATTCCACAAGCATCAAATTGATCACTGTTCTTGGTCTCTTGCTCTCAATTCTTTCCCATTGTTACTACTTTGGAATTTTTTTCCAACCTCATATTTGAAAGGATTGCTCTTGCCACCACCTTTCATGTCTTTTGGACATTGAGATTAAAGTAGGCAATTTCAATGTGCGCATGACCCACAAACAAGAAGGTTCCATACATTAGTTTGGTTTTAGGTGACACTTTGAACATAAACTAGATATTATTTTATTATTATTATTAAAAATCATTCCAATATGCACACATGTTGGGAATATATGTCTTATTCAAAATGCAAGAGTGCAAACTAACATGTTGAATGATCACAAATGACACTCAGGGAAGAATAGTCCCAATGTGAAACTCAAAATACCTTACAATGACATTATTAATGTTCCAAAATAAGCTAATAGTTGCAAATATGGATGTTGCACTTTTGGGCATCGAGACTAGCATAGGTAGTTTGATGTGTGTATGAGGTAGTTAGAAGAACCTATGCCTTAAACAACCACTATTCACAATGAAATTGAGGCCTTCATCAATTTAGTTTTAGAGTTTTGTAAAAAGGTAGTGAAATTGATGGAACATCATGCACCCCACTCAAAACTTATAAATTCCTTCTAGAGATACCATGTCAAATTACAACATCATATGGTAGAAACACATGATCCCCTAATAAGTGATCCATTCTTACCAAATTTGGTGATCCCCTAATCACATTCACACTGCACATGATTCTTGAGGCTGAAGTCATGGATTTAGTTTTAAGCAATGGCCACTATGTATCCTAGTGACATCACAATGAACTAGATATGTTGAAAACCATGTGTTGGCACAGGGGCAAACCCAGGGTTCAATGCTACAACATCGCACCAACAAATCCCTAACTAGTAGCCCTTTCGGCAACACCTATGAAGCAGATGAAGTCTCACCCGAGGTAGAGGCAGGGTTGGTTGTAGGACTCCAATGTCTGCAACCTTAGCTGGGACACAGATCTGTGATTGTAATACTTAACAGAGAACTTAGCACTGATAGTTTATCAATATTTAACTAATATCTACTCTGCAGATAAAAAAGAGCATCACAACATTCATTCAGATCTAATGTGTCTAAGCACTTAGCATATAAAAATAGATCAGATTAGGCACTAAGCACATCACATAGGTCATATATAGCATCAATATACATCAATAAGCACAAATAAAAACAAATCTATCTATCTATCTATATCAAAACACTTAGCAAACACATAAATATACCAACACATCACACAAAGAAGAGAAAAACAACATATACGTGGTTCACCCCCACCCTCAGGCTACATCCACCAACTCTTCTCTTCTTTATTAGCTTCTTCAATTGGATACATGCACAGAGCCACAAAACCCTTACTCCACATAGGACAAGAGATCTGTGCACCTCGCTAGACCCTCGTTCCTTCTATTACAACACAAAGCCTTCCACAGTCTATTACAACCACTTACACTTAGCTCTGCAAGTCTCTCACGACATGCACAAAGCATCTACAAACCACACTTGCACTTAGCACAACATCACATAGATGCCCCCTATCTCTCTCCTTACATCACCTAGACATCTATTTATACATTACAAAATAGGTCTAAGCATGGGTAAACCCATGGGCTGACATCCCATGCCTATTACATAATCCCAAAACCCAAAAGGGACCCAAAAAGGGGCCGAGATCCCACAATCTCTGCTTCATCTTGCGCACTGTCTTTGACAGCCTTTTGAAGTCCCCAAAAATAGGTCAAACATGACCAAGAGCCTTCAAAACTTGGTCAAGAGCCAACAGGCCCCCAACACTCACTTGTGACTCATCTCGAGTCACTCTGGTCTGACTAGGTCTTCTTTGAAAGCCTCGAGCTGCTTCGACTTATTGTTGTGCCACAACCTCCTTTTCAGCGAACTCTTGGCTGATTGCATCGTTGACAGGTCCCTCTAGGCACTGTTCTATTGTAGCAACAACTTGTTCCAGTTCTTCTCCTTGACCTTCTACTTCTGTGAACAATTGGTAAGCCTAATGTTGTACAGGTTGGAGTCTCTGAGTTACTTCCATAACCCTACTTTGAATAGTGTGGATCTGTTGTTGGGCGGTGCACTTCTCCTGAGATTGCTTCATTCTTTCCACAACTAACAGGGGATTCAACTATGCCTATATTGTCTCTGCATGCTGCTTCGCTTCCTAGAGTTGCAACTCTAGTGCCTTTAATTCCGGATTCTCAACAAGTTGCTCGTATGTCAGGGCACTGTGATCACTGAGTTTCTTGCATTCTGTGGCAAGGTCCTTTAGTCTCTCAACTGTGTTGCAAGAAGTTGCTTCTCTTTGATCCCTTACATCTTGCGGGGTCTCGTGTACAATGCATAGCTCCAAGTCTGATATGCATTGTTGTAGCTGCTAGATAGCTTCTATGAGATGCTCTACTTGATGGGTGACTCAATCTTCTACTTTTACTTCTAAGACTGTCACAGAGAAAAGTGCTCTATTGACCACTTCCTTCACTTCGAGTTGCTCCGCAAGCAAATGTTCCTTTCCTTGTTGCATCTATTATTTCTCTTCATTGAACATCACTTGGAGACCAAGATTTTCCTGTTCAGTAGTGCTACATTTTTATATGAGTACGCCTTGAACTTTCTTCAAGGCCTGGGTGGCTTGTTCTGTTTCTTCTTGTGCTCATTGAAGGCGGTCTTTGACTATATCAGCTAGTCAATGGAGCTGGGTTGGATCATCTCCCAACTCAAGTCCTCTTGATGGCAGTGGTGTAGTGGAGACTATGCGGATGGACTATAGGGCCTATTGTACCCTCATAGTTTGACCTCTATTCTATCATACATCTCCTCTTGCTTGGATTCTTGTTTCTTTGCTATTTCCAACGAAGCATCGTGCAAGGATACTATGAGGAAGTCAAAGTCATTAGAGTTGAGGACAGTATGCATCGTGTTCATGGTGGCTTTTGATTTCTTCCAGGAAAAAGATTTCGGAAGTGAACCCTTCCTCTTATTTAGGGTATCAACCTCGTCTCCTTACTTATGTTCAACTTCTTTGTCATTTATATCTTTTCCATCACCCCCTTGCTCTGGTGATATGGAAGTAGTCTTCACTGAGGCACTGTCTAATCCTTGGACCTCTTTGGTTTTCTTTGTCCTATTGGGTCTGGGTGTATCATATGCGGTTTTTGGGCTATCAATGTCGGATATCTCGGTAGGGTCTGCTGGAATAAGGAGATTTGCTGACCAGTCCTTAGTGATCTCCTCTAGGTCCTCTTTTCTAAGCTTGTAGTAGAACTAAAGTTTTTTCTTATGTTCATCAGCTCACATTGTAATGTAAATGAAATGTTGATCTACGTTGAACTTCATCAGGGGCCGGAACCGGTGTAGAGTTTTCGGAGTCATGCGAGGTTCAGATTTTATGGCTCTCTTAAGCTGAAGGTAGTAGGTATGAAAAACAACATTTGACTTCCATTGTTTGTTCATATCTCTTGAATACCAAATTGTAGCGAACTTGGTGGCTAGCGACTCAAATGGATTGATGTCCAGAAAGGTTGCACCTTCCGGCATCTCCCAAGTGACGAAGGAGATAAGGATCAAGAGCTAGCTAAAATGAAATTCATAACCCTGATCATGTGCTTCTCTGTCGTCTAGTTCCAACAGCTTCATCAGGTATTTCACCCATTTCATCTGTAGGCCTTTCGCGCACTTCCCTTCAAGGTCAACGACAAAGTCAGTGACCTGCGTAGGTCGATTCTTCCTTACTAAATTTCCTTCAATTAACTGAAAGGAGAGGCGCACTGCATCATTATGGATGGAGGCTACCTTGTAGCCTTGCGTCCCCTTCTCAACATCACCATAGGTGCCCTTGATCTTTTATTCTAGGGAGAGATCCATGACTTTCCCTAGATAAAACTCCTATGGATCAGGTCCTTGCATACTCAACCCTGAGATCCGATTGATTAGTGCTGGGTCAACTGTAATACGGTGGTATAGCCACAAGTAGCCACCATGGTAGCAACAAAGAAATAGCTTGACATAGGCATTGAATTCCTAGAGTCTACCAAAGTGTGGAATCTTCATGACATTGAGCAGGGTGGACTGCGCGAGGTTCATCATCCATGACTAGGGGATTATCTTCAAATTCTTCCCCTTCATTCTGGTCAGGTACTTGTATGGGGCAAGCATGTTATATACCTTTTGATCTCTGAGGTTGAAGTCATTTCACTTCAATACTGTAATCTTGTCCTAGTTTGCTCGAACTGAGCATATCCTGTTCGGGAGGTACACAGTAACCAAGGTGTATTCAAAATCTCTGGGTATGTTATCACGATTCACTGCACCGTTCAGAGGTGTAATATAGGTGAGCAGTATGTTCGAGATGAATTTTTCATTTGCTAGGTCATCCCTGTGCTTGGTTCTCTTTTCGTCTGATGGTCGAAATGGTCCGTCTCCACGAGCAGTCGATGGAGGTGCTTGCACTGTTCTTGTTGATGAAGCTTGTACAACTACAAACATTCCTCTCTTGGACATGACTCTTTCAGTCATCAGGTTAATAAGTACTTCCTTCACAGATTCTTCGACTACGCTGAGCTCTTCGGACATACATGCCCATGATTGACTATATCAGGTTCAAGATTATCTTATACACTGTAACAGAATAGATGGAATTAACGCGAAGATCACTATGTAAAAGTCAACTAATCTTCGGGCTCAAATTCTCGTTTAGAAAAAGTGTTCTCGGTGCATGGCATGACGGGATAAATAGGTAACATGGCAACAAATCTCTTGCAATGGGTATGAATCCTTCATTAACTTTGTTGTATCCATTACGGAGTGGTCCCAATGGTATGATGGTGAGATTTCTTCTCATAAACTCCTTTCTACCCATTCAGAGCATCGATCTAACGGTTATAATGTGCCCAATAGATATATTTCTTTGCCATGGCAAAGTGCCATGTGACGTTGTTCTGATATCCTGGCGAAGCTCCAATTTTACAAATTTTCCCTCTGTGAATTTCCTTCTGGATCCTTCTGTAACTTTTTGATCTTAGTTCTCTTCTTACTTAGCTTTTTGGCCTTCTTTCCAGTGAGTTTCTTCTTGGTATTCCTTTTTCCATTCTGATTCTTATCTTCTTTTGACATAGTTACTTCGCACTATTGAGATTCTTTCCTAGGATTCAAGGGTAATACTTCTTCTTTATCTGGGATGGGTACTTAAATATTCTGTGGGTCCTCTAGTGTTCTTGCAACTTTGACATCCACATCACTGTTGTTGAATAGCTACGATTTGTTCTCCTATTCTTCAATCAAGTGTGTGAACCTTCTAGTTATGAAGTCTTTTAACTCTTCCTTCTTCTGCTCTAAGACTTCTTCTTCTTCCTTCCTTTTGGCTTGATCTCTTTCAATCCAAGGTTTTCCTAGTAGCATGGTAAATGGGGCGTTGTCCTCAATAAATTTAATAATCGCAAAATCTTCTTCTATCGAAGTCCCATTGGCATTCATAGGTATCTCAGTGAGCTTACCACATAGCTTTATCATATTTCCTCTGAATAATCCTATTCCTCCCAGTGAAGGGATCATAGCAGGATTTCCTAAAATTTTCCAAGTTCTTTCTGTCATAATATTCACCTGTGTTTCCTCATCCAGAACACAGTCAATGTCGAAGTCTCCTATTCTTTCTTCAATGCATTCTTTTTCTTTGAAGATCTCTGATAATCTGATATGTCAGTGGTCATTCAGGGTTTATTTCATCTGTAGCAATACTTTCTTTGATTCTTTCTGGGATTCTGCCATAATCTTAGTTTTTGGATTTGCCTTAGGGTTTTCTTGGTTCATATTCATTCTTTCAACTTTAGCAATCATTCCAGGGAAATCCAACACTTCATGGTCCATAGATTTACAACAAAGACAACTAGGTCTTCTCCAAGGGAATTCCTTAGCAATATGTCCCAGTCTTTTGCAACTGTAATAGAGGTTTAATCCTCTTTTTCTTTTAAATGATCCACATCCCTTCCTGTACTGCGTGCTAGGATCATAGTAGCTAACCTGTAAAAAATTCTTTCTAGGATCCTACATCCATTTGTTAGTCCAAACATTCTTTCTATGCATAGGTATAACATATATTTCACTATTCTTATCATATTTACTCATATCAAACCTTATTTTGTCTATCAGTGCCTTAGTTTTCAACCTAGGACAGAATCTATCAATCATACCTAGATCCATATTGTTGAAACAAAATTTTCCACTTATCTTACTTTTACAGAGAACAAATCTTTTAGATCTAAAACTTTTCACTATTCTTACCTTTATCAGAGCACAGAGCTTGCATATATTACCTCTTTTCTTCATATCGGACTTCTTTTCTTTAGCAAAAAGATTTCACAAACTAAGTAGAGTATTACACACTAGAGAAATAGATCTACACACAGAGATTCCACAGTTTTAGGTTGAATCTTTGCACAAAGCTTCTTCTTCCTCAGTTCCCAACAATCATAGTTTTTGTCCAGGAAACAAAACCATTTGTTGGCACAGGAGTAGACCTAGGGTTCAATGCTACAACATCACACCAAAAAAACCCTAACTATTGGCCCTTTAGGAAACACCTACGAAGTAGATGAAGTCTCACTCGAGGTAGAGGTAGGGGTGGTTGCAGGAACTAATCACATCACATAGGTTAGATCTAGTAGCCATATACATCATTAAGAACAAAGCACAACATATCTATCTATCTATATCAAAGCACTTAGCAAATAACACATAAATATAACAAAGCATTGCACAAAGCAGAGCAACACAGCATATACATGGTTCACCCCCACCCTGGGGCTACGTCTGTTGATTAAGGTTGGTTGTCATTGATGTCAACCCTTGAAGAAAGACCCATAGCACAAAGGTTTGGGTAATGGACCCAATAGTGTTTGATGTAAATATGACTCATTATTGTTTTTTCATGGTTGATAAGAAGTAAATATGGATGAACTCCAAAGTGGTCCCCTTATGGTGAAAGCCCTCACGGGATGATGCTTTGTGTAGTAAGAGAACCCATGCTTAATTGTGGACTAATGAGATGAAGGAAAGTGAATTTTTCAGGGAAAATATCCTAGATGGATAGTGCTTGTCATGTCATTTCCGGTGGTATGTGAAACATCACATAATTCCTCACGGTTAGAGAGTTATGGCCATGAGAAGTTGGAGACCCCAGGTTTGGGTAATGGACCC
>JZKD02S0634206.1:1820171-1857849 GCA_000966675.3 Picea glauca | reverse complement strand
TAAGACTACAACCATACAAACAAATGTCCCTCAAGCAAGCCAAAAAGGATAATAAATTATCACCAAAGTACTATGGCCCTTATAAGGTGTTGCAAAAGATTGGTACTATGGCATATAAATTGCAGTTGCCTGCATCTTCACGAGTACACCCAGTTTTCCATGTTTCATGATTAAAGAAGGTTATAGGCAACAAGATCCCAGTTCAAACTATATTTCCAAACTTGACGAGGAAGGAAAAATCATATTGGAGCCTGAAGCCATCACTGACACAAGAATTCGCTAGCTGAGGAATAGATACATTTCAGAGTATCTCATTAAATGGAGGAAACTACTGGCTAAAGATTCCACTTGGGAAGATGAGTCTTTTATACAGAAGCATCCAGAGTTATGCAAGCATTGCGGACAACACTTGTCTCAAGGGGAGGGGCATGTTAAGCCCTAATATTGGCTCGTTACCCCTTAATTGGGGTATATTATATTAGTAATGTTATTTTATTTATGTCGGCTTTAGGCCATTAGTTGTAATTATGCCTCCTAGTCTACTATATATACCAAGGAGACATTTTCATTTTGAATCATCTTGTACTTGAACATTTAAGTGGGTTAAAAGGAGGTTGCCCCCTCAAAGAGGCTTATTATCTGAAATTATCTCTTTTTCAAGGCATTGAGTAATTTTTCTAAGATTTTTCTATGCTATATTGATATTTGGTTCTTAACAGACTACCCATGTTGACTTTAGCTTACCCCTTGGGCATGACTACATGCATGCCATGGAAGTCATGGTCTCATTTCTCTTTCATGTGATGTTTTTCTATATAAATGTTGCAATCTAACCATTTATCAACTCTCATACTCTAGTATTCAACCATATTTGACCTAGGGAAATGTTTTTTCTTCAATGGCTATTTCATTGTCCATTATCATTATCTGGTTGGATAAACCTCCATGGAAATAACTAGAGTGATCACTTCCACAAATTTCACAATATCCACTTTCATTATGTGTTGTTATTTATTATAATAAGTATAACATAAGAAATTGAAATTGAAATGAGTTGAGGGAGCACTAAGCCATCACTTCATTACAATATATATATCCTTGTTTAACTATTTTTGTTTTAACATGTCCATTGTCTGAAACAAAATAAGAAGTAAATGAAGGTATAACACAAGTACTAATAAGGCTAAGTATGGAATTGATTTTGGATTCAAGAATGGCATATATTGTAAGATTTGTCATTCAACCTTTCTTAGAAGAGGAAGTTCAACGATTGGGTTCCTCTGAGGGTCACCAAGAACCTTTTTCATCTTAAATGCTTCCATGGTTTTCACAAATCTTATAATCTAGGCCATTCTATAAAAGAGAAGACTCACACCCCAAAGCATACCAAGATAACAATAATGGGATGCCAAGTATGATATGAATCAAGTAAACAAGGATCCCAATAGTTTTTTTACATACAATAGAATCAAGTATATTCTCCAAGCAAAACATGGGTTCCCTAAATATTTGCTCGCTAACTTATCTTCTCATTTTTCGAGTGTTAGTACCACAAACTTATATTCGCACGATAACTTATCTTCTTGTTTTAACGAGTGTAGGGTACCACCAAATAGGTATATTTCATATCTATATTCCTCGATTGATGATCAAGATATACTCAGAGAGGTTGAAAGTGAGACATGTTGTACTAGATCTATAGGTTCTAGATCAACTATATCTGAAAAGGTAAGGAAAAGATTTCGTATACGCATGCAATTTTTATTGCCAATAGAGGGTCATGTAATTATGATGCTAAGAGCATAGGTGAGATTGAGTTTCCCTTGAGGTATAGACATATAGTGCAATGATGGGCTCCTAATGAGCTACCTAAAGTGGACATAGATTTCTTCATCAATGGGAGGATGTATCGCATTTCTCTTTCGTCCTTACATGGATTGGGGTTATTTTCCATGGATGGCATAAAGGTCATATATGGCACTCTAACTGAATTGATGGAGTATGTCGGACCATTATACAAATACAATCACTGGTTTATTTTGGTCTGATATATGTGAAGTATGCGGAGATACGGAGTTGCCACAAATTATATACAACTAGTAGATAACAATCAAAATAAAGGGGCAACTATTTATATTGATGGAAGGCCAAAAGCTTTTGGAAACATTGTGGGATTTATAAATAGTACACAACTAGTGGCAACAACTAAGAAGCCAAATTGCATATTTGAGGGATGCGAAGGTAATCGTATATTTGTATGTGCAACAAAAACAATAGTTTCAGGTGAAGAGTTGTTGATGGATTACAACTTAAATCGAATAGATGGAGGGGGTGCATCTATGGGGGTAAATATCTTACATACAATTAAAATCAACCTTTGATCAATCATTGTTATAATTTATCGCTCCAATATTTCAATTTTTTACTGCATATTGTTGGTCTCTAAAGATGTCCTAAAATATAACCTCTATGCATCATCCAAATGTAGGTGCTGGCACAAGCGTTTTACTTGTTGCCTACGTAGGTTCTTACCTTCCGTTTTCAATACTCATCCTCTAGAGATGAAACCCCTGCAAAGGGACAACAATTGTAACAAAAGGAATGACAATTGTTCTGTTCAAATGAACAACACTACCTACAAAAGGAACAACAATCGTAACAAGGGAATGACAGTCGTTATATTGTGTCGAACTAATTTTGTATTAATTGAGTTGTAGTACTTGCCCAACTATTTAATTTCTCAATCTGAGGTTCGTAAACTTACAAAGCACACACAAAGTATATGGAAGATTGAAGCAAGACTAATCTAATATAATGTTAAAGCTATGACTGAAATTGAATCATTAATCTAATGCAGGAAATTGAAACACACGACTTGGAATTGAAATTAATCTAGGAATGGGAAATTGCGTAAATGGAATTAATCTAGAAATGGAGAACTACATGAAGGAAAAGAAAATACAACATGTGAAGAGTTTGAATGGCACAACAACATATGAAAGCTCTCACCAATGAAGCAATCTTATATTACAATAATCAAATCAATCTTCATAAAAGAATAATGAAAGCATGAAAATCAAAACCATGAATCAAAGCTAAGAATCCCTTTCTCTTTCAAATCCTAATGACAACCATTAATGACTACTCTAATTCTCTACTTCTTGATTACTACTCCCTCATGAAGAGAGAGAACTCTCTTTTATACATGAGATCCTTGAAGATAAGATAACCATCTCATTATTACAGATCCACTTTTCTCTCAACATATTTCCCATTATTACAAAATATAATCCCTTCAAATCCTGACACAAATCTCTCATATATCTTGGATAAGATATTCCAACCAAATATCCATGATCTTCTCCTTGGAATGGGCTTGAATTATCTCCCCAAATCTTGAAATGGTGGAGGAATTATTCAAGAAGTCCTTTTGAATTAATCCTTCTCATATGCCTACACATTACAAAGCTCACACATTTTTGAGATATATATGAAAACATGTCCATTTTCTAACATTTAATCACAAATTCCCTTTTAATACTAAAATGAATAAAGTGGAAAATAATAAGGTGAAACCCAACTATATTTATGAAATGATATCGTGAAAGGTTAATGGGGCGATGAAATGTGAAGAATGATGAAGGGAAAGGTGGATGAAAATAGGAAATTTATGAGCCCCAACATACCCCCCAACTTAACTTGTTGCATTTCCTCATGCAACCATGCATGGTTCTTCTCAAGAAATTTTGGCATCTGAATGTTGGCTTTGAGTGATGATAATGAATTTTTCCAGGATGGGATTTACATGAGTAACAACTGACATTTTCTTATGGTTGGTTCTTGTGTGACAACCATGAGTATAAAGAATGTTGGTTCTTGTGTTATCAACATTCATTTCGTTATTTGTTCTCTTGTTGTTATGATAATAATTTGCCCATATTCTTACTGGAAAATATATGCTATCAATGTGCATAAGGAAACATCACTGAGTATAAGAAAGCCCTTTTTTGTATATGTGTGAATAATGCCAATATGTATAAAAATGCTTATGAAGCAAAGTGCAATAGAGTATCGTTGGAAAAGAAATGTTCATAAATGGTAAATGAGACAAAAAATGGAATGATGGTAGTGGAAAAATGGAGTAATGATAGTGAATAAAGTCCCCTACCCCCCAATTGAACTGGTTGCATGTCCGCATGCAGCATGACATAGGTCATAGAAGTAAAAAGGAAAGGGAACATGGGGAGGGAATTTTCCAAATTATTCATTGCTAGCAGTTGATTAATTACATGATTAAAGTTTATAAAATAACATACCTCCACTAACCCAAAATGTTAATGAACTATGCAATAGGAATATGGTTGATGTGGCTGATGGAGCATGCAAGATGTCACTGTTGAAGGATCATGTGAAAAGTGACTGTTGTTGTAGCAGCAAATGTTGTCTGTGGGTTCAGAGAATGTGAAGTGGAGGAATCTGAACTGCTGCTGAATGAATCATGGAAAAGTGGAACTATGGTACTCTCATGTGGCTAAAGTCATGCTTCTATAACTACTGATAGAGTCATGAAAATTCTTCGCCTGCTGCTAAACCCGATGGTACAATTCTAGTCATGCGAATGAATGTGTTGATATCGAGCATGAAAAAAAGTTATTGGATTACCAGCCATTGATTAATTCCGTTAACCAATGTGAGGAAAACTCACCATTGATGTCAATGAGTGCCAAGGTGCCTGAGTACATCTTGCAAAGTGTGAATGGATGTGCTCATGTCGAAACACTTGCAATATCTAATGATCAAGGGACATTGATATATTCACATGATTGTCAGCTAGAGAACTTTCCATTAAGGCATGCAAGCCTCCAGGTACTCAAAATGGACTCTAGTCTATATCCTAGATAAGGTGTTGAGGTCGATGGGGAAAGACTTGTTGAAAGGTGGGCCTTAAGGAATCCCACATCAATCAACGTGAGTTCTGATAAAAATAGTGGTAGGACTATAAATGAAAATATCTCAGTAGTAAGAGTGTGTATGGCAAGGCAATGTAGTCATGGAAAGGGAGCTGGATAGTTTTATTGACAAGGAAAATTGAATTGAAAAAACTAAAGATATGTATGTGATTCAGAAAGATAAGCGTGGGAGAAGTCATGAAGGATAATTCAAATGGAAGATGGGCTTCAACACAGGGATGACCAATCTACTTTGAAGGAGAAATGGAGGAAGACATTCATGACACAAATGGGTTTATGAAAAGGTTTCTGTGTAACAACAAATGTCATCATGTTTATGATGAGTAATAACTCCTTCGAGCAGTCAAGAAAGCATGTATTTTTTTTTTATTTTTTTTTCAGAAGTTTTTGTGATTTTTGAAAATCACTTCAGCAGCAAGATGCAATTAGTCGCGCTCCTGAAACACTTAGTACAAATCCTACATGAAAACTTGTGAGATGTTCTAAAATTTAACATGCAGAAAGAATGACAAATGCGACAAAGCAAAAAAAAAAAATGTGTTTTATACCTCTTGTCGTGGTCGTTGCACATGCATTTTTTTCATCATTGATTGCTTTCTTAGCATAAAATCGCAAAAACATGTGTTCCTATTCCTTTCAGGAATTTATAAAAAAAGGTCCATTTGCAATTTATTTGTTTTGGTTTTATTTTTATAATTTGTTTCTAATTTTTATTTTTAATCTTCATTTTATTTATATATTTTTTAATTTTATTATGTCTTGACCTAATTTTATTACTATATACTTATTATTATTATTATTATTATTATTATTATGTTTATAATAAAACAAAAGAAATAAAAACAAACAATATATGTTTTTTTTTTTTATGTTATTATAAAAAAAAATGTTTATAATAAAACAATTTTATTTATTTTTGTTATTATAATTGTTTTATAATAAAACAATCACAAATAATTTTTTTTATTGTAATCGTTTTATAATAAAACAACATATGATGAAATTGTATTATAACACAAACAAACAACGACTGTTAACGTTCATATACCTATAGCATAGGCCACCATGCACAACCACAAATCCAATCAGTTCTGAGACAGTGATGGAAGGATAGTTTGGTACTCTAACAACCTAAAGACTATTTGACCTTGGCAAAATGATAATCAGGCAAACTAAAGTCTCATGTTTCATGAAGAAGTAAAATATTGCGTATAGAAACAAGTAGAGTGTTGAAGATCCTGAAGTCAGATATGCTCTCCACAACCAGTGATAATCTTCACTGCATAGATGGAAGTAGCAAAGAACAATCGTGATCTCTGCACAGGTGACAAGAAGGATAACAAAGACTATGAACAAGAACCCAAAGATGTAGTAGAATTGATTCAACCATATAGAATTCAGGATGAAAAATAGCTCAATGAAAACAGCACCAAACGACAATATGCCACCAATGAGTATGGAGAAAACAGGCTGCATGTACCAAGCCTATTCTGGAATTTTACTGGGAGTTTTGCTTGTTTTCACTGGATCTTCAATTGCGGGTTTCTTGTAGCCAAAGTAGCTACCAATAAAAATCAAGGGCATGGAAATTCCAAACCATAAAAATACTAAAGAAAACATGGTCCCAAATGGTACAGCACAAGAAGATTTCTCACCCCATATCAATGCATTTAATACAAAGAAAATGCAGAAAATAATTCTAGGAAACATGAAAGCAGTCTTTAGTGTGTTCTTCTTCCATTATGAGCCCTTGAACATTGTATATAACCAAGAAGAAGAGTATCCAATGAACAAACCCATGAACACCCACAATAGAACCATAGTTGTCATCAACCCACCATGGTTGGAAGGGGAAAGAAAACCAAGCATAGCAAATATCATCATGACAAGTGTCATTCCAAAAAAAAATGAACACCAGTTCCCACATAGACACACAAGCAGCTAGAATGAGTAGGGGGCCTGAACACATCTCCATGGACCACGTGGAAAATTGACGCTGGAATATTTAAAGGCACAATATGTAAATGGTCGGTTGCTTGTGATCATAGAGGGAATGCAAATAGGGAGGAACGTAGGCTTCCAATCTTAGTTCTGTGGGGAATGGCTTGGTAGCAAGATTATAAATCTGATGGGGATTGCTCCCAGCTACTAAAAATTACCCGTCAGGCAGCAAAAGAGTAGTGGAATGATACATTCTCGATATTGTAGCCAGAGACAAATTTGTAAACCTCTTGCTAATTTCTTTGGTGGGCATGTAGAGGAGCATAGAAAACGCAGGCCCCTACCCATCTTCCTAGTCGACGATGCCATTTTTGGCCCCATTGATGATGAGAATCTTGCCCGTGGGGAGAATGAGCATGTCTCCCATTACTCTCAGGTCGTCCATGTCTTCCATTTTCCATTGTGGTTGCTGAGACGTGATCTCCATTCTCCCACAAATCTTCAAGGCCTCTATGTGGGCTCCTCTACAGATGAGAATCTCCACCTTCTTGAAATCATTAATTCCAATCATTCATTATATTCCATAGATAGTTTAATTGTGGAGAATGAATGAATATCTTTTGCTATTTGACCACCTCAGCAACACAACACACTTTTTATAGATAGAACATCAGTTAGATAGTTTCAAACATTTTAAGTTGGTTGGCCTCTAATTGATGAAGCGGATCCATTCGACCTTGCTGGGAACATCTCCATTGACAATGATTACCCATTTGGACACCCAGCGAACGGGATTGAGATGAATAATAAATGTGACCAGGCAAGCATTCAGATCTTCCACATTCTGAATAACCCATCTGGATTGCATGATACTTCTTCTCAAAGTGGCCATGGTGAATTGGTGTTTGTCAACTGCTTTGTTTTCAGACTAGTTTCCGCTGCACAGCTCAGATATGAATTTATATTTGATTTTTGCATAGATTGTGATTCGTGATATACTTTTGGCAGTCTCATCATGGAAACTCTCTGTAACTTCCTACATGCCTTATTTGGTGCCCCTGTAAGTGGATCTGCATGCCCTTGTGGCAAACTCGTAACCCATTCCAATCACAATCCCTACATTTCGTTAGAAATACACTCAAAATTTGTTGTTAGCATATTGTTTTCGATTTTGGGGAGTGTGGAAAACCTGATATAGCGCAACGGTTTGGAAATAATATCATCGATATGGGAGAAGATCGTTGCAAATCATTAATACAATCAAATCAGATAATCAAAATTTTATTTTTCAGTTAAATATAAAAAAAAATTGAATAATCGAAGCTTGATCTTCAATGTCGTGTATATGCACAAGAAGAATCTACCGATTTCTCGTTTTTCTAAAACAATAAAATTTAATGTGACCCACTTTGATTCCACAAATATCTACGAGTTAAATTCAGGAGGTGAAATGAGCAAGCAATCATTTGCACGTCGTCAAAACCAGTAACACCTCTACACAACAGAATATTTGTAACAAGCCAATGAAGACATTGTCCAGAGTTGGTATATGTAATATAGCCTGTGCAAGTTAGAGGATAGTGAATGGGCATGTCTATAAATTTTAAAGTGAAGAGAGGAGCAGTCAAATTATTGATGGGTAGAAAAATAGAACCTCACAAGTTGTTTATTTGTTTAATCGATTTGATGCGGTGGTTTCTAGGCATTTAAAATTCATGATATTTTATTTGTTTGCAGGGTTATTTCTAGGCATCTACAATATAAGGGGCAAGAGAAGAAACATGGTGTTTGTAGCGCCTCTTTTGCCACCTAGATGAGAAAAATGGAGGTTCTTGCAAGCTTAGTTGGGTTTGCTAAGCAGGACAGCTGTAAGAAAAAGGGTTAGAGAAAGAAATATAAAAGAACAACTAAGAATTAAACTAAGAAATAAAATAACAACTAAACTAGTGAGCATAGGGGCATAAGAACAAAAGAAACAATAAGACCCATGTCACCAATGGTAAGGTTTATATCAGTGAAAGAAAACACCAAGAAGAAAGAGGACTATGAGTCCCTTCTTCCTCTAAGGGAGGGCTCTTGGACCCCCACAAATAAGCTCTTCTTACGACTTTGAATGAAAATGGTGAAAGAATTCTTTGCTAATCCACTCAAGGGGTGAGATGGATTTCCCAATGTAATGGTGCTAGTATACTCTTGATGAGAATAGAGGATTCATCAAGAGAATAGTAGCAGCATAACTTTGCTATTGAATTCCTTAAAAAAAGAAGTGCACCCATGGCCTTTTTATAGCACCTCTTTGAGGTATTGTGCAACCAGCTTGTAGTGTTGAAAGAGGCTAATTAGGGCATTTTTAGGTCTTTGACCAGCCACCCAGTCAGATATAGTCCATATTTGAGTGTCAAATCAACTTGGAAGATGAACCAGAAATGGGTGGGAGGCCGAACACTCTCATAAATGCGTTGTTCTCATATGTGTGCAGATTTTAGTGACCACAGTCGTGCATCGGGCGCATGTGCATTTTTCCTGCGTTTCTGTTTTGCGCATGTGCATGCATGCCCTGCGTAGTCATAGAGCACTTTAATTTTCTCACTGGTTGTATATATTTGTACCCTTTGGAAATGATTTTGTGGTAATTTTGTTCCATGGATGACCTCATAACTGTTTGACGATGTGAGCCAACCACATTGAGAGCGTGCATTTAAAGCTGAGGAGAGAGGCACAGCCTCATTCAAATTTGAAATGAATGTAATTTAAATGCTTAGGCTGGTGAGCCATGGAAGCCATGCCTTTGCACAGGCTGTAGATAAGATAGGCATTTAATGTGTGTATGGCTGAGATCTAGATCCGATTCTGGACTAGCCAGCACATTGAATGTAATTTATTAGAGTAGGTGAACCTGGAGGGAAGCGCTCAAAGAGCCCCTCAGGTAAAAGAGATTTGATATCTCATTTTGAGTTAGTTTAGCTAGAGAGCATCTGCATGTAGAGAGAGAGGAGAGGAGCCAGAGAGAGCTCAGGAACACCATTGCAAAGATAGAGGCATTTTGCCATTTTTAATATAACAGAGCAGTTTTTCCTGCATGATATTCTGTGTATATGGATGTCTGTATGTGTTCCCTATGTATGCTATGAATGTAGGATTGTTGATGCATTCTGCAGGAGTTCATTTGATTTCAGGGTGAAGGTCTTTGAGGCTTCACGCCAGGAGGGTGTGATAGAACGCTGAGGGTTCTGAGAGCTGTGCACAGAGGATGCACTTCTGAACTCTGCGAAGTCAGACAAAGATGTGCTGAGGCATAGGAACTAAAGTCAACAGCTCAGAGGAAGAAGAACTTGGAGGTTACTGAACACCTCAGGAGGCAAGGCTATGTAGCTGAAACACAGTTGCAGATAGAACTTTGCTGTAAGTTCTGTAGAGCTCTGCCAGGTGGGCATTGAGCGTATGTGCTACGGTGCATTTGAGAAGAACTCTGCTAAGAGTTTGAAGACTGAAAGCAGAATCCCTGAGGATTCTAGAAGGCTCTGCCAGGTGGGCATTGATCAGGTGCGTAGGCACGTAGAGAGAGAAGGAGAGCTCTGCTAGAAGGGCATTGAGCAGGTGCAAAGGGTGCACAGAGGGAGCCCAGAACTACTGAACGTTCTGTGGAGAAGATACTCCGCCAGTAGGGCATTGATAAAGTGTGCAGATATGCACAGAGGTGAAGAAAACTCTTTGAGTTCTAGATCTGAAGGAAGAGTCCATTAAGGGACCTTTACTGGGTTGCTAAACACCCAGAAGGCTCAGTAAGAAGTTGCTTGAGTAGCAGAATAGCCAGGAAGGCGTTAATTTCTCCATCTGAGGGAGAAGAAGGACAAAATCCCCCAAGGGGTCTGAGTGTTTGCGTAAGCTCAGGATGGACAACACTGGTGAGTGCATCTGAAGACTCTACAAGGAGTGTAAGAGTTGGGAGAATCCTTCGAGGATTCAAAGACAAAATCCCAGGAGGGTCAGCGTTGTATATGCATAGCGAGGCTCAATATTGTGGAGCTCGTAGAGGAAACAGACAAAGGTCGAGACCTTTGAAAGATTGAAGTTCTCCCAAGTCTAGGAAGAATAGATCTAGACCATTAAAGATTCACGTCCAAGGGAGCTCTAGAGGAAGGGCATAGAAGGAGGAGACCACCAGCCGTCGGATCTCACTTGGAAATCCCGACATCCGTTGGATCGGGAAAGGGTGCACACAGTTTAACCTCTGGAGGAGGAGCGCATGAGGAGGATTTATCTGAGCCATCAGATCTTGGATCAGATCACCGACAGCCATCATATCTGCAAGATTCACATGAGAATTAACACCGTGAATTGGAGGAAAGAAGTCTCGACAGGCATCGGGATATCAGCCATCAGGAAATCAGGATTCTCGAGGGTGAGAGAATTGAGTCTTCGCAAGTTGCAAAATCCTGACGAGATCTAGACCATCCGTTGGTAGAGGACATGTGGCGGAGATCAAGTGCCATCAATGTTTTGGCACATCGGGAAATCAACATTCCCATGGACAAGAGATCAGGGAAGTATGAATCGGAAACCTCAAAAAAATTTGAGTCGTCCATTTACACAAGACAGGTGTCAGGAATCAGATGAGAGTCAAAAATCAGGAAATCAGAGTTCCTGAGGACAAGAGAATCGAGACATCGAAAGTCTTGAAATATTGGAGGAATCGGGACCGTCCATCTAGAAGGACGCGTGGCAGGAGATCGATGACATCGGCAAAAGTCCCGACAGGAAGTCGTTCATCGGCAAATCAGGAATCGAGATATCAAAGATCTCGGTGACGAGTGGCTCGTGCATTTCAAAATCGCGATCTACGAAACCCCGATGAGTTGGGGGCAGCTGTCACCACAACAAAGAAGGAGGACAAAGGCGTAGTGGAGGCTAGTTGTCAACGATCTCGAGGAAGTCAGGGATCATCATATCGTGAGTCCCATGGACTTGTGCCTTTTGACATTGGGAACCCCGTAGCCCCAATGGGGTAAGGTAGTGGTCATGAAGTGGTGGTCACGTTGACCAAGGCCTAGCCAGGAGGGCTAGCGCATAAAGGGGCATATCGCAAATCGAGAAATCGGGAATCCTGGGGACAAGGAGTCCACACCCTTTGATATTGCGATGGGGAAAAACCCTGATAAGAGTTTGACTGCGGTCATATGGTATGCGGTCACGTGGACTGTGATATAGCCGGGAAGGGCCAACGCACAAAGGGCACATCGTGTTTTTAAAGCTTGAAACCCTGATGGATAGTATGGCTGCGGTCATATACGAGCAGGTCACATGGACTAGAACCTAGCCAGGAGGGGCTAAGGGCGAAGGAGAGCTCATCGGGAATTTGGAACTTGAAACCCCGATAGAGGGATATAAGGCAGCGGTCTTATGATATGTGGTTGTATGGACCAGGGTATAGTTGGTAGGGGCTAAGACCAGGGACAGAGCTCATCGGCAATCAAGGAATTGAGAGATGAGAAACTCTTGACAACGGGGAACGTGAAACCCCGAACCCCGACATTGAATTGGGGAAGAGATCACGGTGAAGTGCAGGGAGCCGTGTGGGTTTTGAAAAGGACCTGTGGATCGGGTATTTGAGCAGAGATTCCACTCAGGAATATAAAGAGTCTCTTCAGCTCAGTAACAAGGAGAAATTGAATGATCCTGTAAGTAGGGGATAGCGACAAGGTGTGGTCACGTATCCTACTGCGTCAAGTGGTATCGGAGCGGGATTCTATTTGTATATTGTAGACAGAGGAGGCAAAAGGAAGATAGAGTTGTTGAGGACTCTGTGACGATTGTTTGCAGGTAGGCAATAGTCGAGAAGGCAGTCAACAAGACTGTAGGATGAAGCTAAGCACTCAGGATTGCAGGAGTGATAGCAGCAGGTTTGCTAGGGAGGCAGACAGGGACAGTGCGATGGCTACCGAAGGCCATAGGCACGCTGGGAAGAAGAGCAAGGCAGAAGAGCTTGCAAAAATGGATGAAGAACTTGCCGACATCAGAGTCGAAATAGAGAAGCTTGAATTGAGAATGCAGCAAGAGGTAAAATCGAGATGGGTGCATGAGTGGCCCATGCAGAAGCCAAAGGCAAGTTGGCCAGTCAAACAGTTGATGGTCATGAGACAGCGTAGGCTGTTGAGAAAATGGCTGAAGTATGTTGAAAACCTCAAGGCCACCGAGGAGGAAGAAATGGTTTACATATGTGAACCAGAGATTGGAGACATTATTGGTGAGGAGAATGATCAGAGATCACTGCGGGATCTCATAGACTGCCAGGAGGGTAGTGGAATCATCTTAAATTGCTAGGTGGGCAGAGATGAAAATTTGAGACCATTTGAAGGTCTCATGGAGAGTTCAATTCAGCAAGGAGTGCTGATGAAGATGGGATCGGTTGATCTCATGGTCTGCCAGGAGGGCAGCAGAGACATCCCATATTGCCAGGTTGGCAGGGATGAGCAGGTGAGCTTGGATCAGCCCGAGAAGCTGACAGAGCAGGTGAGACTGTCTGAGGGTCTCATAAATTCAGAGAAGAATTTAGATCAGCATATGCAGCTGACAGAGGAAGATCAGAATGACCTTCTGATGATTGGGGGAATTGGGATATTCCTACCATGTGCCCAGGAGGAGGCAAAAATCGATGTTGCAAATGGTGCAGCAGCAGAACAGTCACAGCTGACAATGACTGTCAGGGAAGAAGAAGAATTGGAACAGACTTTGGGAGCTACCCGAGCAGAAGGAAAAGAGAGCGAGCATTCTAAGGAGTGTCTCAGCATATTCATCCAGGGAGATAAAAATCCAGAAGTTGTAGCACTGAAGCTAGTAGCGGAGGAAGCCGAAGAGCAGGCAGGTAAAGTTATCACTCCATGGGAGATGGAGCTGGAGATGTTGGAGGATTGGTTGAACAATCCAGGGCCACCAATAGAACTAACAGAAGTTGAGCTGTCAAGGAAGGTGACTGAACAACAAGTCAGTCAAAGGGAGACTGTAGAGCTGAAGTCTACAGTAGAGTGGCAACTTGAGGCCACAAATGAAGATGAAGAAGGAAGCATGGGAGATCATGGTGATCTACCCAATTGCAAACAATTTTTGCAGCTGAGGAGACTGCAACAATAGGGCCAGCCATTGGAGCAGTTGGACCAAGTGATAGAAGATATCAGAAGGATGATGGTAGAGTCAGTAGAAACTGCTAGCGAGGAGAGGCTGAGAAGAAGGAAAGAAGCAGCAACAGCAGGAGGATGGAGTGGATGGACAGCTCCAGGGGAAGCTCATGAGTAGGAGCTCATGATTTTTGCATCTGTGGAGTATGATGCAGGAGCATCGCTCCACGTCAGCGGCCAACTAGCCAGCCACGTCAAGAGTGTGCATTTAAAGCTAAGGAGAGAGGCGCAGCCTCATTCAAATTTGAAATGAATGTAATTTAAATGCTTAGGCTGGTGAGCCATGGAAGTCGTGCCTTTGTGGAGGCTGTAGATAAGATAGGCATTTAATGTGTGTATGGCTGAGATCTAGATCTGATTCTGGACTAGACAGCCCATTGAATGTAATTTATTAGAGTAGGTGAACCTAGAGGGAAGCGCTCGAAGAGCCCCTCAGGTAAAAGAGATTTGATATCTCATTTTGAGTTAGTTGAGCTAGAGAGCATCTGCATGTAGAGAGAGAGGAGAGGATCCAGAGAGAGCTCAGGAACACCATTGTAAAGATACAAGCATTTTTCCACTTTTAATATAATAAAGCAGTTTTTCCTGCATGATATTCTGTGTATATGGATGTCTGTATGTGTTCCCTATGTATGTTGTGAATGTAGGATTGTTGATGCATTCTGTAGGAGTTCGTTTGATTTTAGGGTGAAGCTCTTTGAGGCTTCACGCCAGGAGGGTGTGACAGAACGTTGAGGGTTCTGATAGCTGTGCACAGAGGATGCACTTCTGAACTCTGCGGAGTCCGACAAAGACATGCTGAGGCACAAGAACTAAAGTCAACAACTCATAGGAAGAAGACCTTGGAGGTTACTGAACACCTCAGGAGGCAAGGATGTGTATATGAAACATAGTTGCAGATAGAACTTTGTTGTAAGTTCTGTAGAGCTTTTCCAGGTGGGCACTGAGCGTATGTGCTACCATGCATTTGAGAAGAACTCTGCTGAGAGTTTGAAGACTGAAGGAAGAATCACTGAGGATTCTGGAAGGCTCTACCAGGTGGGCATTGAGCAGGTGCGTAGGCATGTAGAGAGAGAAGGAGAGCTCTACCAGAAGGGCATTGAGCAGGTGCAAAGGGTGCACAGAGGGAGCCCAAAACTACTGAACGTTCTGTGGAGAAGATACTCTGCCAGGAGGGCATCGAGGAAGTGTACAGATAGGCACAAAGGTGAAGAGAACTCTTTGAGTTCTGGAGATGAAGGAAGAGTCCACTAAGGGACCTTTACTGGGTTGTTGAACACCCAGAAGGCTCAGTAAGAAGTCACTTGAGCAGCAGAACAGCCAAGAAGGCGTTAATTTCTCCATCCGAGGGAGAAGAAGGAAAAAATCCCCCAAGGGGTCTAAGTGTTTGCATAAGCTCAGGATGGACAGCACCGGTGAGTGCATCTGAAGACTCTGCAAGGAGTGCAAGAGTTGGGAGAATCCTTCGAGGATTCAAAGACAAAAGCCCAGGAGGGGTCAGCGTTGTATACGCGCAGTGAGGCTCAAGATTGTGGAGCTCGCAGAGGAAACAGAGAAATGTCGAGACCTTTGAAAGATTGAAGTTCTCCCAAGTCTGGGAAGAACAGATCTGGACCATTGAAGATTCATGTCCAAGGGATATCTAGAGGAAGGGCACAGAAGGAGGAGACTGCCAGCCATCGGATCTCACTTGGAAATCCCGACATCCGTTCGATCGGGAAAGGGTGCGCACAGTTTAACCTCTGGAGGAGGAGCGCACGAGGAGGATTTATCTAAGCTGTCAGATCTTGGATCAGATCATCGACAGCTGGTGGATCTACAAGAGTCACGCGGGAATTAACCCTGTGAATAGGAGGAAAGAAGTCCCGACAGGCATCGGGATATCAGCCATCGGGAAATCGGGATTCTCGAGGGCGAGAGAATTGAGTCTTTGCAAGTTGTGAAATCCCGATGAGATCTGGACTGTTCATTGGCAGAGGACACGTGGCAGAGATCAAGCGCCATCGGTGTTTTGGCACATCAAGAAATCGACATTCCCGTGGACAAGAGATCAAGGAAGTCTGAATCGAAAACCCCGACAAAATTTGAGTCGTCTGTTTACACGGGACAGGTGTCAGGAATCGGACGAGAGTCAGAAATCAGGAAATCGGAGTTCCTGAGGACAAGAGAATCGAGACATCGAAAGTCTCAAAATCCCAGAGGAATTGGGACCATCCATCTAGAAGGACGCATGGAAGGATATCGGTGACATCGGCGAAAGTCCCGACAGGAGGTCGTTCATCGGCAAATCGGGAATCGGGATATCGGAGATCCCGATGACGAGTGGCTCGTGCATTTTGAAATCGCGATCCGTGAAACCCTGATGAATGGGGGCCAGCTGTCACCACAGCAGAGAAGGAGGATAGAGGCGTAGTGGAGGCCAGCTGTCAACGATCCGAAGGAAGTCGGGGATCAGCACATCGCGAGTCTCTTGGACTTGTGCCTTTTGACATTGGGAACCCCGTAGCCCCAACGGGGTAAGGTAGTGGTCATGAAGTGGTGGTCACATTGACCAGGGCCTAGCCAGGAGGGCTAGTGCATAAAGTGGCATATCGTAAATCGAGAAATCGAGAATCCTGGGGACTAGGAGTCCAAACCCTTTGATATTGCGATGGGGAAAAACCCCGATGAGAGTTTGACTATGGTCATATGGTATGCGATCACGTGGACCGTGATATAGCTGGGATGGGCCAGCGCACAAAGGGCACATCGGCTTTTTAAAGCTTGAAACCTCGATGGAGAGTATGGCTACAGTCATATACGAGCAGGTCACATGGACCAGAACCTAGCTAGGAGGGGCTAAGGGCGAAGGAGAGCTCATCGGGAATTTGGAACTTGAAACCCCGATAGAGGGATATAAGGTAGCGGTCTTATGGTATGTGGTCATATGGACCAGGGTATAGCTGGTAGGGGCTAAGACTAGGGAAAGAGCTCATCGACATTCGGGAAATCGAGAGATGAGAAACTCTCAACAATGGGGAAAGTGAAACCCCGAACCCCGACATTGAATTGGGGAAGAGATCACGGTGAAGTGCAGGGAGCTGTGTGGGATTTGAAAAGGACCTGTGGATCAGGTATTTGAGCAGAGATTCCACTCAGGAATCTAAAGAGTTGCTTCAGCTCAGTAACAAGGAGAAATTGAACGATTCTATAAGTAGGGGATAGCGACGGGGTGTGGTCACGTATCCTACTGCGTCATGATGCTGGATTCTTGTAACCATTTGCAGATGAAATTTTAGTGATAAAAGATGCCCCCTGATGGATGAGGTTAGGAGCATACATATAGCCAAAATTCATCAATGTTTCTTCTACTGAGAGTGTCGTTGTAAGAGAGAGAGATAGTGGGATTGTCAAGAGTTACCCATTGGAGGGAGAAGGGAACCTATAGAACCCAACCTTTCATAAGGTGTGTAAAAATAAATTGTGTACAAATGAGGCAGGTATGCCCCATGCTCATGTCATGTAACTCAAAAAGGAATGGTATGTTGATGTGAACAACTCTAGTGCCCTCGGGGGTAGTCGTGATAAAGGCAGAAGACAATTCTATGGAGGAACATACTCTTAATAGTAGGCAGTGACATCTGTAAGAAATATCATGGATTCTATAGGCATTGATAGCCCAACCAAGTTCAGAGGTCTTCGGAAAATATAATAAATAACTGCAATAGTCACAAAGTAAGACCCACCGTAACATGAGAAAGTGTTGAAGTCGAATGTTATAGGGGTCAAAGACAACAACAAGCAATTGTGGGTCTCCCTGTGCCGTCCGAGACCTCTCATTGGAAAGGTAAAGAGAGTCAAGATATTAACTCAGAAGCTGACCCTATTTATATTCTCTCATGATCTGCCCTATATTTATATTCTCTCCTTCACCTGGTTGTGAAGCTCCTTCATCGCTTCAGTGAAATCTTCTACACTAGTGCTCCTAGTCACAGTTTGTGTTGAATCCCTCAACTCAGAAATTCCTCTTGGTTGTATGCCATAGACAATCTGAAATGGACTTTGTCCCATGCTTTTTTTGATTGAATCGTTGTAAGCAAACTCCTCCTGTGGTAATATGTTGTCCCACTAGCTGTGGTGTTCTGTCACCAAACTCCTCAGCAAGTCTCCTAGACTTTTGTTCATGACTTCTGTCTATCCATCCGTCTAAGGATGATAAGCTGAACTAAATGAAAAGTTCATTCCCAAATTTTTCCATAAGGTTCTCCAGAAGTGTCCTACGAACTTAGTGTCTCGATCTGAAACTATGCTCCTTGGTAAGCCGTGAAGTCGAATGACTTGTTTGAAAAATAGGTTCGCAATGTGAGTTGTGTTACTAGTTTTCTGACATGGAATGAAATGTGCCATTTTTGAAAATCTATCCACCACCACAAAGATTGAGTCGAACCCTCTTTATGTTCTCGGCATCCCCAATATGAAGTTCATGTTGACTGCATCCCACAGCCTGTCAGGTATGGGTAACAGTTGATAAAAGCCTGCATTCTGCCTCTTTCCCTTCGAATGTTGACAAATTCTGCATCTATCCACAAATTGTTTGACGTATTCTCACATTCCTAGCCAAAACTATGACTCATTCAACTTTGTGAATGTCTTGTCATGACCGAAATGTTCGGTCAATCCTCCACTATGTTTCTCTTTCAACAAATTATCCCTCATGGAGCATTTTGGAATACAAAGTTGATTACCTTTAAATAGTAATCCTTCCTGGATCATGTATTCTTCCCATTGGCTTCTATCCCTGAGAATTGGATTCTCAGCTGCTTCATAAGCCTCTTTAAAATCTATATCATCTCTATACATGTCCCTGAGATCATCAAAACCCAATGTTTTGACTCTGAACTCCTGCAATAGAAAACACTTCCTGCTCAAAGCATCAACAACTTTGTTAGCAATTCCAGAAATATGTTTAATCACAAAAGTGAAATTTTGCATATATTCAACCCATTTAACATGTATTTGATTCAACTTCTCCTGTTGAGTCACAAATTGCAATGCATGATTATCACTATACAATACAAAATCTTTGGGAATCAAGTAATGTCTCCATTTTTTCAATTCTTGAACAATAGCATAGAACTCCTTGTCATACGTGGAGTATTTTATCTTGGCTTCATTCAGCTTCTTGCTGAAATATGCTATCGTCCTATCTTCTTGACTCAAGACTGCCCCTATTGCAAATCCACTTGCATCACATTTTACTTGAAATGTCTTTTTAAAATCCAGCAACACCAAAATTGGTTGTTTCGTGATTCTCCTTTTCAACAAATTAAAACTCTTTTTGGCTTCTTTTGTCTAGTGAAAATATTTGTGTCTCTTCTTCACTGTGTCCATCATCATTGCACTAATTCCACTAAAATTCCTGATGAACTTCCAGTAGAAACTAGCCAATCCATGAAAACTTCAAACTTCAAAGCTATTCTTTGGTGACAGCGAATTCTTAATCACCTCCACCTTATCTGGATCCATCCTCAACTTATCTGCAGAAATAAAAAAACCCAAATAAATGAGCTCTATCTTCATGAATGAGGATTTCTTCATGTTTATCAGCATCTTCTCCTGCTATAACCACTGCATCACTATAGCCAAATGTTTCATATGATCTGCCTTTGTTTTACTAAAAATCAGTATGTCATCAAGGTACACAATGACAAATTTTCCGATGAAATCCTTCAGGACTTCATTCATCAACCGTATGAAAGTACTCTACATGTTTGTTAAACCAAATGGCATGAAAAGCCATTCGTATAACCTTTCATTGGTTTTGAATGCTATATTCCATTCATCTCCTTCTCTCATATGAATTTGTTGATAACCACTCTTCAAGTCAATCTTCGAAAAAAAAAATTCTCCACTCAAGCAATCCATCAAATCATCCATCCTTGGCAATGGAAATCTGTACCTGATGGTTATTCTGTTGATCACTCTCGATTCAGTACACATTCTCCAGCCTCCATCTTTCTTCGGACTGAGCATCGTCGAAACAACACATGGACTCAAGCTTTCTTTGACCAAACCTTTGTCCAACAAATCCTGAACTTGTCTTTTGACCTCTTCATTCTCTTGCAGCATCAACCTATACACTGCTTTGTTTGGAAAACTAGCTCCTGGTATGAGATCAATGTGATGACTCACACTTCTAATCGGTGGCAATGAACAAGGTAGTTCATCCACTACTATATTAATGAACTCTTCCATCAGTTCCTGAACCTCTTCCAGTAAATCATCTACCTTTATGCTAGTTAAAAAAATCTTTGGCTTCCTGACCACAATGAATTGTGGTTCCTCCTTCTTAATCTCTGTAAGAAGTTCCTTCCCACTCATGAGAAGTACAGTGTTGCTTACTTCAGGTTTCACCTCTTTATCTTTGATTGGAAGCGACATGTGAGTTCTCCCATTCTTCTCTAGGGTGTATGTGTTCATTCTCTCATCATGAATCACATTCCTGTCATATTGTCACGGTCAACCCAGCAATAGATGACAAACATCCATAGGAATAACATCACAAAGTATTTCATCTTTATACCCTCCTATTTTAAATTCAACTAAACATTACTTAGTGACATTTACCTGATGTCCTTTTGGAAACCACGAAACTTTGTATGGACTTGGATGTTCAATAGTCTCTAGCTCCATCTTTTCTACCATATTTGTTGAAATGAGATTATCCATGCTACCACTATCTACAATAACTTTGCATACCCTATCCTTGGTTTTGCAAGCAGTTTGAAAAAGTCTATTTCTTTGGACTGAACTCTCCACCTCCTTCTCTGCTGTCAAAAGAACTTTTCGCATCATCAACGGTCTTCCACCTTCAGCATCCTCTGCCTCAACATTTCTCCTTTGTGCTTCGGTGATGTGAGTCTCTCCTTCCTCTTTCTTCTTGTATGGACATTCATAAGACTTGTGTCCGACCTTTCCGCACGTGAAGTATTTTATCACTCCACCTCTTCCTCTTCCTCTACCTCTAGTATGAGGAAAAATGTTGTTATTAGCATACTCTCCTCTCTGATCAGCATACTGCCTTCTCTGTCCGGCATATTGCCCTTTCTTTGAGCTTCCATCTCTCTCAATCTGAGGTTTCTTCCATTCTTCCTTAGGCTTCTAATTTCTATCTTGGACAACTGATTTTCCCCTAGCTTGACTTCTGCCTCAGCCTCTTTGACCCTACTTTCGGCTTAGCTTCTCTTCCACCTTTAAGGCCATTTGATAAGCATCTTCCACCATTCGGATGGTCATCATGCTCATCTCATCCCGAATTTCGTATCTCATGCCATTCATATACTTGACAACCTTTTCATCATTACTTTCACGATGACTTGCTCTGATGTTCAGCCTGTAGAACTCTTCAGTATACTCCTTTACTGTCATCAGCTTCTGTCTCAAGTTCTGTATTCTTCGAAACAGAGTAATTTGGTAATCTCTAGGAATGAATTTCTCTTTCATCTTTGCAATCATCCTATCCCAACTCTTGATTTTTTGCTTACCTTGGCAACGTCTATCAGCTTGTAGTTCATCCCACCACAATGATGGATGTCCGTTAAGTCTCGTGACAGCATGTTTAACCTTCTTGTCTTCTTCGACATCTTCATAGTCAAAATATGTGTCCATAGCTCTAATCCAGTCTAGAAGCTCCTCAACATCCAGGTTTCCCTCATAAACTGGAATGTCCATTTTGGCTCTTGCACTCATTCTTGCAACTCTAATCAAGCGTTCATGTGCTACATATTTTGCTGCAATTTCTTCTTCTTCATGTCCAATGTCATCTTCACTTTTGGACTCATTGACATCTCCAATATCAGCTCTGTGCGTTTGGTTTATTTCTACATCCACAAGTCTGGCACGAATGTCATACAGATATCTTTCCACTTCTGGATTCTGCACCTACCTGCCCCTTCCTTTTGGCATTTCCCTATCCTCTGGTGGATCGGGTGTTTGTCTATCCCTTCTCCTAGGCGGCATGGCTGAAATTCCTTCTTGCTTTTCCTACCTGAAATATACAAACAAGAATCAGGCTCTGATACCAGATGATGCAGACGCCGACCCTATCATCCCTCGAGTCGATAGTTTTCTACAGGATCTCTCTATTTTATGCCCTTGAGTCAGATTGACTCTCCGATTCCTCTTCGGGGAATCCAACACACACAAAATGATGCTTCTCCATAGGTCCTTGTGAATTGAGCTCACGTGATCAAACATGAAGCTTCAATTCCAGCTTTCCTTTGACCAAATGATGTGGTTGTGTCTCTCGTGATTTCGAAACCTCTCCTTCCCAATCTTCAACTCTCCACATTTTGAGATCCAAATCTCCAATGTGCCTAAGTGCTTGTCACAACTCGCCACTTGTGAGTTCGTGATTCGAAACTCCCAACTCTTGCTTCCAAATCTCGCGATACCCAAAATGTCAATATGGGCACGCTCCTTCTCTTATCAATGCCCTCCGCGCGTGACCACTGACTAGGCCTAACTCTAGCACTTTTCGCTTCTTGCCACTTCATGAGTTTCGATGTCAAACTCCTGGATGTTGTCTCACGAATCCCTAAGACACAAGAGGTCAACAGGTATTGAATTCTTTCAAAAGATGACACACGTCCACCCATCTCTTCCAAGGGCCCACCTTGCAATTCTGCGACAAGTCCCTCATGCTATCTTCGCACTTCATGATTTCGCTCCTCAAGCGGTGCCACCTTTGTATCCCCGACACCTGAAGTGCCGAGATCCTGAACTTGTCAACAACCTTATCGCAACTTGCGACTTCAGGACTTTTGGAATGGAAGTCTCGACCTTCTATCCTCTGAAACGCCGAAATGGTGAATCCTTATACACGTCATCGATAGCTGGCCCCACACACACGTTTCTTTGCCCCTTCAAGACTTCTCCTTTCACAACCTAGAGTACCCAACCTTTGGGCTCTCACCTCGCGAACCCCCAAACTCATGAGATCTCTAGATATCTGCCACTTGTCCTCCCTGAATGGATGGCTCTGATCCACTCGCCACTTCACTACTCACCTTTCACGACTTCACGAACATTGATACAAAACTTTCGACCCTTCAACTCACGAAACCCCGAAATGAACTTTCAGGGGTAGATCCAACGGTCCATGTTGATCTTGATCAACGGCTCTAGTTTCCCTTAGGCTTGTGCTTCAGAATAGAAACCACCATAATCTCCCTACTTGTCTGTGAGATTTGATGGCTCACGGGACTTCATGAATTCTCCACGGAGAATTATGACCATCCGTCTCTTCCTCAAGAATTCCCATAAATTTAACAAAGTTTTCTTGCACAGAACTTACCCGCCTGCAACACGACATTGCTGCACCTCCTTTCAACACCTCAAGGCATCAACCTTCTGTGATTTTCTTCGACGACTATGAAGACTCTATCCCTCCTGAGCTTTATCCAACTCTGAGTCTTAAAGAAGACTCCTGCACACACTCCTTGTGGAAAATCCTTCAATTACTTCAAAGAATTGAATTCCTTCGACTCTATGCACTCCCTGCAGCAATAGTCTCTTGACACTCCTCCAGGTCTTACAAACCCTGAAACTACTCTCGGCCCGTGCACACTTTGCACAGCTACTGTGCCTAACTACACTTCTGAGGAAATGAGAACAAAAGCTATCCTATCTGAGCTTTCAGAGAAAAAACTCTGAACCCTTTTTCAACGCACTCCTTGTGGACAATTCAACTGCACTCCTTGCAGGAACTCTCACTCAGACAGAAGAACAATTGAAACTCATTTCCCCTACTCTTTCTCTCTCTCTCAAATTTCAGACATTTAACAAGAAATCATACACACATAGCATAAACAACAAATGCATGACAGAAAGAGTAAAACATTCATGAGAATAACATTCAACAATGCATACACAGAGAGTATCACAACACCATGAATCTGAGTCAAGGATTTTTTGTATTAATCCAGAACTTTTGTACATGGAATTCTTCTACATAGCTCTCTGCTTCTTCTCTTCTCTGCTCTATGATCTCATCTTGACAATAATAATACAATTATACAATGAGGGTGTCTATATCCTATTTCCCTCTTGCACTCTAAACTGTCTATTCTAAGCATTAAATTCTATCTACCTACATTCATTAAACATAAAGGCTCCTATCTACTATGGACAAGAGCGGATTGCTCAAGGTCCTTTTACAATTCTCCTCCATAAATGTGAGTACGCCCCTATTAACTATTCCATTAATTATATGGCACTTTCAAACTTCAAAAGATTTCAACAAGAAATGTGTTGACGCTTGTCCAGTTGTCCTCCACATCCACACGTGCTTGCTCCCTGTTGGCGATGCTCTTGCATCAGATATTGTCGCCCTTCTGGAAACGATGCTGATGTCGAAAAAAAGGGGGACACCACACCAAGAAGCAAAGGGCTTCGTGAAATCTACTAGGTGAGGGTAGGAACTGGAGGAGGTACATGGACGATGTCAATATGTAGGAAGACTCAAGACTTCCCTTGGTTGGGGTTATATGTGAAGTATAAGTGGCTACAACCGTTCAACTAGGTCAAGTGTCATGGGGACAACAAGATGTGGGATAAGGTGCGCCAGAGGCAGGATAAAGTGAACAAACTCAAAGGGCAGAGGTAAGTGGCCTATGGGACACTCGGAGTATACTGACGATGTCAACTAGGGTATATGATAAGGAGTTCCCCAACCAAGGGTGACATGGGTTGCGTTTGCCAAAAAAAAATGGAAGAATGTCACCAAAGGGGACGACAAAAAGATATGTAAATGTTGGAAACAAAGGCTTTTTACAAAGTAAATAAAGAATAATTTGGGAGGAGTGTACAAATACAAAAATGGGTGCCCCAATGTAATATGGTTGGGCCAGTTAGGGCGCAATTTTCTTGGATAATTGGTGGAGGGTGGGGGCCCCATGGGTGGGTTTATGTATGAGGTAGGTGAAATGGAGGGAAATTTGCAGAGGGGCAAATTGATTTGTGGATGAAATGGAGTGGTTCATGATACTGTGGAGGGGTAGTCAAAATAGAACCTTGAAGAAATAATTTGGGAGTCTAGTGGGAAAGGGAGCAAAATGAGGAGAGGAGCATGTGGCTGATTTGTGACATGATGTAAGACTATTAGGACTCCCATCCCTAAAGGGTTGAAAAACAACATGAGTGTCAAAGTGAAAAAGGGTGCTATAAATGGGACAACTCATGTGGGGGAGAGTGCTACCAGGGGATAGTACCTAAGATGTAATGGAGGTGTTGGTACTGTAGAGCCGGAGATGGGGATCCTAGAGGTACATGTCAAAGGGTGTGACTGGAGATGCAATTGAGATTCAGAGGGAATGATTACATGCCAGTGATGATTATATACCTAAAGGTGTTGTGTTGATGTATGATGACCAAGTACCTGCACACATGAAAACCAAATACCCAACGTGAACAATATCTGAAGAGAATCGAACATACAAGCATTTATTTGATAATTTTGAACATGAGCATGTGTACCTGGACGGGGTATGAAAAAGTGGTGCCCCGGGGACTAAGGATAAAAAGTGGCACGGGGACTTTCTTGATGTAGATGATAGGATGTTGATCCCGTGGCTGAAGAAGGATCGAAGAACGAACACCCAAAGCTACCGAAATGGTGGTTGGAAGTTTGGCGAAAAGACCTATATATAGCTATAGGGCCCACATTGCCACCTCATTTGTACTTGCTTCCAGAGTGACTGGATGAGAGGTATTTAGAGGAGATTTGGAGATTCTAGGAGAACAAGGCAGCCAATCCAAGACCACCGAGCTTCAGGTTAGTAGTCTTATTGTCCTGCATAGAAGTAGATTTGCATTTTATAGGCAGGGCCTATATGGAGGGCTGTACAGGGGGTTTGATGGGTGTGGGCCCCCCAGTGCACAGGCGATCCAGAAATATGTGTGCATGCGTGCATGGCTATTATCCGGATATCCATGCATGGGTGTGCCCATAGGGGGGACAAAGGTGTGCATGATATGTGTGCCTATTTGCTACACAGCGGTGCATGGGTGCGCAAATGTGTGGTGGACAGGCGCATTGTGATGCACACTTGTGTTCGTGATAGGTGCGCATGGAGGTGCCCCTGTAGGGTGGGCAGGTGCGCATGCATGCACACCTGCGGGATGGATAGGCACGCCTGTGTGCATGCCTGTGGGGTGAATAGGTGTGCATATGTGCATGCTTGTGGGGTGGAAAGGCGCACATATGTGCGCGCCTATGGTTTAAACAACCGTGCCTTGGGGACAAGGTTGAAGGGTGTAAAAATTATCTTTTTTAATGTTTTTTATGGTCAATATGGCTGACCTAGGAGTGTATTATGTGGTTGCAAGAAATCATTTTGCACAATGATGGTTGGCTGGCGAGAGAGGGATTGGTCCCAGTTGAGGGATGTCGTAGCTATTGAGGAGTCAGGGGTTCATGCCACTTTGGCAACCTGTGGGCTGTTATAGTTCTTTGAGTGCCCATTGATACAAGTGCAGGAGTATCTCCTATAGTTTCTGATTCAGATGTGGAGTCCATACCTACATTGCTTTATGGTGCGGGGAGAGCATATCGCCTTCACTGTAGTGGAGGACATATACTTTTTGAATGGGCTCCCTTTTCGAGGAATGCCCCTACCAACAGAGCCAATGTTACCGATGGATGTGTCATTAGCGACTTTGGTCCAGAGGTATTGTTCGAGGGAGAACTACATGTCGGGCTCTGTCATGAGCATCAGGGTGATGGATGCTCTAGCGCATCACTATGTAGTAGCGATGATTGTGAGGGTGTATGGGTCCCTTGTGACTCAATGGATCAGTGGTGGTCATCTGAGGGTTATGGGGAGGGCACTGGCCGGTGAGCACTTTGCCTGGGGGTTGACATTGCATGCTAGAATGGTGGGGCAGCTGGACAGATTTTGGTCTATCGATATAGGGGACTTTGCCTTTGGGTCCATCTTGGTGGCCTGGTTTTTGGAGAGGGTGCCGATGTTGCACCCTAGGATTTTATTAGGTGTTCCTGGGGCACAAGAGCCATGACTGAGGCACTGGTTGACGATTTTGGTTCACCACGGTGGTGGCGAGGGTGGCCATTTTTTCACAGCTGAGGAGGAACAGGTGTGGTGGTAGATGCCACAGGTTATACTGCACTATCCATACACTAGTGTTGACTTCCGGGGTGATCCAGACATGATGTTACCTCCAAGGGAGGTGTTTGATCACCAAGGTATGTTTATGAGTTTGATATGTTGATTTTTTGAGAAAGCATGATATGTGTATTTTGTATAGATGTTGATACTATTGTTTGTTTGTTTGCATGTGTAGATGTGGGACATCGCGGATGCGAGGTTGAGCTGCTGAGAGCACCGAATCACGAGGAGCTGGGGAGACCACTGCAAAGAGGGCTGTAGGCAGGAGAGAGACATTGGCGTGAGAACACTGAGGCGAGACCAGTTGAGGATGCGAGAGCAGTGAGGAGACATCGTTTTGATGACCCAGGTGCCAGGCCATCACATGCTCCTCCAGCAGACGTCAGGGGAGATTTTGAGGGTATTTGCCACTGCCTGGAGGCAATTCTATAGGGCATGCCTGAGGGCATGTGGTCACACATCCAGGATGAGGGCATCCTGGAGCAGTGTGTGGGAGTTATGTCAACATGGCGGGCCGTGGTGCAGCGCGCAGAAGTAGTAGGTGCTGCGATGACCGGATGGTTACCTCTGGGTCTGGAGGGACCAGTAGTGGGTGGGGGACCACCACCTGAGAGAGTGGAAGGAGGTGGTGCTCTAGAGGCACCTTGAGTGTCGCTCTATGTATTTTTGTATTTTGTATATAGGCTGGTGAGCCCATTTTGGTGTAGTGGCACCAATTTTGTACCAAGGTGCTTCATTGGCCTGCAGATGTTTGTATATTTTGTACGTAAACATTTTGATGGCACTGTGGACCGATTTATATATATATATGAGTATACATTTTGGGGTCTATGTGATGTTTACATGTGTTTTTTTGTGTGTTGATGATGTCTAATCGATATATGTTGTGACAAGTTTTTGACATTTTATGTGTGTGTAGAGGTATCTTGATGTGATATATGCCAATCTAACACAATGTTAGCTAAGTTATCTATAATTTGATTCAATTGTCTTGGAATATGTGTAAATGTAATGAAATCAAAATGTCAATATAAAATTCTAACTTGCAGGTATTTGCAAAAGAGGCAAGGATCACGGACACGGTACACATTGTTGAGCTGGAGGACGACTAGTTGAGAGTCGAGAAAGACACTAAGGTGACGAATACAATAATGTTGGGCATCGACGAGGAGGCCAATGACAATGGTGTATTCATCTTGGTTGTTGGTTGCTAAACCGAAACATATGCTGCTAGAGTGAAGCATTTCATGTGAGGGGGTATAGAGGGCCCAAGCTGCCGAAGCGAGATTTTGTGTCCAATGGCTGGCGCCGTCAGCATAATCGATGTGGTAGGTCGGTGGAGGAAGCATCTGTCAATATAAAAAATGGTAGTTTATACATGAGGGATGGAAAAAAGATTAAAAACACTATAAAATAAATAATCTAAAGTATAATGGCTACGCTTAGGCATAAAATTTCTTTAAGTATAACCCGTTGACGAGTTCTTTGAGAGAGAGGCCTTCAGGAGAGGCCAGGATGTATGTGCCTTTGGTGAGGAAATGTTGGATAATGTAGGGGCCATGCCATAGTGATTCGAATTTTCCATGACCAAGGGTATCATGAGCGATATCATAAGCAAGGACGAGATCACCTTCACGAAATGAGCGAAGGTTGACATGGTGATCAAAGGTGGCTTTTGACACTTTTTTGGCTGCTTCATTGTTTTGTAATGAAGATCGACGATCATCATCCAGGGACTCTAAGTTCAGCAAGCACTGCTCCAGTGGAGAAGTGTCAGGAAATAGCTCAATTGCGGTGTGTAAGGTGGGAATTTCTCACTCAATGGGAAGAGTGGCCTCAACTCCATGGACTAGATGAAATGGTGTGAAACCAGTGGTCGTTTTCATGGTCATATGGTAATCCCATAGCGCGTAAAATAACATATGGTGCCAATTGATCTTATGTTTATTAACCGTGCACTGTAACATGGTCTTGGGAACCTTGCTAACTGCTTCGACCTATCCATTAGACTGAGGGTAATATGGTGAGGCAAACTCGTGGGAGAATCCTAACTGAGATGAGATTTCAACAAAAATTTCATTCTCGAAGTGTTTCCCGTGATAAGAAACTAGTTGGAGTGGTACGTCAAAGCGGGATATGACGTGATTAAAGAAAAAATGCATTGCAGTGTCAAAAGTGTTGTTGAAGGTGGGCATAGATTCTGCCCATTTTGTGAAGTAATCGACTGCAACAATGTATTTGTGTACATTGTTGGATGGTGGATTACAAGTCATGAAGTGGATGCCCCATTTACAAAAGGGGCAGGTAGTAATGACTGGGTGGAGAAGAGCAGGTGGTGCTCGTGCTTTGTTGCTGTAAAGCTGACATTTCTCGCATCACTTCATGGCATGAATGCAATCATGCAACAATGTAGGCCAAAAATAACCTGCTCGGATGATTTTTCAGCAGTGGACATTCCCAAAAGATGGCCCCCACATGCGCCACTATGGCAATTGTTCAAGACTCTATCAGCCTCGTCAATAGTCAAGCATTGATGAAGTATGGTGTCGACCCCTCGCTGATATAAGATATCTCCGATGAGGAGATAGCGGGGGGCTTGGTTGCGAATATGACGATGATCATCTCAAGAGAAGTGGTTACTAAAATTTTGAGTTCAGAGGTAGATGAGGAGGTCGTCGTACCAAGGATCATCCAAAGTGATCTAAAAGAGATGTTCGTCGGGGAAGTCAATATTGATAGGGGCACTGATAGTATTAGAGGGGAAGGCCGTGAAAATTTCGGTGAGGACGAGATCTTTCTTTCTCTTGGGTGTTGAAAATTCAAGATTATACTCCTAAAGGATAACGATCCATTGGGAAAATCTGCCATTAATTTGTCGACGGCTGAGCAAGTATTGCATAGGGTTGGAATCTGCGACGACTTTAGTCGTGTGAAACAGAATGTAATGACGTAGTTTCTGGATTGCGAGGATGACTGCAAGGGCTAGTTTCTCTTCGTGTTTATACTTCAAGGGTGGCCCTGAGAGTTTTTTACTAACGTAGTAAATGACATGCTCACGATTGTCATCACCAATTTGAACAAGAACTCCTGCTACTAAGACAGCTGATGCTGAGATGTAGAGGATATAGTTGCAGTTATAGTCGGGTGAACTAATTAAAGGGGCATTAGACAATGTCATTTTAAGATCATCAAATGATTTTTGGGCATGTTCATCCTAGTGAAATGGGATGTCATGGCGTAGTAAGCGAAGGAAACCATGTGCTCGAGGGGTGTAGTTTCGGACAAATCGCCGTAGAAAGTTAGATTTTCCTTGTAGGCTCTAGAGTTGACGTAAATTCCGAGGGGTGGAATTTCTATGATGGCTTGGACTTTGAGGGGGTCCACGGTAATACCTCTTTGGGAAACGATGAATATGAGGAGGTGCCCCGCAATGACATAGAAAACGCACTTGAGGGGATTCAAGCAGATGTTATACTGATGACACCATTGGAAGATGATCCATAAATCATCAAGATGTTGGGTGCGTTTCTTGGATCGAGTTGTGAGGTTATCCAAGTATGCAAGGATGATATGAGACAGATCGTGAAAAATGTATGTCATAGACCATTAGAAAGTTGTGCTAGAATTCTTTAAGCCAAAAGGCATGACACAATATGCAAAAGTACCCCAAGGGGTAGTGAATGTGGTTTTGTATTGATCGGCTAGGTGGATTTGGATTTGATTATAACTAGAGAAACCGTCCATGAAGGATAGAGCCTCATGGCCTACGCAGTCATCGATAATTTGATCGATGAAAGGCATTGGAAAGTTGTCTTTGGGACACGCATGATTGAGATCACGAAAGTCCATGCAGATGCAGATGGTGCCCTATTTTTTGTTAACGAGTACAGGGTTGGAAACCCATGATGTATAGGCGATGGGGTAGATGAACCCAGCCGCATGTAATTTGTCAATCTCGGCTTTGATGGCCGCTGCTTTGGATGGGTGTAGCGGCCATTGTTTTTGACAAACTGATGTAATGTCAGGCCAGGTGTCGATGCAATGTTTGACAATAGAAGGATCAAGGCCAGGCATTTCTGTGTATGACCAGGCAAAAATATCCAGATATTCTTGGAAGAGGGCTTTATAGGCAGTGATTTCTTGAGGAGTGCAAGCAGCACCAATGATGATTTCCTCAATGATTCCATTTTTGATGGAAATATCGATTTTGATGGTTGGGGAAATGTTGGCCATGTTGCCTTCTTCAAAAATATCAAGAGCAGGAATGGGGTTGTTGAACCAATTGATATGCCTTGATGGGATAAAATCCTTGGTTTCGACTGCGTATATGGGGTGTTGGTTAGGAGGTGTGGAGGCTTCCTATGAAAATAAGAGTGCTCTGTGGTGTAGCACATCCCATGGGTAGTCAGGGGTGTTTAAATCTTCAAGTATTTCCTCGTCACACTGGAATTGGCGGGAATACAAGGTGTCATAAAGAGTGATATCGGTGACTGTTGTTGTGTGGTTGTCCCCTAGTGATGAAGAAGAAGGGGGAACGACGCAATGAGATTGCAATGGTTCGCTCGACATAAACCAAAGATCAAAGTATTAAGGAGTACCAGTGGTAGTTGGATGTAAAATTTTCATAGGGAAATGAATGGGAGAATTGGGGGGATTTGGGGGTGAATCCTCAAATAAGTCATCCAAGAACCATGGAGGCATTAGGAGTGCCTCAGGTTCAGGAGAAATGATACGAAGAATATCTAGTGATGAAGTCAGGTCAACCATTGATTATGTAGGGGGCGCTAGGGTTTAAATCAGGGTCTATTGGCATTGCCAATATTCAATGATCATAGGACATTGGTATGTAAAATGATCTAAGGATTCACATAGAGAGAAAGGGCATCTCATACATTCATTGACTGAAGTTGTGACATAATGGATGTCAGTGATTTTTGGTAGGGATAATGTAGCTGGATTGGGTTCATTCTAGAATCTTTGGCGTACTGCGGCTAATGTTTGCCGAAAGCACAGCAGTGCTGGGCAATGGTGTGTATAATGGTCATATTTCAAACATATGGCACAAGCAAATTTGGTTCGCAGCCCTTTACTACTTGAGTGAGGGGCCATAGCGGCAGTACTTGCTATAGTGGCGAGCGTTGATGGTGTTTGATTGAGTGGAATCAAGTTCTGTAACTCGGGTAGAGATGGGTAGTTGTTGGTTTGGTGTCCATCTTTCTCACATAGCACGCAAGGAGGTTGGACACATGGGGGAAGTGGAGCTATGGGCTCCTTATTCTTTCGCCTACCCCCAGCTGTGGCAAGGAGGTTAGTGAGTGGGGGTGTAGAGGGTATGGTGGGAGTGAGTATGGGAATCGTCATTGGGATTCCTTCTGTTTGGGGGGGAAGGGATGGTTGAGGGACCATCTCTGGTGGATGTAAATACCAAACTGGRATTGCTAACACCATRTTAGGGAGGGTAAGYGTTGYGGCTACTTGGAAAGMTTGTAYKYCRRGTGGAGGGTAGAAGAAGGGGATTTGAGTAATGGCTTGGGGAACTGTCTCCCAAACTAGGATATGGCCTTGGGGAGAGGTGAAATCATGGACTGGTGGAGTCGACGAGTTCGCAGGAGGCTTGTGAGTGGGACGTCAGATATGATAGAAGCCTCCCTAGGAGGAAGGGTATCCTCTATGTCAGTTCTGTTGGATGATACAACACATACTTGATTGTAAGGATGAAGGAGTGGTGGTGAACCATGGTAAGTTCCTAACAATGATGGGTCTTTGAAAATTCTGGGACCCATTTCAATGAGTGGGTATGCATCATGACTTGTGTGTATGAGAGGGAGGATGTTATCGATGTTGGTAGAAGGGTTAGGCTGGTAATGTCAGACTTGGTCAATGGTAATGATCTTCCCGTTATGGGGGAACATCATCATTTGAAAGAAAGAAGAGGCAACTACCTTCATAGCGTACATGTAGCTATGACCGAATAGGATATTATAATAGAGTGGGGCATCGATAACTTCAATGTCGATGAGAATGGTCTTTCCCCCGAGTTCTATGGGGAGATTTTGGAGGAGCCCTTCAGGAGACGATGGTCGTCTTTCATAAGCTCGTAAGGTAATGGTAGATGGTATGAGTTCAGGGGAACCAAGTTTCTACCATACTGATTTGGACATTGTTATCCACAACTATTCTATTATCCACAATTTTGGTCATCATGATGATGTTATGATGATGTCATGATGATGAAAAATCAAGCTCTTCACTAAGAATACTTTCCTGAGAAAAGTTACACTTGTCTTCTTCCAGAAACTATATTTTTCAAGGATGTTCGCAAGCTACCTATATAGCTGCCTGCGAGAATGCTTGATTCTCACAGGCTGCATTAAGCTAGGGTGCGGATAGTTCACACTGTAATAACTGACAAGGTGTGAACATCGTTTTAAAGAGGAAAAAGATGAAGTTTTCGAGCCTTCTAGAAGAGAATCTTCGAGAAGAATGAGTTGGCTAACGAATGGTTGTTCAGGTACTGGCATTCCAGATATCTTGGGATCATTTCCTATCCAAGTAACTAAATTATCTTCTCCTATATATTGAGGAGGTTGCTCATTGGAAAGGTTAGAAGTAAACTAGCAAGATATTGATTGGGAAATTGTTGAGAGCCTGTATGAAGAACTGATGCTACAGCAGCAAGAGACAACAGCAAGGTCATCACAAGTGGTTGATTTTCTTCATGCATGAGCAAGTGTGTGTGTCAGAGCTAGGAGCCATCAAAAGGAGACCTACGACATCAAGGCTCAGGTTGTAAGTTTCACTTTCAATTAATTCAATACAGTGATATGTCCCTTTTCCATAAAGATGATGTCACTTTATTACATAATTCCTTGATCATATGTATAGACTAGCTATTGAATATATTAATCTGTCTTTACTTCGATTGGTTTGTGTTGTTGTGATCTGAACGATGCAAGAGCATTGGAGCGAAGCGTGGAACAACAGAGACCTAGGAAAGTGTTCATAAGGTATGATCATGTTCCTTGCCTCTTAGTTCATTCAATAGTATAGATCTAGGGAAAATGTATTATTTTGTCCTGTTTTGTTCTAGATCCAGGTGGATCTAGGGAGATCGGTTTGTGTCCACACTTACGGATTAATCCTGAAACAGACATAATGCATGTGTATGCACCTTCATCAATGATGCACCGATGAACTGTAATGTTCAGAATTTTTACTGGGATTTGAAAAGCGATTAGAGTGGGAAGGCGAGGTTCTCCGCTGTCGAGATCAAATGTGATGAGTTGGGTATCCGTGGGGTCGAATATCCCCAAGGTGGAGAGTAATGACTTTCGCTATGTGGGATAAGTTTGAAGGACCTCTAATACTAACATGACAGCCGAGGATTGTGCTAAGACATCAACCAAACTGTAATGATGAGCTTCCCTAGCCTGGGGGTTGTGGACATTCCTGCGCAATGGGATGCAAGGGATGTGAAGAGGTGTTTCGGTGTTAGGGAGAATAATTACCAACGGGGGTCCCGTCAGTGTTGGGATTGTTTCTGGGGGAGTCAGAGGAGACTCAGCGGTTGCATGATATTGACGATTACGTGTTTGCAGAAGGATTTCTTCCTCACTGGTGAGGAGGATGGTACGATTTGCGGGATTGTTTGGATTGAGGTATTGTCCCAACTGTGGTGGGGTAGGTTGTGTGTCATGTTGGGTGTTTATCACACCCTGGTGCGGAATCAGATTCTGCAGTATGGCTGGGGGGGTTGTTGCACATATTGTTGTGGGGCCTATTGAGGGGCAGGTGGTGCTGGAGGATGTGGTAGACTGCCTGAGTCTTTCAACCATTTAAAATCAGTGATTTGGGGACAATGATGAGTATAATGACCGAACTCACCACAAAGAGCACAAGGGAAGGTGGTTTTAATAGTATTATTATTCCTCCCTTAACGCCTGTTGTTATTGCCCCCCTGGGGGTTTTGATTCCCTTGATTCTGGTTGCCCCCAGTAGGTTGGTTCTGTTGGGGTTGATTCCTGCCTTGACCTGGGTTGTTATTGTTCATGGTTCTTCCTTTATTTTAGTCATTATTCGATGGATACATCGGATTTTCCGTATTCAGTTGTTCGAAATTTTGATATTGCTGAATGAGAGAGGGTTGAACAAAATTCACCCCAGCGTGAGGGTGTGGGCGTGCCATGGGCTGTGGAGGACTAGGGAATGGAAAGTATAGATTCTATGGGAGTTGTGATCTATAAGTTACATAGGAAGGCATGGTTCTTTCGCTAGTACTTAGAGTATAAGCTGAGGTAGAGGGGGTACCAGAACTTGTTTGGATAGGTGGGTATATTGGGGGTGTCGATAGTGGCCCACTGATAGGTGGAGTAATAGAAACAGGGTATGGATGTTGATAAGGGGGTGGGGGGTAATAAGAGGTTCCCCCATATGACAACAGATATTAAGGTGTGCCATACATTGGTGGTGGTTGGGGTTGAGGGCTATGGTGTGTGGTATTACCAATCAATCTGTCTGTTGAGTGAGACATCTTGGGTTTGTCTTGACCAAATGGCACGGGTTTTGGGAGATCAAGAAGTACTATGTATAAGTACCCTGATTGTGAATAGATGAGGTCGTATTTTTGAGCCTTACTGATGGCCTCCTCTTCAGATTGGGGGAAAGTGGAAGCTACATCTTTACCGAGAAGAGAGACAAGTGATCTGAGAAACCAGTCAAGACATTGTTGTTTGGTGCTTTCAGCTTTGCACAAACTACATTGTCTACGCCACTCATGAATGTGATCAGCGACATGTGTGGCTGAGGTTTGTTTGAAATTAGAGAGTAGTTCAAGACCATTATCGTGGTGGATTGGTAATTGGAAGAAGGTCAAAAATTCTTTGGCCAAGGACTCAACAGTCGCATGGGATCCCGATTTTTTGTCTACATACCATTTGGTTGATGGGCCAGTGAGTGTACGCTGAAATAATCGTAGTGTGATGGAATCATTCATAATGTTGTTGGAAGAGCACCATAGGTGGAAATTCATGACATGGTTGGCAGGGTCATCTCCTACCTTTCCTTCAAACTTGGGGATGTCTGAAGGTAGTTTGGTAGGCATTTCAAGCCATGTGGGGTCATGCAATATAGGATCATTTGTGAGTTTACTTAGATCTGGTATATTAAGAGAGGCCAAATATGGCATCTGTAGTGGGTGGGGAGGATTAGCTCCAACCATGGTGTGAGTGTTTTTTGAACCTGACCCTTGAGGGGGGCTAGGTGAGTTGGTGCTTCCTCCTTGAGAGGAAGTTGGCCCCCCACTTCCGTGTAAAAAAGAGTGAGTGGACAGAGGGACCTGGGAAGTGGACCCAAGTAATGTGGAACCAAGCAAGGCTGATCCTAAGATAGTGGCACTCATAGGAGTGTGTGAAGGTGGTGTCGATGAGTTGGCAAGACTAAGAACTCCCCCTAAAATAGGAGCGAGGTTTAGCAAGCATCTAGAATGGCGGGGGTTCTATGGGTCCCCTATGATGTCTGACTAGCTGAGTGGATGTGTGCAAATTGTGGTGAGAGTAATAAATAAACAAGAGCCTTTTGTTGCAATTTTTTGAACTTAACACGATATATATCTAAATCAAAAATGTAATCAGAAGTGCATCATACATAAAGTGTTTTGAAAAAGAAGCATATATGTGGATAAGTTGATTTTGTCCGCGTGGGGAATCAAAGAAAACAAATTCTCATGTCCTAAAAAATGTAACGTCCTTCTTCTCAAATAGCACTGGACCTTCCAATAGTAATCAACAGTGGGGTCTGAAGTCACCAGAAGAGAAACTAGTGAAGGATTAAATAATCAGTTATAATGAGGGGTAAAGGGGGCATATCTGGAAAGAGCTGGAGATATTTCCCAATAGCCACACAAAATCTTATCAAGGTGCAATTGAAGCCCACAATTTCCACCTAAGTAGATGTCCTAAAATTTGGTCACTAGGTACCTCGGTCAAAGTGTGGCATTTAGATTTTCAGCCTAAGAAATGGGTCACGGGTTGGATTATGTCCAAGAGGTGGGTGCCTCAAGGGGGGACACACAAAACAATTGGACCCCGGCCTTCAACCCTTCATGGGTATCTCCCTACCTTATGGTGTTAGGAACACTTGACTTGGAGGATTTTTAGTTCCCTATTTTACAACTTCTATTGTTTTGACAATGTGAGAACTAGATAACGGGGATTTATTTGGATGCCTATTCCCAAAATCCTACCTAGACTAAAAAATTTCTTTTGGCACCTCCTGTGGAGGAAAAATTAGTGAGTTTTTAGAAAAAATTTATATGTAGTTGTTTGAGAGGTTGGGGGTGTGAACCAACCTCGTTGAAATTAAATGGGAGTGGATAGTTTCATCAAGAAAAGGGTGGGGTGTTTCAGAATCCCTTTGGAGGAAACTTACTTTG
>JZKD02S0634206.1:1782642-1800561 GCA_000966675.3 Picea glauca | reverse complement strand
GGAGACTAGGAGGTATAATTACAACTAATGGCCTAAAGCCGACATAAATAAAATAAAATTACTAATATAATATGCCCCAATTAAGGGGTAATGAGCCAATATTAGGGCTTAATAGGATAGGTAAAAAGCCTGTGTTTATAAACTGGGAGGATTTCAAAGTATTGATGGAATCACAGTGCTATCCTATAGGCTATAAAGAGAAACATGTCTCTTGAAATGGAAGTACCTTTGACAAAAATAGGGACAAGGTGTACAAGAATATGCATTTGAATTCTGAAATCAAGCCATCAAGTTGGGTATCTCTTTAGAAGAGCTTGGGGTATTAGTGAAGTACCTTGGAGGACTATTTAGCCATATATGAAGGCAATTATATCTCTTCAATGTGAAAAGCATAGATGAGGCAAGTAATAAATCTCTCAACATTGAGTTTGACGTCAGAAAAAGACAACCACAAAAGGGGCAATAAGATTGTGCTCACAATCCGAAAAAGGAAAAATAGCATCCATTGCAAACATTATGATGTGGATGGACACATGAACGAAAAGTGCTGGAAACTTCATCTGGAATTGCATTCAAACTATAACCAATCCATGAAAGGAGAAAATGCATCTATGAAGACAAAAAAGGTAGTGGTAGAAAACACCTATGATGTGGATGAAGCCATAACATGCACCATACTGCAACAACAAAGAGAAATTTGAGACAAAAATTGCACTATTCAAAATCAAAATTCAAGTGAAGGATCGGAAAGTAAATGTTTTGTTTGACATTGGTTTTGAATGTATTCTGATTTTCAAATATTTAGAAGATGAGATTGGTCTAGAAGCTTATGATTCAGTATAATTGGTTCGTTGGGTTAGATCCATGAGAAATTCTCCATGACAATCACCAAGAGATCCAAAGTCAATTTTTCAATTAATGTTGATCATGTTAATGAAGTAGAATATGAAGTTGCACCACTAGATTATTGTGAAGTGATGTTTGGTGGCCCATACCTATAGGATAGGGATGTCACTTCTTATAAGAAAGAGAAAAAAATATCAATTTGTTAAAACAATGAAACAAGGGAAAACAAATAACTTGATTGGAGAAAACAAGAAGTCGATATCATTCATGTTGGCACAGGGGCAGACCTAGGGTACAACTCTAAAAATGCACCAACAAGCCCTAACTACTGGCCCTTTCAGCAACAGCTTCAAAGTAGATGTAGTCTCACCCGAAGTAGCAATAGGGGGTTGCAGGACATAGGTGTCTACAACTAGAGGAAATGCAAGTGGATCCAAGGCAACAACACACAGAGATCTAACTACTCTCTACCAAGAATAAACCTACTTCACACAATTATATATCAGATCTAACATAATAATGCAATAACAGAATAATAAAAAGCATAAGAACACAACATCAACCACACAGACAAAAGGATATACGTGGTTCACCCTCTCCCTAGGGCTACGTCCACATAACTACATTTCTTGATATTATATGAAAACATACAGTTCTGATCTGCGCTCTTAGCTTGCAGATATTTCTCTCTCTCTCTCTTCTTCTCTCCCCTCCCTATGCACCTAGTGGCAGGGTTGATCTTCGCACCCAACTAAAGATCTTACAATACCAGAAGGCTCTCACACAACACTTCTCTCTCACACAATAGTCACTCAACAACAATGATCCACCTTCAACCGACTCCGAACAAACCTATCCCAGGTCCTCTAAACCTTTATTTATACATTACAATGACTCACCGACAACCTTAGGCCAAAATCTAGGTGTCAAAACCCTAGATACCAAAACCCTAGGTGTCTAAAACCCTAGGTCAACTTGACCCACATTTTCCAGGCTTCACCAGCTTGTCTTTCCTTCTTTCCCACAAGGTGCTCCCAAGCATCCATTGGTGGATTTGTCCACTTGTTGAGTTGTCCTCGATCCATCTTCCTTGTTGATTGGTTCTCCTTGATATTCTCGTCCAACAACTTTTTTTCTCGTACTTCTCTCCTTATTTTCTTCTCCTTTGGTCACTTCTACCCAATCTCAGTCCATGCATCTTCCGCGCAGTTTGCACTTCGTCTTTTCTTTTCCTTTTTCTTCACTTTCTTCATTAATCCATACCCAAGGGCCAACATGCCCCCAACACTCACCTGTGACTCATCCCGAGGTACTTCAGGTCTGGACCTTCTATTTTTCTTCGACTTCAGACTACGCGGAACAACCTGTTCTTTTTGCTCTATCCTTCCCCATTGTGTGTAGACTGTCTTTTTTATGTCTGGTACCCAGTTTCAACTGCACCTGGTACCTAGACTCTTCTCCTTCTACTCTTACTGAGAGCTACGAGGTAGTTGGTTGTCATATTACAATTTCAATCGGCTCTCATTCACTAAACCTTCCTTCCATTCTCCATTCAAAGTCTGCAATTGTGCAGCTCCTCCTTCCGTGACATATGCAACCTCATATGGTCCAAGCCAATGTGTCCTAAACTTCCCTATATGCTTTATGAACTTAATGTCATATACCAATACCATATTTCCTTGCTTAAAGGATTTCTTCTTGATGTGTCTGTCATGATAGGCCTTCTCTCTTTCCTTCTGCACTTGCTGATGGAATCCTGCAATAAACCTGTCTTCCTCCAATTCGACCAACTACGCAAGCCTCTCTTGAATAGCACCAGTGTCATACATATCTGTAAAGGCTGCAATTCTTAAGCTAGGAACCAAATATTCCATAGGTATAATTGCTTCAAGAACATAAACCAACTTAAAGGGAGTCTGCATTGTCAGCTTCTTGCAAGTAGTTCTACAGGCCCATAATACTGTTGGTACTCTCAAATCCCAATCATCCCTATTCACACTGCAAATATTTGTCAGTGTTGTCTCCAATATATTATTGAATGCTTCAATTGTACCATTCGCTTGTGGATGGTATGGGGTTCTCTTCTGATGATGAACTACAAATTCTTGAGTCAAGGATTCAATAGTCTTATTAATAAAATGTGTTCCTTGATCACTCATAAGGATCTTCGGGAATCCAAACCTAGTTATGATGTCATCAAATATGAACCACGCAGTTGTAGTTGCACTACAGTCTTTGACTTCTCTTGCTTCTTCCCATCTGGTCAAATACTCTGTCGCAATGATTATATATCTTGCTCCTGTGCACTTTCCTAGTGGGTTTATAGGTCCCATGAAATCAATGGCCCATTTCTCAAATGCATGTAGGGTTAGATGGGGTGCCAAAGGAATCTCATCCCTTATGGAAGGTTTCCCCACTCTTTGGCATGCATCGCAGGATTTGTACTATTCCTTAGCATCCTTGTGTAAAGTGGGCCACCAGAGGCTAGCTCTAAGAACCTTCTGCATTGTTGCTTTTCCTATGTAATGTCCTCTTGTGATGCCTTCATGTGCTTCTACCAGAATTAGTGATCTTTCTACCTCCATAACACATATCCCCGGGATATCATCAGGTCCCATCTTATATAGTTGTCCAGCTATGAGTGAAAAATCTAAAGCACAAATGACTAGTTGTTTCTTCTAAATGACTGTATATTCGCACGATGTCATCCCTGTATATAGGAACTAGACTATCTCGATGAAGTGATCATAAACCTTTCTGATGGAAAGCAACTGTGCATCTGGCAGTGTGTCCTCCAAACTAGTAGGTTCCTCTCTATGCTCTAATCTAGACAAGTGGTCAGGTCCCTTGTTCATTCTCCCTAGCTTGACCATAATTTCAAAATCATATTCCTGAAATAACATAAGCCATCTTCATATTCTTCTCCCCAACACTGGCTTGTTGACTAGGTATTTCAATGCAGAGTGATTAGTGAACATCTTAAAGTGTCCTCCTAACAAGTAGTGACAAAATTTATGTAGCGCGTACACCATGGATAAACCTTCTCTCTCAGTGGTGGTGTAAAATATCTCAGTTGTAGAGAGCTTCCCTATATCAAAGGCTAACGGATGATCAATATATACTGCTCCTAGTTGTGCTAGCACTGCTCCCAATGCAATAGAATATGCATCGAAATGCACATGAAATTCCTTACTCCAATCTGGGAAAACCAGAATAGGCATAGTAACCATTTTTCGTTTCAGTGTGTTGAAGCTCTGCTGGCATTCTTCTGTCCATTGGAACTGACAATCTTTCTTCAAAGCATTCTCCATGGGTGTTGTAATTTTTGCATATCCCTTAATGAACTTCCTGTATTATCCAGTATGTCCCAGTGCAATGTGCATTTTTCTGACTGAAGTAGAAGGAGGTAGATCGACAATAATGGAAATATTAGATGGATCTACCAACAATCCCTACTTACACACAATATGGCCTAGCATCACTCCAAAGGGTGAAAAGAAGATGCATTTCTTCAGGTTCAGGGCAATCTGACATTTCCTACCCTTGTCCAACATTATTAGTAAACATTCAATATGATTCTGCAATAAGCTAAACACAGTCCAATCATCAAAATATGCTTTCAAAAATTTATGTAAAAACTCCTTGAATGCTTCGACCACCACCCTAGAAAAGATGGTTGGTGTGTTCTTCAATCCAAAAGGGATCATTGTGTACTAGTAGGAACCCCATTCTGTTGAAAATGTGGTATTATGGTGATCTTCCTTGGAAATCCTGATCTAATGATACCCTGAAAATCCATCCATTAAGGAGTAGACCTCATGTCCTCCCACATTGTCTAACACTTTGTCAATAAATGGTGTAGGGAATGGGTCATGAAAACATGCATCGTTCAACTTCCTGATATCTACACAGATCATGATCTCTCCTGTCTTCTTATCCTGCACCACCATAGGGGTAATCCATTCTGACTCTTCGATAGGTTCTATGAATCATGATTCCAACATTCTGTCGAGCTCAATCTTGACTTTCTCCTTATATTTGGGGTTCAATCTGTAGGTTCTCTACTTGACTGGCATTGCATCTTGTTTCAAGGGGATCTTCATCTCTCCCATGGGCCCTTTAGTTCACTTCATATCAATGAAATTGGTTGTAAACAAGTTCTGGTATTCATGCAATAATTCGGTGATCTTGTCAATAGTGGCAACATCCCAATAATCTGCAACGTTTGTGAGCTTCGGTGCTTGCTCTGTTCCAATTTTAACTTTCTTGATTTTAATTGGATGTCCAATAAAGGGTAGTTCAACTCCTGGTCCTTCTCTCTTTTTCCTTCTATTTTTGCGATGTTCACATTCCTAGGATCATCGTCTTCATCCATGTTGATATTGTAACAACCTTGCAGTTTCTGAATATGTGCAGTCCATTCATCCTCTTCTTTCTCAACGAGGTGGGTGGGTGCCTCCTCAAAGACTCTCTGTCTTACAATATGTAAAGATTGATCCACTATAGGGTACTGACTTTCAAATAAAAATTTAGTTACAAAGTTCTGAGTCATACCTTGCCAATCTGTAGTGGTGAGGCGCAGTTTTGCTTGAAGATACCAATTGATAGGGGTTGTGTCCAAAGTGTTAATAAAATTATCCACCCACTTCTCTTGAGGAATGATGCTCCAGGACTCCTCACAACTTCTCACATGGCCCTTTGGACAGCTTTGACCTGTGTATCTAACTTCACACCCTTGTACTTGTTCTGAAAAGTGCACTGTCATCAAAGTGTGACATTGCACCCAGTCCACGATGTTCTTTTTATGTGTTCCCCACCATCTTGCTAGAGTTTCTTTCAAGGCCTCATCCAATGCCAACAATCTTTGTTGTACTGGTACAATTTCTTCAAATTCCAACAAGAAAGCTTCTAGATGATTTAAACCGTCAAAGGTGGGCAATTTACTTACTTATGTTTCAATCCAGTGAACTTCCCTGGTCAGTCTAGCACATTGTTATAACAAGATTTGCCTCACCATTGAAATATTGCACAGAGGGCATTTTTCCATTTCCCTATGCAGACTTGTCATCCCTTTTTGATGAATCTAGAGCTAAAAATAAAAAAACATTCCACATATACGTGCCCTAGCTATTATACAGCATGTGTATATGCAGGTTTCTCCACTACAGCCCGCATACATCAGGATTTGTGCTGGAAAATACAAAAATGGAGTCGGGTTTCCATGTCACGATAGGAGATCTCTGATCCTTGACCTTCCATATACTATAAATGTTCCGACTTGACCTTTTAGTTACATTCTAAAGGCTATAAAAGAACAATTTCAAGCTATGGAAAGGAGGAGAAAGCATTCAACTTTGAGAGAAAATTTACTCTGGAGAAATTACTTCATATTGAGTCTGCATCCCTTTATCCCTCAAGTTTGAACACAATGTTCATCTCCCAATATCTTTCCCTATTGTTGAGAGGACCTCATTGTCTCTTTCCTATGAGCTTTCCTTTGGTGGAGGATTGAAGTGGTGGAGACCCAGTTGGAAGGAACTTGGTTTCTTGGTTTCGAACCGTGCCGACACGAAAGTCTGTAATGTTGTCACTTATGTTGATCAATTATTGATAGAAATACTCCTTTCTCATCCTATTGGTATCATGCAAATACATGATTATTATCCATGGGCGTGCTTGTAATGTTTATTAATGGATTATGTGATCTAATGTGCTAATCCCTTTATATTATCATTGTATACTTGCTCTCCTTGTCTATTGAGAACTGGTTACAGGTATAAAGCTTTGGGTCAAAGTGCTCAACGGTGGAACATTATCGAACGTTGGATCGAGGTAGGCCTCTTTCTTCTCTTACACATTACTTTACATAGCATATGTTGGAATTGAGTTGATTTTTGCAGTCATACCTATCTGTTTTGGTTTACCCTTGGCCATAGAGAGTTTTTTCGTTGTAACAGAATTGGCGACTCCACTGGGGAGAGATGTTCCTTCTAAGGGATGAAGTACTTTTCTTCTTGCATTTCTCTTTTTCCTTTGTGTTTCTTGTCGTATCACTGCTTGACATATTTTGTTCACTCTGGGTCTAAGTTCTCATCCTTTTTCCCTTGCCCGGCCTTGTTTTCTAGCCTATACGTGCCCTATTGCCTTGACAATCATGTACACATTGTTTCCCTGAATAGTCATGTACACATTATTTCCTAGCTTGGTTGCTTGGTTTGGTGGTTGTTGGGTGGGATTTGATGATTATTGAGACTTCTTAGGTCTCTGTAGTGCCTGTTGAGATTCTCTGGGATGACAGGAAACCTGTTTGGAGTTGAATTTTTGGGCGGAGTATTTCTCTTTGTTTTTCATTTTTGATTTGTCCTTGTACCCTGGGTTGTTTGCTTGGCTTCTTGATATTCTTCTTGAGTTATTGATTTTATACACAGTAGAATTTATATATCAAGTTGCTTATCAGTCCATGCATTTTCGTTTTCAGTATATTGAAAATACAAAAAAATAATAGGCATTTTGCATTGGTTGGCATTCTTTTCTTTTGAATCTTTATCATTAGCTTAGTGCATTTAGTGAAACATTTCATTTTATTTCTGAATTGCAAAGTTGAAATTGAAAATTGTATTGTTTTTTATACGCATATCATTCATTGAAAAGTTAAAGATGGACTTTACATTATATTCATATTTATTTTCTTGCGGAGTCATAACATCATGAGTTTCACTTCCATACCTTTTTGAGAAATCATGACCAATAAAATTTATGCTTTAAATTAAAATTGATTAGTCACGATTTTATTTTTTAGGGTGCACAAACTAGTCTAGGATTTAGTGCCTTGGAGTAGGATTTTGTGAGTAAACTTCTCCAAGGCAATTAAATCAACATATGTGTCTGAGACAGGGAGTTGAGAAGTCCATTGTATAATTGGTAATATAATGAGGCTCCGCTCACATCGAAGTTAATCATGAGGTCGCGCGAAGTTAGTTGAAGGGATAACCCTTGGATACTCACCTAGTGTCAGAGATATTTCTGTGGATTTATTCATATTTGGGGATCTTGCTAGTACCCATACCTCTGTGAGAGGCGGTGCTTTCAACGTTTCGGGCTTTGCTACCCTACCCATACGATGATCCCGACTTATGACTACTCGCCTATACATTGGTTATACAGTGGTTTATTAGTTTATTGACTTCTGTATCTCATAGGGTTACTTGCAGGGGTTATTCTACTTGTATCCTGGGTCAGATAGGGGTCGGACATCACACAACCTTTATGGAGAATTACCTCTCCAGGGGGATCTGACCGACTGGTTGTTAAGCCCACGAGGGACCCTATAACTAATTATGTTACCTCCAAACTTTAGTGGGGAGTCTCAGGTCCCTCTTGGACGAGGCATACCTTCTTTAGCGAGGGAGGCCACTCAGCCACTTTAGCCCGTTTGCATGCATATTGGTCGTTTGACTTTTTGTATGCTCTTTGATTACTAGTTGGCCTTAGGAGTCTATATTGAGTCTTCATTATCATGGATAGTGAAGTTCCTTTTTCTCCCTCATTTACTGCTACCACCCCCATGATGTCCACTCATTTCTTGGGGATGGATCCCTCCACTTCGCATTATGGTATGCAAAATTATAATACTCAGTCAACGCCTTTGGTCTCTAATCATTTTTTTCATGGTATGTCTGATATGTCTTCACACTTTCCATCCTTTGTCTTGCCTCCTTATTAGAATACAAGTTTTGGGTCTGGGGGCATGAATCCCCCTTCTTATCCCTCTCTGTTTGGTGGGAGTCATATCCTTCAAATACCTCTTATGGTAGGAGGTTGGAATATCTCGTCCTACGAATCCACTATGCGAGAAATAAGTGCCCAATTAAGCAATCATTATACTTATCACACTCCATCCAATTATCCTTCTTTGACTATGTCAGTTCCTACGAACATGTTTCCCATGGCAGACCTATGTCTGTCCTCTGGTGTGTCATCTGGAGGGAGATATTTTTATAGTATGGGCAACCCCCCACAGATTTCCTTCACCTGGGGGTAACATATATTCTCATGTGAGTAACCCTTGTCATGTTTCTTTCTCTTCGCAAGAGGCTTCCTCATTGTCGATTCCCTTACAACCCTTTATGAATTAGTATGGAGGAGGATACTATCTTGTTGGACAGGGATAGGGTGTACACCGGGATCCTTCTTGGACTGCAATTTCTCAAAGCCAATATTTCCTTGGACCTTGGTCTCAAATTTCGCAATTCACTACCGCCACAAGTCCTGTCACTACGTGTCATACTGGCATTACATCACCAACCCATGCTAGTCATGTTGGAGATTGGTCGACAACCTCTGCAAGTCATGTTGAAGACCTACAACCAGCCACTACAAGTCATGCTTGGGGCACAAGTCCAGTCACTGCGTGTCATACTAGAATTACATCACCAACCTATGCCAGTCATGTTAGAGATTGGTCAACAACCTCTGCGAATCATGTTGAAGACCTACAACCATTCATTGCAAGTCATGCTAGGGGCACATGTCTAGTCACTGCTAGTCACACTGCACATACATCACCAACCTCTGCTAGACATGTTGGGGATCCATCACCAACATCTACGAGTCATGTTGGAGATTTGTTACTAGCCTCTGCAAGTCATGTTGGAAGCATGTCACCGGCCACTACAAGCCATGTAGGGAGCATTCATATGATTGAGAATCCTAGACGTCTCAGAAGTAAGCCTAGATTCCTTTGCAGAACTTTTGAAGGAAGTCACCTTACTCGTTTGTGTCCTGTTACTGTTGGGATACCAGAAGCGTGGGGTTCACCTAAGGACCCTTTGGGTTCTAAGGTATCTATGGTTTCACAACACTCCATTCCTTCTTTGGTTGATACAACAGTCATGCCAACGCAATCTTCAGCTGACACCCCTTTTCCTTTAGGGGTTGATGCGTCCTTTGACCTTGTCATCTCACATCCTGTTCAACCTGTGGTCGTGTCGATGCAATCTTCGACTGACACCTCTCCTATGTTTGTGGGTGATGCATGTCTTGACCTTGTTTTCTTGCATCATGTTCAACCAATGTTCATGTTGATGCAATATTCGATCGACAACACTCCTATTTTTGGGGTGATGCACCTCTTGACCTTGTTGTCTCACATCCTATTCAACCAATGGTTGAAGAAGTGGTCATGCCGATGCAATTTTCAGTCGACCCCACTCTTATCTCGAAGAGTGAGAAGTCTAAGGAAGCGGTCGCACCAATGAAATTTTTGGTTGATCCTGCTCTTCTGGTTCTAGTTCTATACCTTTCATTCCATTTCCTTAGCATTTCTAGTACTTCACCTTCTGAAAAAGAGAGAGTTTTACTCTTCCTGATTTCTCTTCCTCCAATTCTTAACGAGGTTCCCTTTTATTGGGGTGGTCTCATGGGGTACCCAATGCCGCCACCTATGTCTTTTCTAGGAAGAGACATTACCCAATATATCATGAAAACGATAACCTCCGTTAGCACTTTGTCCTCCTCGACTTGGAGAGGTTTGGATCTTCCCAAGCTTGTGTCAGTTCGTCGTAAGATACTGACATTCCACAGAAGGTCTACATGGGAACCTTGGCCTCCCTCGTGACTTACTGCCTAGAATCTACCTAATGAGTCTGAGTTAAGCTATTTTCCGACTTGTTCAAAAAGAAAAAAGATTGTCGAGTGATTTGTCCCTTTCACACTAGTTAAATTGGACTTGAAAGGTCACGAGTCTTAGTTAATCTCTTTTTCGACCCATCTAAAAAACCGAAAATATTGTTGAGTGATTTGTCCCTTTCACACTCATTAAATTTGATTTGAAAGGTCATGAGTCTTAGTTAAGCTCTTTTCCGACTCGTTACCAAAAATAGAAAAGATCGTCGAGTGAACTTGTCTTTTTCACACTAGTAAATTGGATTTGAAAAGACATCTATTTGGCACAAGTTTACCCCTTTTTCACACCAAGTAGACTAAAAGACATAAAAAATGACATTTTTTGGTGTTAAGTTGTGATTGCATCTCATTCCCTTGCTTGCAGTATTGAGCCTTTAGCCATTTCTCGCTTTGCGTTATAAACGGTTGCCTAAGCAGTTTTTGCATCCTCAACCAAGCAGAGCCTTGTCTATATCCTTCGCAATTTGACACCCTATACCCTGGAGGGAACATCACCCTGAGTGTCCATCTCCTGCATGCATTTCCTTGCATTGAGCATAGGTACATTCCACTGGTGGAACTAGTTTTTCTTAATTGTGACACTCATTCGCTCCTCTGTATCATAGCATTCATTTGTTATGAAAAAACAAAAAAGACGAGAGGGAAGGGAGTACTATAGTATATTTGGCAACAGTCATGTCACCTTTGAACATAGCACAAAGTTATTTAGTCCTTGCGTCATCATAATTTTGGGTTTAGCATGGCCTTAGGAAGCTAATCTCGTTACAGTGTTTTCTCTACCGACCGGTTACTCTTCCAGTCCATATAGAGAACATTATCGATACCTCCTTCATATCATAGTTATATCATTGGATCTATGTTGTCAGAGTCTACCACATGTCTCATGCTCTTGTTCAAAGGAAGTCTATCAACCTGTGTCGGCCACTTCTCAGAACTCTTGAATTTGCATGTCGGCCATACCCTATATTTGTCTCAAAATCACATGATACTATGGTATTATCATGCACCCTGGCCCTACTTTCATCATTGGTAGGTAACCTTGAACCCAGTAGTCGACAGTTCATCATTAGTTGTTGACTGGGTGGTTTCCCTTGTGTTCGACGGAAAGACATCTATTCACACATTGGGATTCATGTAGTGTCTTAGATTCCATTAGACTTATTGGTGGTTTCCTCACCTTTGTCAGTGGTTTTCATCATTGGTTTCTATTCAGAGGGTATTTTTTGTGTATCGCTTGCATTTGGCACACGCGAAAGATGCACAGGGTCGTTGGTTCATGAACATGTTCTTCATCCGATCTCCACCAAATTATGAAGCTCCTGCTTTGTTCCTCGTGCTAACTGATGAGATATGCCTTAATGCTCTCCTTTCAGCGGGTCTCTTTCCATCGACTTCATCTCATTTATTCTGCATATGGGACTTAGAGTTTTATGAGTGCCTTGAGGCTTGGAGTCATTAGTGGCAGGCTCTCTCGCCATTGACAGATGGGAATACATCAATGTCTCCTGATCAATGGATTCCTCAAGTGTTCGACACTGACTCCTTTATTCACACTTGTAGGAATGTACTCGATGCCTTGATACTTACTTTCATTATTGGCCAGTTGTCTCAGGTTTGTTAACAGTATACCTCAATGATTGGTAATCAAACGATCTCTCATTGTGTTTGACCTCAACTCCTTTATTCACATAATGTAGACTTGCACCCTTGGCGGATAGTGTAGAAGACTTGAAGACATCACTATGTGGCCACAGCTTTCCTGAGTTGTTGATTCCTTTTTCATTGGACCAGTACCTATATGACTTCAACGATCATGGGAGATCAGATTGTACTCAGTGGTATACAGATATCTTCAGATTGATTTTGAGACTGGTTTCACTGGGCCTTGTTTGTGACTATGACAACTTTTGGCATGTAACCTCATTTGTATTTGCCTATTCATGGCCATGAACACTTATTTGGTATATTTTCCACATGGATATACATTATATTCTTGGCATCCATGTATGTAAAGTCAATATAGAATGTAATGAGAAATTGAGTTCATCCAGCTGGTTCTCTACCACTCCACTCCTGGGTTATTTATAATGTATTTCGGCCATTGTTGATACTCCTCTGATATCACACATTAGGGGGAATTTGTTATAGCAAGATTTGCCTCACCATTGCAATCTTTCACAGAGGGCCTTTTTCCATTTCCCTATGCAGACTTGTCATCCCTTTTTGATGAATCCAGAGCTAAAAATATAAATTTTTCCACATATACACTCCCTAGCTACTATACATCATGGGTATACACAGAATGCTCCACTACAGCCCACATACATCAGGATTTGTGCCAGAAAATACAAAACTAGAGTCGGATTTCCATCTCAATACAGGAGATCTTTGATCCTTGGCCTTCCATATACTGGAGATGTTTCGACTCAGCCCTTCAGTTGCATTATCAAGGCTATAAAATCACAATTTTGAGTTATGGAAAAGAGGAGAAAGAATTCAACTTTGAGAGAAAAGTTACTCTGGAGAAATTAATTCATATTGAGTCTGCATCCCTTTGTCCCTCAATTCTAAGCACAGTCTTCATCCCTCAAGCTCTTTCCCTATTGTTGAGAGGACCTCATTGCCTCTTTCCTATGAGCTTGCCTTTGGTGGAGGATTGAAGTGGTGGAGACCCAGTTGGAAGGAACTTGGTTTCTTTGTTTTGAACCGTGCCGACATGGAAGTATGTAATGTTGTCACTTTTGTTGATCAATTATTAATAGAAATACTCCTTTCCCATCCTATTGGTATCGTACAAATATATGATTATTATCCATGGGCATGTTTGTAATGTTTATTAATGGATTGTGCTATCTGATGTGCTAACCCCTTTATATTATCACTATATACTTGCTCTACTTGTTTGTTGAGAACTGGTTGTAGGTATAAAGCTTTGGGTCAAAGTGCTCAATGGTGGAACATCATCGAACGTTGGATCGAGGTAGGCCTCTTTCTTATCTTGCACATTAGTTTACATAGCATATGTTGGAATTGAGTTGATTTCTGCAGTCATACATGTCTATTGTGGTTTACCCTTGGCTATAGAGAGTTTTTCCCTCATAACACACATCTTCGTGTAGATACTTCATACATTTTGTTCTGCCAGTTCTCTAGTGCTTCCTCTGAGTCTGATGAGCATGCATTGACACTTCGCCAGCTTAAATTCCCATCTGTTGTAGGATTAATGTAATCCTGTCTTGCTGTCAATTTGTATATATTATCAAGTTCATAAGCACGATCTTATTCTCTAATGGGTTCTGTACATCTACGAACTTCATCAGGATAAAGAAGTGAAATGACCCTAAGGCCATCACCTTCAAATGTCACTCTTATTTTCTTTAAATCAACAACAATAGAATTATTGAAAGCCTAATCAATTCCTAACAGTGCAGGATAAGGACAACTATCATCGATTATCTCAATCACCTCAAAGTCCGCAAATTTTCTTACCCCATCGATGTCCATAGGGACATGCTCTAGTCTTCCAAAGGGGCTTATTACCTGCTGATTAGCCATTCTGAGCCTGATAGGGGAGTAAATCAACTTATTTTTTCCCATCAGTGCCCAGGTCTGCTTCGTCATAACATTGACTTCTGACACTAAGCCGAGGACCACATAGTCTATATCATAATCTCCAATCTGGGAATTAAGGTGTAGTTCCTTATTTTTCCTTCTCTTCCTAGATACTTGATGTACTTCTCTATTTAACAGAGGATCTATCCTGCCCATCTCATACTGGCTTATCAAATTTTGTAGTTCTTATACAACTCTTTCATCCTTGATCAAATTAATGCAAGTACATAATAATTCCATGAGCTTGCTTGCCACTTTTCCTTCTCCAGGTGAAGAAGATTGATCAAATTCTAGAGGCATTCCACATTCTCTCACTTCTGGTTGTGTCTTTGATGAAGAAGCCTTATCTCTTCCAAATTCTTTTCTTTCCTCCTGTTGGTAGCCCAACATATTTTTAACTTTTTAAATATCAAATAATAATCTATGTAATTGCCTAACTAGGGTCGTACATTTTTATGTTCTTCATAAGCAATTTTTGAAACAACAAATGCAAGTTTTTGGTTATTCCTAGTGTTTTTGTTTCCATGCTTCATTCATGACTGAAAGAATGAAAATGAAACATTAAAACTTATCGCTATATTACCACTCTATTAAAAGTTTTTGAAAGGCAAATGGCTCAACATTTTGGTTAATAAAGTCTTTGTTCTTTGCTATGAAGTTCATTCTCTTTGTTTCCCTCCTCGAATGTCAAGCATGCTTATGGATTGTTATATGAATCAACAAAGGTCCTTTTAATTTAACCATCAATATATTTTTTTGTGTTTCTTGGTCATACATTCCCTTGTCACTAGACTTTGGTTTATAAGTTTCTTTCTCCTAAACTTTAGAACCTAACCCACCTTGTTGCGCAATCATTTTAAATTTTTAATGCATTTGGTCATGGCCTATACTATGTGGGAGGTGGCAGTCTGATCATAGTGAGCCCATCATTTCGAAGCTTAGTCTTGGGTTTTGTAACACCCCTCGTATTCATTTCAAACAAGGCCTATCTTTTGGTTGAGAATATTATGCTCATTTGCCATAGATTGTTGATGCATTTCAGGTCTAGAGTATACCTCTAGTCTATTCTTAGAAACCCTCCATATGCACTATGTTTGGGTGTTTTCTTGTTGAATTCCCATGGCCACGATTGTTAGGATTGAAACCAATGGCACTCATACCTTGCTCCTCTGCGATGATGCAAGGGAGGATCTTGAGGGTCACGGCTGGCTTGTTTTCCTTGAGAAATTCAAGGGCTTTAACCTTCAAACCTCTCAGAAATTCACCCTCTCATTTGATGGATGTCGAGCCAAGGTGGGGGACATTCAACTTGAAGTCGTAGAGGAATTTTTAAGTCAAGAAACAGGTCTCCATGTGAGCGGGCAGAAGTGGTTCAAGAATGCCAAGGTCTAGGAGGTTCCGTGGAGTCTTTTCTTTACATCTAAAAAGATCAATGGTTGTGAAAAAGGTATGCTAGTGTCCCTATTAAAAACCCGATGGCATAGTTTCCTTGCAATGTTGAAATAGTTTGTTACGTGTGAAGACCATTTTGGTTTTGTCTTTCTATATCACCTGCTTTTACTCATGAATTTCATAAGGTTTCCATTAAACATGCCTTATTACCTATGGATAAGCTTGTATAAAATGGCTAAGAGGTATAAGAAGCAACGTTTGGATTCAAGCCTTTTCCACCACAATTTGATAAAAATTATGCTTGCACATCAATTGAAGTTATAGAACGATGATTGAGATTCGTTCCTAACCCGAAATGGTTTCGCTAACTCATATGTTGTAGAGGTTGACAAACCCGTGATTGAGGAAATCGTAGTCTATCCCAGAGTGTTCCCTTCATCTACATAGGCTTGTGTTATGGCCACCCACAGTAAGCCTTTACCCGACTCAAAAGTTGCTGAGAAGAACCATGAACAAGATGCACAACCTAACGCCTCTGCCAAAAATGAAAACAAACCTGTTGGTAAGCCATCTAAGGGTGATATCGATTTAAGTTTTAAAAATAAGAGGGCAGGAAGGCTGATCTCGGGGAAGATACGAAATAAATCAAACCCTCATGTGAGCTCGATCAAGACGATTGATATCCATGAGAGCTCGAATTCCGAGATTGATAGATTTTTGGCCGAAGAAGACCCTCCTTCCTTCCAAACACACCTCGATCAGTGTTACAATTTCATGGATAATCTATTGCTTTGTCTGAAGCATAGTGAAGGGTTTCCAAGTATTAAGTATGGTGACAAATCTACAGGCCACATTGGGGATGTTCTAGTACACAACCATGGGTATTATCAATCGACCATCACACAGTCACAATGCGAAACATGTTTGTTCTGGATTGAAAAGTATTACACTGATATACCCATTTTACAGTCACAGATCAAATCCCTTACTGATCAGGTCAACCCCTTAATAGATGAAAATCGCAGGCTCAAGTCTATTGTTAAGGGACAAGGGAAATGCTTGAAAACTATAGGGAACGTCATATTAAAAAATTTCGAGACTGCAATAGCAGTAATAAATTCTGAGATCATGTGATTTGATTTGATTTTATAGTTAAAGGTAAGATTTCTTTTTATCTTAAAATAGTGTTATATTTTGTTTATTAAATAATTTAGATTTTGCTGTTAAAATAGACTAGCTACAGAATCAACAGATTCTGTAGCCAGTCTATTCTAATTCGAAATTTGGAAAATTGTGGTTAAATGAATATCTAAATTTCTTTATTTTATCTTTTCCTTTCAGGATATCTGGGAGTGTATGGTGACCAAGTGATCTGAAGAATTTTTTTGCGGGGGCTTGTTAGCCTTATCTATGATCCATTTTTGTATAAACAAGAACAAACTTTTTTTAGATTTTAAAGATTTAGTGTGATCTGGGGTAGTTATATTCCCCCTCTATTTTTGTAATTAACAGATGATTGTATCTTATCTCATAAGATAAGACAGTTACCTTTTTGAACCCTTTAAAAACTCATATTTTTTTTTTAAAGAAATCATCTTGGCCTGGGGCTGAACTATGGACAATTAATTCATAGACTTGAATGGAACAGAATGCTTATTATAGCTTTAGCTTCTTGTGTATAATTCTTAGTTTAAGTTTTGTTTATCTTGACATGATAATAGGTGTTGATAGATTTGTCTTCATGCTTTATTATGAGTTGGGATAATTCATTTATAAATATTGTCCATATGTGATGTTTCAAATATTATATAGGATGGTCATTTATTCAACTCAAATTATGAGATTTGTCATTAATTTTTTGTTGAAACATTTAAATGCAAAGTTCTTACAATAAGATTTATCTCACTGTAATTGCTTGTAAATCATAAGATCGCCACTATTATTTGCATCTCTTCATTCTGTCATTAAAATTCAACAGTCAATATATTGTTTTGCATTTATTCCGAATAGTTTCAAAGTTCACTGCAGGTTTATCTCTTGGGCAGGCTAGCTGGACATTCTATAATTATACAGGTGATTGGATGCATGCTGAACAACCCATTAATAGGTTAGTTTATTTCTTTCATATTTTGTTTGTCTTCGAAACTCTTATGTGTGATCTGGCTTTGACCGTCCACATACTTCTGTTTCATAGTATATATATTTTTTGTTTAATCTTAGATAAATAAAGAAAAAACAAAAAAATAGTTTATGTGCTTTCTTTATCTGCTTTTGTTAAAGGAACCATTTTTTCATAGATTTTCGTGAGTTCAGATTAAAACTCGCAACTTGTACAGAAATTAGATAAACAGATCTGTATTGTAAATATTATTTAAAATAGTTATA
>JZKD02S0634206.1:1730949-1743739 GCA_000966675.3 Picea glauca | reverse complement strand
ATATGAGGGTCCTCCAACTTCGTAAGGCCATAACTCTCAAACCGTGAGGAGTTATGTGACGTTCCACATACCACCATAAATGGCATGACATGTACTATCCATCTATAATAGTCTTGACTTAAAATATATCAAAACTAATACCATTATCCATCAAAAAAACTTGGTTCCATTACCCAAACCTGGGTTCTCCAACTTCTCATGGCCATAACTCTCTAACCGCGAGGAGTTATGTGGCATTCCACATACCACCAGAAATGGAATGACATGTACTATCCATACAGAATATTCTTACCTTCAAAAATATTAAAACTCATACCATTATACATAAACAACCTTGGGTCCATTACCCAAACCTTTGTGCTACCAGAATTCGCTACTTGACTTTCTCCAAGGGTTGACATCAATCACTAAGGGGTTGAAATCAATCACTAAGGATTGACATCAATCTACAATATCACTCTCCAATAGTTGACACCAATGACAACCAACAATACATACCAACTATCCATCAACCTAATCCAATTGTCTGACAATCTCCCCCTTTGGCATTGATGGCAACACCAACATTGATGGAAATACTTAGTCATGATAACATTCATGTTTATACTCTTTATCAATGTTTCTATCTCTCCCCCTTTTACATCAATGGAAAAGTGTATCTCCCTTTGGGGATGCTCCCCCTGACTGAACTCTCCTTGGGGTTGCTCCCCCTGTCTACATGCCTTTGATTTTTATTTGTGTTTATAATCCTCTGATTACTCTCTTTCCCTTCATATGAATAATATATCCCCTTTTGACAAAGGGTATCACTCTGAATTCATATCACTCATTCTTCCCTTGTGACAATCGCTCTCCTTTGAAACATTCCTCCATGTTATCTCTCCAAGAATTTACCTTTTCATTTGATAAATCTCTCCCCCTTTATCCTTTTTATGGTGCTTCCTAGTGTACATATAAGACATATAAGATAAGCATTCAAAAGAATTCATTTTGGAGTAGAAATTACTCCTAGTCTCTAGCAAAGATACTCAAGGGCTTCCCGTGGAAGCGGTTTTTTAAAGATGTATGCCACTTGTTATTTTGTTCCCACATGTTCAACTCTGATGTTCTTCTCTACAACCTGTTCCCATAGAAAGTCATACTTGATTGGAATGTGCTTCATCTTGGAGTGCATCACCGGGGTTTTTGAGATACTTATCATGCTTGTATTATCACAATAGATTGGAATGGGCTCATCATAATCAACTTGTATATCTATCAAATTTTGTTTCATCCAAAGAACCTTTGTACAACATGTTGTTGTTGCAATATACTCTGCCTCGGTTGTAGATAGAGATACTGATGATTGTTTCTTTCTTAGCCATAATACTAAACACTCACCCAAGTAGAACGTTGCTCCATTGGTGCTTCGTCGATCATCAATACAACTTTCCCAATATGCATCTGTGTAGTCAATAAGATATAGATCCTTTCCTTTTGGATACCATAATCCAAACTCTTATGTTCCTTTGAGATATCTGAAAATTCTCTTTACTGCTAATACATGTGATTCCTTTGGTGCTGCTTGAAATCGTGCCACCTGTCCAACTTCCTGCATTACATCTGGTCTAGATGTTGTCACATATAGTAGCTTGTCAATCATTGACCTGTATTGCCTTTGATTTGTAGACTTTGAATCATCATCTTTGCTTAACTTGCCACTGGTTTGCATGGGAGTGATAATTGGTTTGCAATATTCCATTCTGAACCTCTTTATCATTTCTCTGATATACTTGGTTTGAGAAATAAAAATTCCTTGGTTGCTTTGACGTATATGAAGTCACAGAAAGAAGGATAGTTCTCCAGGTAATGACATTTCAAATTCATTCTTCATATCCTTTGCAAATTTCTGGTTTAACATGTCATCATCACTACCAAAAATAATATCATCAACATAAATTTCAATTAATAAAATATTACCTTGAGTTACCTTGATGTAGAGGTTATTGTCTGCTCTTCCTTTCCATAGTTTATAGGGAGTTTTGTCATTTTTGTTGTGCCTCTTCCATCACCTTAGTGAGGAAAATAGAGGTGCTTGCAAGCTTAGTTGGGTCTGCTGAGTAGGAAAGCTGCAAGGAAAAGAGTTAGGGAAAGAAATAGAAAACAACAACTAAGAATTAAACTAAGAAATGCAATAACAACTAAATTCATGAGCATAGGGACATACAGATAAAAAGAACAATGAGACCCATGTCAACAATGATAAGGCTGGTATTAGTGAAAGAATACACCAAGAAGCAAGGGGACTATGAGTCCCTTCTTCCTCCAAGGGAAGGATCTTGGACCCCCACAAAGCTCTTCTTACAACAAAAAAATGGAAAATGATGAAAGAACTCTTTGCTAATCCACTCAAGGGGTGAGATGGATTGCCCAATGCAATGGTGAAAATATACTCTTGACAAGGATGGAGTCCTCAAGAGAATAATGGCATCATAACGTTTCTTTGAATTCCTTGAAAAATGAAGTGTATCCATGGCCTTTTTATAGCATTCCTTTGAGCTATTGTTCAACTAGTTTGTAGTGTGAAAAGAGGCTAATTAGGGCATTTCTAGGTCTTTGAYCAGCCATCCAGTCGAATCCARTCCAGMTTTGAGTGTCAAATCGRCTTGGGAGCTGAACCATAAGTGGGTGGGAGGYYGACYACTCTCATAAATGCAYCRTTTCTCAGRTGCGYRGMTTTTTGCRATAACARTCGSRCATCATGTGCATGTGCGCKATTYYTGCRTTCYTGTTCYGYRCATGTGCRCRCRCGYCCAGTGTCTTCATAGWGCCCTTCAATTTTTCACTACTTTGTATAKTTTTTSACCCTTTATGAATGMTTTGGTGTTAATTCAGGTYCATGGATGACTTCATCACTGTTTGACGATGTTGAGTTCTTGTAACCATGTGCGGATGAAATTTCAGTGATAACAGATGCCCCCTGATGGATGAGGTTAGGAGCATACGTATAGCCAAAATCCATCAATGTTTCTTCTACAGAGAGTGTTTTTGTAAGAGAGAGCAATAGTGGGATCATCCAGAGTGATCCATTGGAGGGAAAAAGGAACCGGTAGAATCCAACCTTCCATGAGGTGTGTGAAAAAGAAAACTGTGTATAAATGAGGCGGGCATGCCCCATGCTCGTGTCATGTAACTCAAAAAGGAGGAATGAAGTGTTGGTGTAGACAACTATAGTTCCCTCAAGGGCGGTCGTCATAAAGGCAGAAGAAAATTTTGCAGATGAACATACTCTGAATAGTAGGCAGTGGTCACGGTAATAAGTATCACCGATTATGTGGGTATTGATAGCCTAGCCAAGTTCAGAGGTCTTTGGCAAATGAAAGAACTAACTGAAATAGTCACAAAGTAAGACCCACCATAACATGAAAAGGTGTTGATGTCAAATGTTATGGGGGGCAATGATAGCAGGGAGAAATTTTGTGTCGCCCTGTGCCATCCGAGATCTCTCATTGGGTGGGTAATGAGAATCAAGATACTGTCGCCCTTCTGGAAAACGGTGCTGATGTCGAAAAAAAAAAGGGGGACACGACTCCCAGAAGCAAATGGCTTCGTGAAATCTACTAGGTGAGGTTAAGAAGTGGAGGAGGTACATGTACAAATTTAAGATGTAGGAAGACTCAAGACTTCCCTTGGTTGGAGTATATGTGAGATAAAAAGTGGTCGCAACCATTCAATGAGGTCAAGTGTCAGGGGGACGACAAGACTGGGGATAAGTTGTGCCAGAGGCGGGACAAGGTGAACAAATTCAGAGGGCAGAGGTAAGTGGCCTGTGGGGTACTCTGAAGATATGGACGATGCCAGTCAAGGGTGGATGATAAGTAGTGCTCCAACCAAGGGTGACATGGGTTGCGATTGGCCAAAAAAGGGAAGCAGGTCACCAAAGGTGACGACAAAAAAGGTAATGTAATGACTGGAAATAAAGGCGTTTGTACAATAAATAATGAATAATTGGGGAGAAGTGTACAAATACAAACACAGGTGCCCCAGTGTGATATGGTTGGCCCGGGAAGGGCATAATTTTCTCGAGAAACTGATGGAGGGTGGGGGCCCCATGGGTGGGTTTCTATATGAGGTAGGTGAAATGAAGGGAGATTTGCAGATGAGTAAACGGATTGTGGATGAAATGGAGGGTTCATGCTACTGCGGAGGTGTAGCCTGACCATAGAACCATGGAGAGGTAATCTGGGAGTCCATTGGGAAAGCTAGCAAAATGAGGAGAAGGAGCATGTGGTTGATTCGCGACATGATGTAAGACTATCGGGACATGATGTAAGACTATCAGGACTCCCATCCCTAAAGGGTTTTGAAAAATAGCATGAGTGTCAGAAGTGCCAAAGGGTGCTATGAATGGGACAACTCATGTGGGTAAGAGTTCTACCGGATGACAGTACCGAAGATGCAAATGGAGGTGTGGGTACTGCAGAGCCAGAAATGGGGATCCTAGAGGCAAATGTCAGAGGGTGTGACTGGAAATGTAAGTGAGATTCAGAGGGAATGACTACATGCCAGTGCTGAGTATATACCTGAAGGGGTTGTGTCGATGTATGATGACCAAGTACCTGCACATATGAAAACCAAATACCTGACATGAACAGAATCTGAAGATAATCGAATATATGAGCATGTATTTGATAAGTGTGAATATGTGCATGCATACCTGATCAAGGTATGAAAAATGGTGCCCCGGGGGTTTAGGATGAAAAGAGGCCTAGGGACTGTTGTGATGTACATGATGGGATGCTAATCCCGTGGCTGAAGAGGTATCAAGAAACAGACGCCTGGAGCTCTGGGAATCATGAGTGGAAGTTTGGAAAAAAGGCCTATATATAGATGTAGGGCCCACATTGCCACCTCATTTGTACTTGCTGCGATAGTGATTGGACGAGAAGCATTCAGAGGATATTGTGAGATTCTGGGAGGACAAGGCATCTGATTGAGGACCCGCGAGCATCAGGTTAGTGGTCTGATCATCCTGCATAGAATTAGGGTTTCATTTTTTAGGCAGGGGTTGTACGGAGGGCCATACAGGGGTGTTTAGGGGTGTGGGCCCCACATGCATGGGTGATCCAGTAATAGGCACGCACACGTGAGCACCTGTCCACCGGATAGATGTGCATAGGAGCACTGGTAAGGGGATAAAGGGAACGCACTATGTGCGTGCCTGGCGGTTGAACATGCATGCATATGTGCGCGCCTGTCGGTTGAACAGGAATGCACATGTGTGTGCCTACAGAATGAGCAGGTGCGCCTGAGAGCGCGCCTGTGTAATGAACAGGTGTGCACGCGTGCGCACCTATGTAGTGAACAAGCTCGCACACATGTGCGCCTGTGGGGTGTACAGGCACACATGTGTGCATGCCTATGGGTTAAACAACCGCGCCGTGGAGGCAAGGTTGACGGGTGTAAAACATGTCTTTTTTATGTTGTTGATTGTCCATGTGGCTGATGTAGGATGGTTTTATGTTGTTGATTGTCCCAGTTGTGAGACGCCATGGCTATTGAGGAGCCAGGTGTACGTGCGACTTTGGCAGCCTGTGGTTTGCTGAATTTCTTTGAGTGCCCCTTGATACGGACGTAGGAGTATCTCCTGTAGTTTCTTATCCGGATGTGGAGTCCAGACCTACACTACTTCATAATGCAGGGAGAGCAGATTCCCTTCACTGCGGTGGAGGATGTGTAACTTTTGACTGAGCTCCCATTTTGGGGAACGCCCCTACTGGTGGAGCTAGTGCTACCGAGAGATACACCGCTAGCGATGGTGGGTTGGAGATATTGTTCGAGGCTGAACTATATGTCCAACACAGTTATGAGCATTGGGGCAATGGATGCCCTAGTGCATCGCTGTATAACAATGATGATTGTGAGAGTGTATGGCTCGCTGGCGATGCACCAGATCAACGGTGGCTAGCTGATGGTGATGGAGAGAGTGTTGGCCAGTGAGCATTTCACCTGGGGGATTACGCTGCACTCCAGGATGGTGGGGCAGCTGGATCACTATCAGTCCACGGATACAGGAGAGTTTGCCTTCAGGTCCATCCTGGTGGCCTAGTTTCTGGAGAGGGTGCCGATGTTGCACCCTAGGATTCTATTAGGTGCACCTGGGGCGCGAGAGTCGCGGTTGAGGCCGTGGTCGACTGTGTTGCTTCACCATGGTGGTGGCAAGGGTGAACACTTCTTCACTGCAGAGGCGGCACAGGTATGGCGGTAGATGTTGCAAGTGATATAGCGGTACCCCTATGTCGGGGTGGACTTCCGGGAGGATTCGGACATGGTGCTACCTCTAGGGGAGGTGTTTGACCACCGAGGTATGTTGATGCTGTTGATATATATGTTTTTGTGTTTTTGAGATAGCATGTCATATGTATATGATATAGATGTTGATACTATCTGTTGTTTTTTTGTATGTGTAGATGTGGCACCTCGCGGGCGCGAGGTGGAGTTGCAGAGAGCATCGGCTCATCAGGAGCCAGAGAGACTGTCGCGGGGAGAGAGATGTTGGCATGAGGATGCTGCAGTGCGACTAGCTGAGCCGGAGAGGGCAACGATGTTACCCATGATTTTGGTCATCATGATGATGTATTGATGATGGTGTACTCAGGCTCTTCATTAGAACTTTCTCCTAAGAAAAGTTACCTTCATCTCTTTCCATAAATCACATTTTTAAGGAAGGTTCACAGGCTGCCAATACATTTTCTTGCAAGAATGCATGATTCTCACAGACTGCCTTAAGCCAGGGTGCGAGAAGTTCGCACTGTGTCTAACTACTAGGGTGTGAACTCTTTCTAAAGAAGGGAAAAAGATGAATTCTCGAAGCTTCTAGAAGGGAATCTTCTAGAAGGATGAGATGGCATTTGAATGGTTATCTAAGTACTAGATTTCCTGATATTTTGGGATCATTCCTATCCAAGTAACTAATTCATTCTCTCTTATATATTAAGGGGATTCTCATGGAAAAGGTTGGAAGCAAACAAGCAAGAGATTTATTGGAGAATTAGTGAAGAACTATGTGAAGGACTGAAGCTACAACAACTAGAGAACTCCAACAAGTTTATCAAAGGTGGTTGATCTTATTCATGCAAGTGAGCAAGTGTGTGTGTCAGAGCTAAGGGCCATTGAAAGGAAGTTTGCAACATCAAGGCTCAGGTTGTAATCCTTACTTTCCATCAATATAATACAGTAATGTGTCTCTTTCCCATAAAGTTAGTTCCACTTTATTGTATAACTCCTTGATCATATACATAGATTAACTGTTGAATAGATTGTGCTTTCTTCACTTCGATTGGTTTGTATTGTTTTGATCTTGACTATACAAGAGCATTGGAGTGAAGCAGGAGCAACAAAGATCAAAGGAAGCGATCATAAGGTATGTTCTTTAACCATATCTTCTAGTATATTCAATAGTTAAAATCTATGGAAAGAGTATCATTCTGTCTTGCTTTGTTCTAGATCCAGGTGGATCTAGGGAGATCGGTTTGTGTCCGCACTTACGGATTTATCCAATAACAGAATTGGCGACTCCATTGGGGACAATCCCTTTTTCTTTGTGGCCTTTTTGTGTTTTTCTATGGCCATTTGCTTTAGTTTCATATTTCTCTTGTCTTATCAGTCTTTGAGTCTTCAGGATATCCTGATAGACCTTCTGGGTCCAGAAGCTTTTTGAAATTTTACTTCATTTTTTAAATTTTTGGATATGTTCAGAAGTTCTCGCACTGCACTTCATTGCAGCCTATGAGAATTGGGAAGGTTCGCACCCTGCTCATAGGTTTCAGTGCGAGGTCCTCGCACCTTGCTAAAAGGTCACCTACGAGAATCATAGATTCTCGCACTGTGTAATATTGCTTACCTAGGAACACAATTTTTCAAAATTTTGAAATTGAGTTTTGGTCTTTCTAACTGCTCAGATCAATTGAATTACCTCTTATGGGTTTATTGGACCATTGATTGATATATTTCTTGCTTTAGTTTGCATGCATGAACAGTTTTAGGGTTTCAAGGTTTTTCTTATCCTTTGTGTCTTGAATTTCATTTCTTGACTCTTCTTGGTAAAACCATTCTCTCTGACTTCAGATTATGAGTGTGTTTGATTAGTTGAGAACCAGTGATTGGTTGAAGGTTGAGTACTTGGTTTTTCTCATTTGCTTGTTGATTTGGAAGAACATTTTCGTTTGCATTGAGAAGACTCATTGGTTTGCTCTTTATTTTTGCTTTCATTGAAAGAGTTGATTGGGTTGTTATTGCTTGATTCTTTATGATTTGATTTTCGTACTCTCACTATCATAGTTTGAGTCCTTTTTGAAAAGTGAACAAACAAGTTTTTCTTTCAAAAATTCTTTTTGTTTTAGAAAACTTTGCAAATCAAATTATTGAGCTTATTGAAGTATTTGAAAAAGACACATAGAGCATTGTCATTTGATAAATGATTGTTTGCATTGGCATTTGAAAGGAAATTGTGGATTGTAGTTTAAGCTTGATTTGGAAAACTTTCTCTCTCTCCCATACATAGGATTCATTGAAAAAAAAGTGATACATTTCATACTCATCCTTGCATTATTGGGTCATAGTCATACAACATATGTTTCACTTCCGTTACCTTTGACTCTTAAAAACATTGCGTAATCTTAAAATTTATCTAGTAATTCTTTTGTAGGGCTCTTTTACACCAACATTTAGGTAGGCTAGTGTTTTGGAGTAGGAAGAGAGATACACTCTCCAAAAGCTCAAAACACACAATAGCATCTTGAGTTAGGGAGTGTTAAATTCCATTTGCAACATATAGTCCTGGGAAGCCCTTCTCACACAAGGGTCAAGCACTAGGTCGCATTGATGTTGGCAGAGTTACTCACCCTGCTTTGTTGACATCAGTGTAGAGATTGCACGTATTATGGGGGTCACTCGGAGGTATACCCACAATGATGAGTGGAAGCCTTTTGAGTTGATTTTGGGCTAGATACCCTGCCCTTGCGTGTGGATCGAACCGACGACTATTCCCCCAGGCTTTACTGTTGTTGGTGGTGACCTTAGTGGCCTATCTCTCTAGTTTCTTACCCAAGGTGACTATGGAGGGGAAAGTCTTCACGGTACCTGAAATTGACGTTGACCAAACTCACTCGAGATCCTTGGAGGGTATACCCACAATTATGTGTGGTAGCTTGGACCAAGGTGTAAGTCCATTAAGCAGGTCGTCAGCGTAACTTTTCCACCCTAGCCTCTCCCTTTCTCATCTCGTTGTTGCGACGTTGGATTTCATCACCAACTAGTGGTGTCGAAATTAGAAGGTCTTGTTTGCTTGGTGATTGCTTCCTATATTTTGTTTACTAGCACGTGTCATTTGTTTCTCGAAGTTGACCATAAGAATTTCTTTGTGGAGCTTGTTATTTGTTTACAATATCTCCCCCACGTCATTCACGTAGAATGCAAGGTTTATCTCCAGAGCATATGGACGGTTCACAGCCCTTGCCTACAACTACACCTGAGTATTCTTCTCAGCACGGTGAAGCCACAGTTGTTAACACACCCCAAGTGGAATCCACTGAATCTCTAGAACCTTTTCGAATTACTAATACTAGAGAAGACTATCGAATTCGTCGTGGTGAATGACCTTTTGTGCGATTAAATTCTTTTGGAGATGTATTTGTTACTTCTTTTGGATCACCCATTGGGCCCTTTCCTGGTGTAGAAGGCCAAGATCCTTTTTGGTCAGCAGACATCCGCAGGCCCCTCTTTAGTCCTGAGTCGCCTGTTGTCTCCGAAATCAACCCTCTAGTGTTTTTTAAGACAGAGACTGTACCGGTGAATACCACTTATCACTTTAATCTCCCTGCTAAGATGGCCCATCTCGCAATTACTACAAGTGCCCCAATTGAGTTCACTACAGCTGGTCTTCCTCCTATAAATACCCAGCGCACGCCCAATGTTACTCCTACACTACCACTTGGGTACCATGCATTGAATGCTTTGTTGAATGCTTACAATCCAACACCTCCGCAAACTCCTTCTGGTACTCCTGGTGGTCCTTCCTTTCATGGGCACCCTATTCCCAGTTTTATTCCGACACTCCCTCAATTTTCTTCTGGCAATCCTAATCCTAGTGGCACTATACCGACTGTTGCACCAAACTTGCAGATTCCCATTGGTGGACAAGGTGGTACGATTCCATTTTCTTTTACTGGACACAATACCATTACTACACAACCTACGATTGGCAGACAACTTCTGGTTGGAACTCCACCTACAATAGGGGGACCAACCCCACCTTTTGGACAAAATATACCTCCTGCTTTGGCCCAATATCAGAATCAGATGTTACAAAATCTTCCTCAAACGACTGGGGGGCAACAGCCTGTCTTTACTATAGGCCAACCATATCCAGGTATACCTAATCCTATTTGGGGTCAGGGTAAAAATGCTCAACCTCAGGTCCCTACTCAAACTCAAGGTTACAATCCTTGGAACTACTATCCTCTTCAGCCACCACCGAATCAGCCGGGTTCTTCCCACTATGGGCAAACTGCATACGAGTCTACTGGTTTGCCTACTGGGCTTCCACCCCAAAGTCACCAGTACCCGCAGGTAATCGATAGTTACCTTTTCTTGCTACTTTGGATTTGCCATATTTGTCTAGGATTCTAAATGATCTTATTCATCACTCTCCCCAATGGCCTACTATTCCAGCCAAGCTTCCATCGGATATTCCGAAATTTGATGGAAAAGTGGGAGAGGACCCAAACAATCATGTTATGACTTTTCACTTATGGTGTTCATCCAACTCATTGATGGATGACTCTATTCATCTACGTCTTTTTCAATGAACCCTTATCGATTCTGCTGCGAAGTGGTATATTGAATTGCCACGAGGTTTCTTTTCTGATTTTAACACCCTAGCTATGGATTTTCTTACACATTACCAGTTACCGATCCGTTATGATACTGGGACTGAGAGTTTGACTTCCTTCAAACAAACTAAAGGCACTCATATATCGGATCATATCCATGAGTGGCGAAGGAGACGACGTCTCATCAAACTTGAACTCCCCAATCAGTTACTGGTTGAATGGTTTACAAAGTCATTTGTAAATGAAATAGGTAAGGATATTGCCATGGGTGGAGTTGTCACGGAAGAGTAGGCTATAAGTCGTGCTCAATATCTTGATCTCGTTTATTCGCAAACGGGAACACTTTATGATTTATTACCTGAGTTACCTCGTCTTGGTACTTCCAGCACTTCAACTACTCCAGCTGCCTCACATGCAGCTGACGGTGTGATTGGTACTGCCCAAGCCCAATCACATTCTGTTTCAAGCACCAATCCTAAGTCTGCTACTTCTAATGTTCAAAATGCTCCGTCTCCTACCGCTTCCGCTGGCAAAACTTTTGAGGTGAACACTGTTCAATCCACCCTGACCGGTAAAAATAAATTGAAAAAAGGGAGAGGCAAGAATAAGGAGGGAAAAAATAATAATCAAACAGAGCAGCCTAAAAATACTCCTGTTGAAGATCAGGATAAGCGCAAACCCCTCTACCCTTGCCTTATCTGTGGTGATGATCACTACACGAAGGATTGTCCACAACGTGCCGAGGTTACTAAGTTCCTTCAAGGAACACTGAAACCCTCTACGCCGGCAGTCTTGTCCCAACCCTTCCCATCTCAACAACAGGATCAGTTGGTAATCCATGACCAGCCATCTACTTCTACGACATCATATGTTTTGATGTGTACCAGTGATTCTAAGAAAAACAATGTTGCACTCACGACTAGAGCCAAAGATTATACTCCATCTAAGGAGAAGGTTGACGATTTACCTCCTGCTTTGGTACAACCGTCTCCACCGACTCCACCTACGAACGGTCCTCTTCATCTTGAATGACCGAGCCTTGATACAGTTCTGCGACCACCCCCAAAAGGTGTCATTAGGAAATCATCTTTCAATCCTCATGCTCGTGCGGCCTAGAACTATATCATTGTCGAAGATCTGGCCCAAGCACCTTCAGCGATGTCTTCCCTTGAAGTCCTTCAGTCTTGTCCTGCACAACAGAAGGCTCTGTTGAAAGATATAGGTGGAATTGACCCAACAGATACAAATTTAATAGTCTTTGACTTGGAAGATCATATTCCAAGGTTACCCCCTCAGCTTGTGTTTCATATACAAGTTGTTGTCTCTAACAAGAAAATTTGTCGAACTGTTATTGATGAGGATGCCTCTACGTGTGTAATGTATTTTTCTTGTTGGAAAGCCATTGGCTCTCCTCCCTTAAATGAATCACAAAATACTCTAAAATCCTTCAATGGCTCTGGTTTTAAGCCTTATGGTGTTCTTCAATCATTGTCGGTTACTCTAGAAGGTAAGACAGTCCAAGTTGAAGTGGAAGTTTTCGATGCTCCCCTTGATTATAATCTTCTGCTTGGTCGTAGCTGGATCGATTCCATGCACGTTGTTGTGTCATCACTTTTCCGTGTAGTACATTTTCCTCATCAAGGAAAGGTTGTTATGGTTGACCAACTTGCCTTCTTTAATTCCGATACTCGTACTGGCAATGTGTCATTTATAGCTAAAACCCCGCCGGGTTACGAGAATGTTGGGGTAGGCCTTTTAAAAGACTCTTCGTTAATGGGTATTTTCCCCATTCCCCCGCCCAATGTTCCACACTCGTCAGTTTCTTCTATCAACATGATCTCCACCGTACCTCATGAACTTCCTGTGTCTTCCAACCCTTGGATAGTCCCTGACCCTGGAGATCACACTCGTTTCGGCAA
>JZKD02S0634206.1:1709787-1730894 GCA_000966675.3 Picea glauca | reverse complement strand
CAATACCTTCTACACCCTCTCTTGATGAGTTGTCTCCCGATCCTTTCCGTGTCATCTTTCCCAGTGACGAGATGATCATGTCCGTCATGGAGGACACCCCTTGGGACGATGGGCATCAGCGTTCGATACTCTTTATGGAACAAAACACTCTCAAGAACTACCAATGGATTTCGGCTCCGTCAACCATTTTTGTCATATCGACCATTCCGGATCTACACATGATGTGTTTTCCAAAGGGAACCTCAATAATATCTCTCCCACGATTCCCATTGACATATCTGTTAAACCTGGGATAGTTGAAAATGTTCACATTGGAGCTTCGTGTTCTCCGGATGAAATCATCACCTATACATCTCTGTTCAAAGAATTTCGTGACATCTTCACCTGGAGCTATAAAGAGATGCCAGGTATTGACCCTACAATTGTTGTCCATGAGATAAAGACATACCCCAAAGCTAAACCAGTCCAGTAGCGCCTAATCCACCCACGTAAAGCGGTGGCTATCAAGCTTGAGGTTGAAAAACGTCTCAAAGCCGACTTTATTTATACCGTGGATTTGACAGAATGGGTTTATAACCCTGTACCGATTGATAAGAAAGGTGGCAGTATTCGTGTATGTGTTGATTATAGGGATATTAACAAAGCCTGTCCAAAAGACAACTTTCCAACCCCTTTTGTCGACTAGATTGTCAATGACTGTGCCGGAAGTGAAATCTTTTCTCTCATGGATGGTTTCTCTAGCTATAATCAAATTAACATCGCTCCCGAGGACCAACATAAAACTACTTTTATTTGTCCTTGGGGTACTTTTTCCTATAGGAAACTTCCCTTTGGTCTTAAGAACGCTGGCACGACGTTTCAACGTTCTATGTCTTATGCTTTTCATGATATAAAGCATATCGTTCAACCCTATTTGGATGATTTACCAGCTCATTCTTTGCACCGAGTTGATCACCCCACATATCTCCGAGCCATTTTCGTTCATTGTTAGTTCTATCGTATTCTTTTAAATCCTCATAAATGTGTTTTTTGCTTAGAATCTAGCCGTCTTCTAGGTTTCATCGTTTCACGTCAAGGGATCCCGGTAGATCCTCTTAAGGTTGAGGCGATTCTTAATCTCCCTCCTCCTTCTACATTGCACCAGTTACAAAGTTTGTAGGGGAAAGCAAACTTTCTTCGTTGTTTCATCCCTAATTACGCCGAGATTACTCGTGGTTTTATGAGGCTACTAAAGAAAGATTCAGAGTTCATCTGGGATACTGTGGCCAACAATGCTTTTGAGGCTTTGAAGTTGTCCCTCACGAGAGCTCTGCTTCTCTTCCCTCCTGATTATACTCGTGATTACTTTCTTTATCTTGCTGCCTCAGAGTATACCATTGGCATGGTTCTCGTTCAAGAGAATGATGCACACGATGAACATGTTATTTATTACTTGAGTCAAAGTCTCACATCAACTGAAATCAAGTATCAACATGTTGAAAAACTAGCTTTGGCAGTCGTTCGAGCCATTCAACGCTTTCGGCATTATATTCTCTCAAGGAAAACTACAATGATTTCTCATTGCAACCCTATGCAACATATTTTGACACGTCAATTGCTAGGGGGAAAGTACTCCAAATGGATTGTCATACTTCAGGAGTTTGACTTGGAATTCGATCACGCCACGTCTAAGAAATCCTTAGTTTTTGCTGAGTTAATATGCGATTTTCCTCACTCTGCCACAGAAAATGTAGCAGTAGATTCATTGCCCAATGAATCTCTTTTCCTTATCAGCACTAACGATCTTTGGTATGGGGATATCATTATATATCTCCAAACCCAGACTTTTCGGCCTGCTTTGTCTAGTACTGAATGACGTCGCATTCGTTATCAATCTCATCAATACATTATCCTCGGGCATACTCTTTAACATCGAGGAATTGACTCTGTTTTTCGACGTTGTCTGACTTTTGACGAAGCTGAGAAAGCTCTGAATGACTACCATTCTAGAGCATGTGGTGGTCATATGTCTGGGTATGCTACTGCCCAGAAGATCTTATGCGTCGGGTATTTTTGGCCTTCCTTGTTCAACGACTGCATTACTGCCATTAAGAAGTGTCATGCCTGCTAGACCTACAATCAAAAAATTCAGTCACATCCTGCTCCTCTTCATCCTGTGCTCTCAGTTGGTCCTTTTGCAAAATGGGGCATTGATTTTATGACATGTCACCCTCACTCGGTCAGGGGGCATGGTTACATCATTGTAGCTATTGATTATTTTACAAAATGGGCCAAGGCGATGCCAACATTCGATAATACTGGAAAGACTGCAGCGTTGTTTCTTTTTAACCATGTCATAGCTCATTTTGGTGTTCCCCAAGCTATCGTTACTGATCACGGTAGTCATTTTAGGAATTTTATGATGTCTGAACTTACGGACAAGTTGGGTCTTCGTCATGATAACTCAACACCCTATTATCCACGAGCTAATGGCCAGGTCGAAGCAGTCAACAAAGTTCTTATAACTATGCTTCGACGGATGATAGGCATTCATAAAACAAGTTGGCACATGATTTTGTTTTCGGCATTGTGGGCGTATCAGACATCTATCAAATCTGCTACTGGGTTTACACCCTTTCGATTAGTCTATGGTGTGGAAGCCATTCTTCCTATAGAATGTGAGATACCTTCTCTGAAGCTAGCTGTCGAACTCTTACCCAATACTTCTACTGAAGAAGAATGTCTATTGTATCTAATGCAATTAGACTAAACTTGACGTGATGCCACTCTAGTAATAGAAGCCCAGAAGAAACATGTCAAGGCACAATATGACAAGCATGTCAAGCCTCGCATTTTCTCTGAAGGTGATCTTGTTCTTCTCGATGAACAAGATCGAGATGTCTTAGGAGCTGGGAAATTCGAACCAATGTGGTGAGGTCCTTATATTGTTCACCGAGTTTTGGAAAAAGGATCATATGAACTGGTCGATTACGATGGTATCCCTTTGAGTGAATCCAGGAATGGGTTGGACTTGAAGAAGTATGCATAAATCATTGGTGCACAAGTACTTGTATTTTATGTATCATACTTTGTGTGCGTTACTTTAGTTTTCTTTTGATGTTATCTGGTCTCTGCCCTTATGTTATGTTGTGTTTGATTTCCAGATGTCGGAGTCTTCGCAACCCTATATTGGCTTCGCTGATGGTGCTAGTCGTAGTACTCAAAACCCAGCTTCTGCTGCATGGGCAATCTATGCCCCAACAAACGAACTTGTATCTTTACGAGGTGTATGCCTTGGCTGTGCAACAAACAACATTACAGAGTATAGCGTCGTTATTGAATTATTGGTTGATGCTATCTCACTTGGAATTCTTAATTTGGTTGTGCGACTTGACTCGCAGCTTGTAGTACTATAGCTAAGTTATATCTACTCTATTTGAAGTCCTACTTTGTTACGGGTGTATTTGTGAATTCGCCTCTTGGAACGATATTTTGATCACATTGAATATCGACATATTCCTAGATGTCTTAATACATTAACAAATGCATTGGCTAATTATGTATTGGACAGACATTTGAACCATTTATAAATCAAACACATTAAAATTCACACAATATAAAGTAAATCGGTAGAAGCCATCTGTATATATAATGATCAAAAGAGCTTGTTTTTTACAAAAAGTTTGTCCAAAGACCAAAATATCAAAAATTTAAGCTTATAGCTTCTACAAAGTGACGTCATGGATGATGTTCACGGTAACACACAACTGCCCTAGCAACCCTACGGAGCAGTCAACCCATAGCTGTTGATACCCCTACAGTGTGACGCTAATTGCGTCGTGGAACCTCCTCTAGAGTCATATTTGGAATGTCTATTGTCAGGCCCTCTAAATTCTGTTCCACTACCTGATAATCTTCGGCATACTGTGGTTCTACCGCTGCTACCTCTCCTCGTCGCTGGATAGGAGAGGTGCCAGGAGGTCTATACGGTCCAACATCTATGTTATCAACAAACATTTTGTGTTAGTCTTTAGATAAGCATATAAAATAAAACAAAAATAGTTGAATATGATTAAAAATTCAAAAAGATTTAAAAAGAGAAAATGTGTGTACTTCTTACCAAGGTCACCCCACTGAGCGTCCACAGGCAGTGCTAAATATGGATCTCCTCAGAAATCCAACCCGACATAGGCATAGTCATCGACCATCAACATCTGGTTTTGAAGCCAGTCAAAGAAAATATCGTCATACTTGACGATTGGTCCTGCCACGTGCCGGGCCATGAGCCGACACCATCTCAACATTCTTGGATCCCTAGGACCCGAGAAATCCCACTCAATCTGTAGTCTAAATATGGGGACCCTCTCTAGGAAGAAGGACACTAACAAAGATCCATAACCAAATTGTTTCAATTCACCACGCCTGCATTTGGTTAATTGCCTTTTGATACTGCGAAGCACAGCATCCGCCCAGTTGAATACTCAGGGCTCAATACACTCGATGGCGTACTAGAAGTAGCTCTATAATTCCATATGAGGAGCAGAACTCCCGGCCATCCGAGCTATAGTAAAGAGAATAGTGCAGAGGGTCAAGTCTTGTACCCCCCAGATAGCCACTTTTCCCTTTTTTCTCTCAGCTTCAGGTACACAGTATTGATTGCAGTACTCACTCATCTTTAATCCACCACCTCTGCTACTGGTCAGACTGACATAATACCCACGCCTGGACAATTCAATCAAAAATTATATGTCCTCAATTTCTATGGACAATGTGTGAGCTCCTACATTGAAAACTTGCTAATCTGGGTCCCACATACGGACTAGATACTCTAGTAGTCTGACTTGGGCCCTCATGCCCGAGATACGAAAGTATTTTAAGAGCCCACAATCTCTCAATGCAGCTATGGTGGGAAGATGATTCTCGACATTTGCATTATCCTCCTCATGTTCTCGTTCACGCCACTCAAGCACCATGTTTATGGCTATCTATCTGCACAAGGAACATAAAAGGAGGATTAATGATTTTGTTCATGATCTGGATCTTTTTCATTGGCTAAATATTTTAAAAAATTTTGAGTTCTACAGTTCTCATAGGTGACTCATTTACACAGTGCGAACACCTCGCAGGTGGCTCAAGGCTCACCTACGAGAACGCATCATTCTCGCAGGTCCCGTATGGGATGCCCGCGAGAATGCCAATGTGCATGTAGAGTTCAAAAAACAATTTGAAACTAAAAAATTAACCAATGAAATTCAAAATTTAAACCATGAAAATGTCAAGAATGAAGAGCTTAACTTAATGCTACAGATGGCTCATTGAATGATCTCTTGTAGCTCCCAAAAATCGATGCCGAATTCGGAGGGTAAAAGAGGGTTTTTGAACTCAATAGTGGAAATATGAAATGATATGGTAAAAATGTTTATTTACTCATTTAATTTACTTTTTACTATGTCATTTTTGGGTTTTTATACTTATCTATTGTTTAAACCTAATTCCTAATATCAAGATGAGTGTAATGACTTGCAGGTGTGTTGATATTAATGATTACATACAAGGGTATGGACATATTTTTCTTTGTTATGGTGTGGTTTTGATTGTTTTTTATGGTTTTTACATAAAACCTCGAGCATCGTTTTTGTCCATTCTTACGCTCGTAAATACAAGAGAACGTGATCGAGCATAGTTTTATCGTTTTTTCGGGCTCAACAAAGTTATACGAAAAAGGAACCCCCCTGGAGTCCTCTTTAAGCTCTTTTCAGACTCTCTAAACATGAAAAAATTGCCGAGCGACCTTGCTATTTTCATACTCGATAAAGTATTTGAAGTACACATCTGGTGAGCAATAATTTCTCTTTTTTTCGGTCTCGTCCAGACTATTTTACGAAAAAGGAACTGAGAGAGTTCTCTTTTAAGTGTTTTTCCAAACTCTATAATCTTGAAAAACCTTCGAGTTTTCTATCTCTGGACTCGTTAAACAAATATTGATAGACCCGTGATGGGAACGAACCACTCCTTCTTAGGGTTCGTTAAACATAATCTGAGGGACTCGTCCAAAGGATGAGCTTATATCAACAAGCATATGTGATCCTCTTCAAGCTTGAGTAAAAATAAAGAGGTACTTGCCAGAAATGGTGGGGGGAAATTTGGGAAAGGGATATGTTTCATTTTCGTATTGATTGGCAATAAGTGTCACTCTTGAACATGACACCCCCTATTCATCATTCGACACCGGTTTGGGAAAATCCATTTGTCTCTCTTTCGATTGATTACAAGGTCTTTTCGTGTGTCGTATTTGACTCAATGCTACCAAATCATTGGTCGTGTCATCCATATGTTCAAGAGAAGTCCATTTGAAACCTATATTGAGTCGGCCATCTGCAGTTATTCATTCTCTCCGTGTTGGCCTTCCTTGTGTCCATTCCAATTTGTAACATGATCTATTTCACCTTCAAACTCTGTTACTCATTTCGTGTCATTGATGAGGGATACATCAAGGCCCTCCTGTGATGAGTTTTGTTCCATCGACTTCAACTCATTATCCGGAATCAAGACTTAGAAATTATTTAGTACCTTGGAGCTTGCATGCCTCAATGGAAAGTTTTCTCGCTTTCGACAGTGGGTTTACATTATTGACCCCTAATCGAAAGATTCCGTCGAATGTTCGACATCAACTCATTTATTCACACTTGATGGATTGTACTATGGTACCTTGGGAGTCATTGACATCAATGGTGATTTCCCTCGCACTTATTAACAGTTACATCAATGACCGATAATCAAGTGGTTTCTACCATGTTCGACTTCAACGCATGTAATCACATGGTTAGATTCGTACTTTGGGCGACGAGATTGAAGACCTTGGATATTATCTTTGTGATCCAGGTTGCGATGGATTATGTATAATTTGGGACACATAGATCCATTGTGTATGTTTCGTGGCTATGTCGTCTTGATTTGAAATTTCTCGCATAGATCCACAGTGTACTCAGGTGGCTATGCTATATTTTGACAGCATGGATCCACAGTGTATGATTGGTGGCCATGACCCATGTCTATAATTTCATCAGTCAGTGATCTGAGTATGGGAATGCCTACCTCATAATTGGTATATATGATATTCTGTAGATACTTGGGTGTTTGCAGGTTTCCGACTAGATGTGCTCTTGGTTCTCGACACACAAATGTAGCTTACAAAGTCTATCGGTTGTCACTAGTTCCAACCTCATACTTTGGGGGGAATTTTGTTACCCATGATTTTGGTCATCATGATGATGTATTGATGACGGTGTACTCAGGCTATTCATTAAAACTTTCTCCTGAGAAAAGTTACGTTCATCTCTTTCCAGAAATCACATTTTTAAGGAAGGTTCGCAGGCTGCCAATACATTTTCCTCCGAGAATGCATGATTCTCGCAGGCTGTCTTAAGCCAGGGTGCAAGAATTTTGCACTCTGTCTAACTACTAGGGTGCAAACTCTTTCTAAAGAAGGGAAAAAGATGAATTCTCGAAGCTTCTAGAAGGGAATCTTCTAGAAGGATGAGATGGCATTCGAATGGTTATCCAAGTACTGGATTTCCTGATATTTTGGGATCATTCCTATCCAAGTAACTAATTCATTCTCTCTTATATATTTAGGGGATTCTCATGGAAAAGGTTGGAAGCAAACAAGCAAGATATTTATTGGAGAATTAGTGAAGAACTATGTGAAGGACTGAAGCTACAACAGCTAGAGAACTCCAACAAGTTTATCAAAGGTGGTTGATCTTCTTCATGCAAGTGAGCAAGTGTGTGTGTCAGAGCTAAGGGCCATTGAAAGGAATTTTGCAACATCAAGGCTCAGGTTGTAATCATTACTTTCCATCAATATAATAAAGTAATGTGTCTCTTTCCCATAAAGTTAGTTCCACTTTATTGTATAACTCCTTGATCATATACATAGAGTAACTGTTGAATAGATTGTGCTTTCTTCACTTCCATTGGTTTGTATTGTTTTGATCTTGACTATACGAGAGCATTGGAGCGAAGCAGGAGCAACAAAGATCAAAGGAAGTGATCATAAGGTATGTTCTTTGACCATATCTTCTAGTATATTCAATAGTTAAAATCTAGGGAAAGAGTATCATTCTGTCTTGCTTTGTTCTAGATCCAGGTGGATCTAGGGAGATCAGTTTGTGTCCGCACTTACAGATTTATCCAATAAAAAGCAAGGAGACATCAGTTTGATGACCCTGGTGTTGGGCCATCACACGCTCCTCTGGTGGCTGCTAGAGTGGATTTTGAGGACATACGCCGTCGTCTGGAGGTGGTGTTACAGGATGTGCCTAAGGGCATATGGTCTCGCATCCAGGATGAGGGTATCCTGGAGCAGTGTGTGGGGGTTCCACTGCCATGGAGGGTCGTAGTATGATGACCAGCAGTGGCTGGTGCTGCGATGACCGGATGACTACCGTCAGGGCAGGAGGGACCGGTAAGGGGTGGACCACCACCACCTGAGGGAGGGGCAGGTGGTGGTGGGCTGCCACCACCTGAGGGAGGAGCAGGCGGTGGTGCTCTAGAGGCACCATGAGTGGTGCTCTATGTATTGATGTATATATATATTTTGTATATAGGCTGGTGAGCTCATTTTGTACCGAGGTGCTTCATTGGCCTGCGGATAGTTGTATTTTTGTATGTAAACATTTGGATGGCACTGTGGACCTATCAATATATACATGAGTATACATTTTGGAGATCTATGTGGTGTTTACATGTGTTTTGTTAATGTATTGATGATGTCTAATCTATCTATGTGATGACAGTTTGTGTTATATGTTTATGTATGTGTAGAGGTAGCTTGATGTGATATATGTTAGTCTAACACAATATTAGCTAGGTTATCCGTAATTTGATTCAATTGTCTTGGAATATGTGTAAATGTAATGGAATCAAAATGTCGAGATAAAAGTCTAACCTGCAGGTATTTGCGAAAGAGGCAAGGATCACAGACGTGGTACACATTGTTGAGTTGTAGTATGACTAGTTGAGAGTCGAGAAAGACGCTAAGGTGATGAATATGATGATGTTTGGTATCAGCCGGGAGGTCGATGACAGCAGTGTATTCGGCTTGGTTGTTGGTTGCTGAACCCAAACATATGTCGCTTGAATGGAGCATTTCATGTGAGGGGGTGTAGAGAGCCCAAGCAGCCGAAGCGAGATTTTGCGTCTAACGACTAGTGCTGTCGGTGTAACCGATGTGGTAGGCTGGTGGAGGAAGCATCTGTCAAGAGCACAAAGGATAGTTTAGACGTGAGGGAGGGAAAAAAAAATTAAAAACGCTATAAAAGAAATAACCTAAAGTAGAGTGACTATGTTTAAGAATAAAATTTCTTTAGATACAACCCATTGATGGGTTCTTTGAGAGAGAGGCCTTCGGGGGAGGCCAGGATGTATGCACCTTTGGTGAGGCAATGTTGGATAATGTATGGGCCATGCCAGAGTGACTCGAATTTGCCATGGCCAAAGGTATCATGAGCGATATCGTAAGCTAGGACGAGGTCGCCTTCGCGAAATGAGCAAAGGTTAACATGTCGATCAAAGGTAGCCTTGGATCATTTTTTAGCTGCCTCATTATTCTGTAATGAAGATCGACGATCTTCATCCAGAGACTCTAAGTTCAGCAAGCGCTACTCTATTGGAGAAGTGTTGGGTAATAGCTCAATTGCGGTGCGTAAGGTGGGAATTTCTCACTCGATGGGAAGAGTGGCCTCAACCCCATGGACTAGATGAAATGGTGTGAAACTAGTGGTTGTTTTCACAGCCATACGATAAGCCCATAGCGCAGAAAATAATGTATGATGTCAATTGGTTTTATGTTTATTAACTGTGCACTGTAACATGGTCTTGAGGACCTTGTTAACAACTTCGACCTATCCGTTAGACTAAGGGTAATATGGTGAGGCAAACTCATGGGAGAATCCTAACTGAGAGGAGAGTTCGACGAAGATCTCATTCTCGAAGTGTTTCCCATGATCAGAAACAAATTGGAGTGGTACTCTAAAGCGGGAGATGACGTGGTTAAAGAAAAAATGCATTGCAGTGTCAGCGGTGTTGTTGAAGGTGGGCATAGCTTCTGCCCATTTGGTGAAGTAATCGATGGCGACAACAATGTATTTGTGACCATTGCTGGAGGGGGGATTACAGGTCATGAAGTCGATGCCCCATTTACAAAAAGGGTTGGTAGTGATGACGGGATGAAGAAGAGCGGGGGGAGCTCAGGCTTTATTGGCGTAGAGCTGACATTGCTCACATCGTTTCACGGCATGGATGCAATCGTGAAATAAGGTAGGCCAAAAGTAACCGTCTTAGATAATCTTTTGAGTAGTGGATATTCCCAAAAGATGGCCCCCACATGCGCCACTCTGGCAGTTGTTTAAGACTCTATCGACCTCGTCAATAGTCAGGCATCGACAAAGAATGGTGTCGACTCCCCGCCGGTATAGGATGTCTCTGCTGAGGAGGTAACAGGGGGCCTGATGGCAAATACGACGATGATCATCTCGTGACAGGTGGTCACCGAAATTTTGAGTTCAGAGGTAGACGATGAGGTTGTCGTACCAAGGATCATCTGAAGTGATGTAAAAGAGGTGTTCGTCGGGAAATTCGGTGTGGACGGGGGTACTGGTGGTGTTAGAGGGGAGGGTCATGATAAGTTTGGCGAGAATGAGGGCCTTCTTACTCTTAGGTGTTGAGAACTCGAGGTCATACTCCTGAAGGATAACGATCCATGGAGAAAATTTTCCGTTAACTTGTCGATGACTGAGCAAGTATTGCATAGGTTTGGAATCTGCGACGACTTTTGTCGTGCGAAGCAGAATGTAGTGGCGCAGTTTCTAGACTGCGAGGATGACTGCAAGAGAAATTTTCTCTTCATGGTTATACTTCAAGGGTGGACCTGAGAGGTTTTTACTAACGTAATAAATGACATGCTCATGATTGTCATCACCTAGCTGGACAAGAACTCCTGCTACTGATATAGTTGATGCTGATACGTAGAGGATATAGTCGCGATTGTTGTCAGGTGCACTAATTAAAGGTGCATTCGAGAGTGTTTTTTTAAGATCATCAAAGGACTGTTGGGCATGGTCATCCCAGTGAAATGGAATTTCATGACGTAGTAAGTGAAGGAAACCGTGTGCGCATATGGCATAGTCTGGGACAAATCATCGTAGAAAGTTAGCTTTGCCTTGTAGGCTCTGAAGTTGACATAAATTCTGGTTAGGTGGAATTTCGGTGATATCTTGGACTTTGAGGGGGTCCATGGTAATACCGCTTTGGGAAACGATAAAGCCAAGGAGGTGCCCTGTGGTGACACAGATTACACACTTGAGTGGATTCAAGTGGATATTGTACTGACGACACCATTGGAAGATGATTCGTAAATCATCAAGATGTTGGGTGCGTTTCTGGGATCGAGCTGTGAGGTCGTCCAAGTAGGCGAGGATGATATGAGCCAGATCATGAAAGATGTATGTCATAGCCCGCTGGAAAGTTGCTCCAGCATTCTTTAAGACAAAAGGCATAACACGATATGCAAAAGTACCTAAAGGGGTAGTGAATGCAGTTATATATTGATCGGTAGGGTGAATTTAAATCTGATTGTAACCAGAGAATCTGTCCATAAAGGATAGAGCCGCGTGGCCTGCGCAGTCGTCGATAATTTGATCGATGAAAGGCATTGGAAAGTTCTCTTTGGGACATGCGTGATTGAGATCATGAAATTCTGTGCAAACACGGATAGTGCCTTGTTTTTTGTTAATGGGTACAGGGTTGGAAACCCATGAGGTGTAGGCGATGGAGTAAATGAACCCGACAGCGCGTAATTTGTCAATTTCAACTTTGATGGCTGTGGATTTGGATGGGTGTAGCGGTCATTGTTTTTGACGAACTGGTGTAATGTCGGGCCAGGTGTCGATGCGATGTTCGACGATAGAGGGATTGAGGCCAGGAATTTCCATGTATGACCAGGAAAAAATATCTCGATATTCTTGGAAGAGGGATTTATATGCGGTGATTTCCTGAGGAGTGCAAGTAGCTCCAATGGTGATTTCTTCGATGATGCCATTTTTAATGGAAATGTTTATTTTAATGGTTGGGGAAATGTTGGCCATGTTGCCTTCTTCAAAATAATCAAGGGCAGGAATGGGGTTTTTGATCTAGTCGATAGGCCCTGATGGGATAAAATCCTTGGTTTCGACCGCATAAATGGGGTGTTGGTTAGGAGGCATGGAGGCTTCCTGTGGAGAGAAGAGTGCGTGGTGGTGTAGCGCATCTCAGGGGAAGTCTGGGTGGTTTAACTCTTCAAGTATTTCTTCATCACATTGGAAGTGACGGGAATACAAGGGGTCATGAGGAGTGATATCAGTGACCGGTGTCATGTGGTTGCCCCCTGGTGAGGAAGAAACAGGGGGAACAATGCTAGGAGATGGTGAGGGTTCGCTTGACATAAACCAGATATTGAAGTACTGAGGAGTACCCATGGTAGTTGGGTGTAAAATGTCCATAGGGGAATAAGTGGGAGAGTTGGGGGGATTATGGGGTGAATCCTCAGATAAGTCATCTAAGAACTGTCTCCCAAACTGGGATATGTCCTTGGGGAGAGGTGGAATCATGGACTGGTGGGGTCGACAAGTGTGCAAGAGGTTCTTGAGGAGGGAGTGTTGTGACAAGTGGGATGTCAGATATGATAGAAGCCTCGGCAGGATGAAGGGTATCCTCTGTGGGAGTTCCGTTAGATGATACAATGCATACTTGATTGGAAGGATGAAGGAGTGGTGGTGCTCCATGGTAAGTTCCTAACAATGATGGATCTTTGAAAATTCTAGGACCCATCTCGACGAGTGGGTATGCATCATGGCTTGTGTGGATGAGAGGAAGAATGTTATTGATGTTGGCAAATGGATTAGGCTCGTAATGTGAGACTTGGTCAATAGTAACGATCTTCCCATTGTGAGGGAACATCAATGTCCGAAAGATAGAAGATGCCACTGCCTTCATAGCGTACATGTAGCTATGACCAAACAGGATATTATAATCGAGTGGGGCGTCGATAGCTTTGATGTCGATGAGAATAGTCTTGCCCCTGAGTTCGACGGGGACATTTTGGAAGAGCCCTTCAAGAGACGATGGTCGCCCATCATAAGCTCGTAAGGTGATGGCAGAGGGTATGAGTTCGGGGGAACCAAGCTTCTGCCATACCATTTTGGACATAATGCATGTAGATGCACCTTCATCGATGATACACCAATGAACTGTGATGTTCCGTATTTTTACTGGTATTTGAAAAGCGATCAAGGCGGGAAGGCGAGGTTCTCCACTGTCAAGATCAAAGGTAATGAGTCGGGTATCTACGAGGTTGACTACCCCCAAGGTGGAAAGTAATGATTTTTTTTGAGTGGAACAAGTCTGGAGGACTTCCAAAACTGACATGGCCGCCGCTGATTGTGCTAAGTTGTCTACCAAACTATAGTTATGAGCTGCCCTAGCCTGTGGGTTGTCGAAATTCCTACGCAATGGGATGTGAGGGATGCGAAGAGGTGGCTCAATGGTAGGGAAAGGAATCACCAACGGGGGTCTCGTCGGTGTAGGGTTTGTCTCTGGAGGGATGGGAGGAGACTCAGTGGGTGCATGATACTGACGATTATGTGTTTGTAGAAGGATTTCTTCCTCACTAGTGAGGAGAATTGTGCGATCTGCAGGATTGTTGGGGTTGAGGTATTGTCCCACCTGAGGTGGGGGATGTTGTGTGTCCTGTTGGGTGTTTATTATGCCTTGATGTGGAATAGGATTCTGCAGCATGACAGGAGGGGGTTGTTGCACATATTGTTGTGGTGCCTGCTGAGGGGCAGGCGGTGCTGGAGGATGGGGAAGACTATCAGAGCCTTTCAACTGTTTGAAATCGGCGATTTGGGGGCAATAATGAGTGTAATGGCCTAAATCACCACAAAGGGCACAAGGGAAGTTGGTTTTAACATTATTGTTATTTCTCCCTTGGTGCTTATTATTATTGCCCCCCTGGGGGTTTTGATTCCCTTGGTTCTGGTTACCCCCAATGGATTGGTTCTATTGGGGTTGATTCCCGCCTTGACCTGGGTTGTTGTTGTTCCTGTTTCAGCCTTTATTTTTGGAATTGTTTGATGGATGGGTTGGATTGGCCGTATTCATCTATTCAAAATTTTGGTATTGCTGAACGGCAAAGGGTTGAACAAAATTCACCCCCACATGAGGATGTGGGGGAGCCATGGGTTGTGGAGGACCAGGAAATGGGAAGTACAGATTCTGTGGTGGTAACGATCCATAAGGTACATAGGAAGGTCGAGTGCTTTCTCTAGTACTATAAGCTGAGGTGGAGGGAGTACCAGAGTTCATTTGAATAGGTGGATGTATGGGGGGTGACGGCGGTGGTCCACTGATGGGTGGAGGTATAGAAATAGGGTATGATTGTTGATAAGGGGGTGGGGGGTAATACAGAGTGCTCCCGTATGTCGACGGGTATTGAGGTGTTCCATACATCGGTGGTGGTTGGGGTTGTGGACCGTGGTGAGCGGTGGTACCAATCAGTCCATCTGCTGAGTGAGACATCCTGATGGCTTCCTCTTCAGATTGAGGGAAGGTGGAAGCTACATTCTTACCGAGGAGAGAGACAAGTGATCTAAGAAACCAGTCAAGACATTGTTGCTTGGTGGTTTCTTCTTTTCACAAACTACGTCGCCTACGCCACTTGTGAATGTGGTCAGCGATATGTGTGGCTGAGGTTTGTTTGAAATTAGAAAGTAGTTCTAGACCACTGTCGTGGTGGATTGGTAATTGGAAGAAGGTCAAGAATGCTTTGTCCAAGGACTCAAAAGTTACGTGGGACCCTGATTTTTCTTCTACATACCATTTAGCTAATGGACCAGTGAGTGTGCATTGAAATAATCACAGTCCGATGGAATCATCCATAATGCTATTGGAAGAGCACCATGGGTGAAAGGTCATGACATGGTTGGCAGGGTCATCGCCTACCTTTCCTTCAAACTTTGGTATGTCCGAAGGTAGTTTGGTGGGCATTGCAGGCCCTTCAAACTTTAGTATGTCCGAAGGTAGTTTGGTGGGCATTGCAGGCCAAGTGGGAGCATGCAATATAGGATCATTAGTGAGTTTGTTGAGATCCAGTATGTTGAGAGAGGCCAAATATGGCATCTATAGTGGGGGGGGAGGATTAGCTCCGACCATGGCGTCAGTGTGTTGTGAACTTGACCCTTGAGGGGGGCTAGCTGGGTTGGTGCTTCCTCCTTGAGAGGAAGTTGGTCCCCCACTTCCGTGTAAAGGAGAGTGAGTGAACGGATGACCTTGGGAAGTGGACCCAAGTAATGTAGAACCAAGCAAATCTGATCCTAAAATAGTAGCACTCACAGGAGTGTGTGAAAGAGGTACCAATGAGTGGGTAAGACCAGACACTCCCCCTAAGATAGGAGGGAGGTTTAGCAAGCATCGTGAATGGCGGGGTTTCTGTGGGTCCCCTATGATGTCCAACTAGCTGCATGAATGTGTGCAAATAGTGGTGAGAGTAATATAGAAACAAGAGCCTTTGCATTGAATGTTACACAATATATATATCCAAATCAAACTGTAATCAGAGGTGCATCATACATAAAATGTTTTTGAAAAAGAAGCATATATGTGGGTAACTGGGTTTTGTCTGCATGGGGAATCAAAAGAAAACAAATGCTCGTGTCCTAGAAGACGTAACATCCTTCCTCTCAAATAGCACTGGACCTTCCAATAGTACTCAATAGTGGGGTCTGAAGTCACTGGAAGAGAAACTAGTGAAGGATGAAATAATTGGTTATAATGAGGGGTAAAGGGGGCATATCTCGAAAGAGATAGTGATATTTCCCAATAACCACACAAAATCCAATCAAGGTGCAATTGCAGCCCACAATTGCCACCTGGGTAGATGTCCTAAAATTTGGTCACTAGGTACCTCGATCAAAGTGCGACATTTAGATTTTTGGCCTAAGAAATGGGTCACGGGTTGGATCCCGTCCAAGAGGTGGGTGCCTCAAGGGGGGATGCACAGAACAACCGGACCTCAGCCTTCAACCCTTCACGGGTATCTCCCTGCCTTATGGTGTTAGGAACACCTGACTTGGAGGATTTTCAGTTCCCTATTTGACAACTTCTATGGTTTTGACAATGTGAGAATCAGATAACGGGGAGTTATTTGGATTCCTATCCCAGAAATCCTACCTAGACTTAAAAAATTCTTTTGGCACCTCCTGTGGAGGAAAACTTAGTGAGTTTTTAGAAAGATTTTAGGTGTAGTTATTTTGGGAGGTTGGGGGTGCAAACCAACCTCGTTGAGTTAAAATGGGAGTGGATAGTTTCGTCAAGAAAAGGGTGAGGTGTTTTCGGAATCCCTTTGGAGGAAACTTACTTTGACCTCCACATTTCAAGGAGAAGCTATGTGAGTGATAAGTGACTTTTGTGTGTGAGTTAAGGTGTGCCAATTTTTAGTGAATTTAGATTTCACCTTGCTGCATGTGGACTTCGCTTGGTCCTTACAAGTGTTTGATTACCTAATTAACTAAGTGCCTTTGGTACAACCTTGCGTAATTCAAAAGTCCCTAGGAAGCTAACATGTGGACATGTGGGTTCGTTACTATCCCTTTAACTCCCTATTGTGATGTAATCTAAGAAAATATTTGAAACTATCCTAGATTGATCATGTGGGCATGTATGGGCCCATTACAAAACCTTTAAACTTCCCTAGTGATTTGATCTAAGAAAGCAAATTTCAACACTGTCCTATCTTTGTAGCATGTGGGCATGCATGGGTCCGTTACAATATTAAGATGTGTTTGAAAAAGTAAACTAAGAGGAGTCCCAAGAAGGGTTGTTGTCCTCTCCTAAAGGTTTTAATGTTCTTAAGGGAGATGAAATCATTTCACAATCTTTTTCTGATTCTCAAGATCACTTGGAGGCGCGAGAGAAGACCATACTAAGCGATTGTTTATTAAACTTCTAGTCCCAATGCAAGTTAAATGTGATTAAAAATGATTTCCAACTTATCTTGTGAATCAAAACAAGCCATCCATGTGGCGAAAAATGAAAGCAAAGAAGGGAAATTGATTTTAACCTCCTAAGTGCCTATGTGTTTTTGACTAACCCCTTTATATGATGATGGGACTAAGTGTGGTGCGGCTTTAAAACATGCTTGAAATCATTTTTAAGAAGGAAAATGTCCTTCCCCGCATCTCAAAAACTTTACAATGTGAATTTTTGCATGGATGCATGGGTCTCAGTGGAGACAGAGGTGCACAGAGCGCATGTGCGTGAACAGAGAAAAGTCAACAAGTGCACGTGCATAGAACAGAACTGTAACTTAGGTGCATGTGCACACGATGCGTGTCTGTGTGCCTAAAAACCCGTGCATATATGACACACGACCGAGAATGAAAAATCCAGATGGATTTCTCTCAATTCAACTTGGAATTGGTTGATTGGCAGGTCAACCTAGGCCGGTTAGTGCACCTGCAAGTTAAACAAACTAAAAGAAGAGCAAGATAAACCCAAATGGGGTAGGAAATTGATACCTTTCCTCAGTGGAGTCGCCAATCTGTTGTGCCTCTTCCGTCACCTTAGTAAGCAAAATAGAGGTGCTTGCAAGCTTAGTTGGGTCTGTTGAGTAGGACAACTGCAAGGAAAAAAGTTAGGGAAAGAAATAGAAAACAACAACTAAGAATTAAACTAAGAAATGCAATAACAACTAAATTCATGAGCATAGGGACATAGAGACAAAAAGAACAATGAGACCCATGTCAGCAATGATAAGGCTGATATTAGTGAAAGAATACACCAAGAAGCAAGGGGACTATGAGTCCTTTCTTCCTCCAAGGGAGGGCTCTTGGACCCCCACAAGCAAGCTCTTCTTACAGCAAAAAAATGGAAAATGATGAAAGAACTCTTTGCTAATCCACTCAAGGGGTGAGATGGATTGCCCAATGCAATGGTGCAAATATACTCTTGACAAGGATGGATTCCTCAAGAGAATAATGGCAGCATAACTTTTCTTTGAATTCCTTGAAAAATGAAGTGTATCCATGGCCTTTTTATAGCATTCCTTTGAGCTATTGTTCAACTAGTTTGTAATGTGAAAAGAGGCTAATTAGGGCATTTCTAGGTCTTTGACCAGCCATCCAGTCGAATCCAGTCCAGATTTGAGTGTCAAATCGGCTTGGGAGCTGAATCATAAGTGGGTGGGAGGCCGACCACTCTCATAAATGTGTTGTTTCTCAGGTGCGCAGATTTTTGCGATAACAATCGCGCATCGTGTGCATGTGCACGATTTCTTCATTCCTGTTCTGCGCATGTGCGCGTGTCCAGTGTCTTCATAGCACCCTTCAATTTTTCACTACTTTGTATAGTTTTTGACCCTTTATGAAAGCTTTGGTGTTAATTCAGGTCCATGGATGACTTCATCACTGTTTGACGATGCTGAGTTCTTGTAACCATGTGCGGACGAAATTTCAGTGATAACAATTTTTGTTTCTGAGCATTACTTTATTTTGAATGTGAACTAATGTATGCATTGCATGTGTCCAAAAAATATCTGTCAATTTGGAATCCATTATCATTTTTCAAGCCATTTCTTGTGTAATTATCATCCATTATGATAATATTCCTTTGTCTCTGAACCACTCTCTAAACCAATCTATGAATCCATGCTTTCATCCACTATCATATATTTGTCCAAACCTACTAAGTGTTCTTACAAATCCATCTTTTTCCATACTATCCAAGACTCTACTTGCACAACTGTCCATAATGCTAACCCATTTATCACTATACTATCATGAAGTCTTGATTAATCTATCAAAATGTACTTCTGCTAACTGATTGCTCTAAATCTGTCTTCTCAAACTATGCAAGTTGCTCAAAGGATGGTTCTTTTGTCTGTCACAGCTATCGCATAGACTCCTCCTGTCTAATATTCATATTACTTGGGATTCTCTAAGTCATATGGCTCAGAACAATTCCTGCTCTGATGTGTATTCATCATCATCTTCATTGGTAGATTCATTATCTCTCTCATCTCTGACTTCTTTCTTTATGTATGTGGATTCATCTTTCACTACAATGCTTGAAAGTACAATCTCTTGAACATGTTCCTTATTTACATGTCCTTCCTTTCTTTTAGTTAGTTTCCAAACCTTTCTGTATCTGGCATCTTTCTTTTTCTCTGTATAATTTTCTTCATCTTGTTTTATTCCCAATCTTGTGATCTCTAGTACCTGGTCTTTGTTCACCTATTCTTCCTATTTTCGTATCCATACGTTCTTATATCTGATATCAATATTCTCTTTCATGGAAGTATCAATCATGCTTCTACAATCACTGGCTATGCGTCCACAATTATGACATTTGTAACATTCAATGTTACATGCGACCACATAGGCACTTCTTGCTTGAACATTTCTTTTAAATTCCTGCAATATGCAACCTTATGTCCAAAGTTAGTACAATATAAACAATGAACATAAAATAAATTTGCATACCTCAGAGTGAATGATCTTCTTTGTGGCATAGTCCTTCTGAATTTTTGCCTTGACTGATCATGATCACAATTGAAGCTTCTTTGTGTCTTGAACATGGATGGTATTCTTGAAGATGTATCTTCAATAGTTTTCTTAGATTTTGGTTGACCATGATTCCTTCCTTTGATTTCTTCTACATAACTCTTTCTATTTTCTTCATTCTTCTTTTCTAGCAACCTAGAGTGCTTCTCTTCATTCTCTATAACTGATGTGGATGTTTCTGTCTCTTCAACGTTCTTGTTGAGCTTGACGATTTTACTTCTCAATGTGACAAGTTCTTCTTCAAGATTCTCAACCGCTTCTTCTTTATTCGTTATCTAAGACTTCATGACCTCTTATGTTCTCTTTGCTTCTTCAAGTTGGATTTTCAATGTAATTATTTCTTCTTCCAATCTTCTCTCTTCTTGACCAAACTCTTCCTCAAGTTGGTTTAAGGCATTGGTTCTTTCCTTGAGATGATCCATCAGTATATTTTCTCTCTTTTCTACTTCTTCCTTTTGTGTTGCTATATTGGCTTCTAAACATTTCTTTTCATATTCTAGAGTTTCTTCAATTCTTCTGGCCTCTTCTAGTTGAGCTCTTAAATTCTAGATGACATGTTGATCCTTTTCGGAACCTTGAACACTTTCCTTTTGGTTCATCAATTCTTTCTTGGATGATTTATTTTCTTCAGTTTCTTTCTTTAGATATTTAATTTCACTGATCATTTTTTCTCTATAATCAATTTATGCTTCTTCATACTCTTCCTCTTCTGAATCTGTCTAACATGATGAGCATATTTATTCTTGTTTTGTATATGCATCTTCTTTAGGATTCTCTAAATCTGTGATGGGTGAAGAATATATGTCATGTAACTTATCCCAAAGTTATTTTTTTGATGAACATTTACCAATCTTTTCTCTTACCGGATTAGGTAATCCTTCCCAGATGAAATCCATTATTATTTTGTTATTCTTCCTCGATTCCTTCTTTGTTGTAATCTTTGCCCATTTTGAACTATCATATCTTGTAACAACTGATAACCAAATATAATGTCCCTGTGCCTATAAAAATACTTCCATCCTTATGCTCCACATCTCATGCTTAAAACCATTCTAACCATTAAACATTGGTACTCCATTCTCACAATAATCCATGATCTCCTTCTAATGGTTAAACTGTTTCCTGAAGGAATCGGCTCTAATACCAATAGTTGGATTACTGAGAGAGGGGGTGAATCAGTAATAGAGAAATTTAATCCTTTTTAACCATATAATCCAAATGTTATATCAATGTATCATTATCATCCAATAACTGCAGAGTAAATAAGCAATGAACAAATGAACAATCATACACATACACAGTACACCAGTGTTTTACGTGGAAACCCAAAGCAGGAGAAAACCACGAAATGATTTTTATTCTATGTCTTGAAGAATTACATTCATTGGAAGCACCAAATTCCTTTGTTTTCTAGCTGCAACTGGAAGGAGGCTCCAACCCCCTAGTTTCTCAGGCTACAACCTGAGGGAAGCT
>JZKD02S0634206.1:1661578-1675424 GCA_000966675.3 Picea glauca | reverse complement strand
CTATGCCAATTTATTCTACATCTTATGTTACAACAATTGGTGTAAAACCAAGAGTTGATGGTGAAAAACCATTCAATGATATAAAAATTTGTTGAATTTGAACTAGCAAGTAGTTAGATTTCTACCTCAATCCCATCTACATGATGCCTCCTAGACCTACACTCAAAGAATGTTTAAGATGTTCGTTGGAAATAAAGGGATGGTGGAACTTGCCAAGACTAGTTCCTATCCAATTGGGTTATGGAGTCAAGATCTAAGAACAAAAGGGCTTGAATACTATGGAGAATATGCAAGTAATCCATTCACTAATGCGTCATAATTAGTCAAGAACAAATCTTCATATTATGAAAGAATAAGTGAGAGCCCTTAAACAAGCTGCACCATCACAACCATGGAATTACAACCAAGTAATAATGTGAAACCATGAGCAATTAAATTACAACCACATATCAACCCACAAGTTAAGTACAAAAAGTAGGATAACCTTCTTATTGAAAACATAGCCAACAATACATTAATTCTTCCCCTAGCATATGGAGTTGTCCTTGCCAAACATTGGTGCTCGATGATCAGAAGGTACATAATGAATGATGGAAGTTGCATGATGCTTCCAAGCAAAGATGGAACATTGATCAAAGTACCAAAAAAACAAAGAAGGCTAGAATCATTTCAAAAGAAAGAAAACAAAATGATGCATAACTATATTGATGCTAGAATTGGAAAGTATATTGTTTTCAACACAGATCAAATGAATTCTCCTAGACAAAATGAAGATAATACCTTTCAAGGTTTTTGGAAAATGTCATTCAATTGTGCTTATTCTAAGTTTGGTATCAAATTTAGTGTTGTATTTAAAATTCCTCAATATTGCATCTATCCACATGAAATCAGACTCAATTTCCCTTGCACTAATAATGAAGTCGAGTATGAAGCACTAATTCAAGGATTGATTCCAACGCTTCAAATGAAGGTTAGATATTTGATAGTGACTGGAGATTTGAAATTAGTCATCAATCATATCAAGAAAAGAGACAAGATCAAGAAAGAAAGATTGAAACTTTATGCTAAAAGGGTTTGGCATCTTATTGACTATTACAATTCTCTAAATATCACTTTTGTTCCTCAAGAAAAAATCACAAGGAAAATTCCTTAGCAATTGCAACATATCTTTGTAATCCAAGTAATTCTCAAACGGATGATACCTTTCATGTCAAGAAACTATATTGACCATCTATCCTAGATAATGGAGATTATTGGAAAGTAATTGAAAATGATGAACATGTTGCAAATTTTCTTACATACTTACAACCAATTGTTTCAAATGAAGGAAATGCTCATGATTAAATTTGTTAGGAGGAAGAAATACATGAACAAACTACCAATTTCTTTCCAAAGAATTATGTCAGTCTAGAATCGCTTTTCAGAAGTGATGATTGGACAAAAAGGAAGAATATGACAAAAGAATCGTCTCTCATGAAATTCCAAGAAATTCAAAAGATAAACATTGGGACACCTGAAACAAAAAAACATATAAATTTGGGTACCAGTTGTACTGATGTTGAAGTCAAAAGGTATTCCATCCTTTTTCAAGAATTCAAAGATGTTTTTTCCTGGACTTATGATTATTTAAAGGAGTATGATAAATCTATTTTCTAGCATACCATACCTCTAAAATAAGTCTCAGACATAAGTTGAGAGTAATTAATTCAAAGTTGAATCCTCTAGTGAAATTAGAACTAGAAATGTTAAAGAAGGTTGGTATAATTTTTTCAATCCGACATTCAGAATGGATATCAAATCTTGTGGTGGTCAAGAAAAGGAATGGTGAATCAGACTATGTGAGGAATTTTGAGATATCAATTGTGCAAGTGCCAAAGATAATTACCCCCTCCCAAATATGGAGATCTTGCTTGAACAAGTCATCGGTTATGCATTGATGTCTATGTTATATGGATTTTCTTGATATAACCAAGTACTTGTTGCTAAGGAAGATAGGTCAAAGACTACATTTGTTACACCATGGGGAACATATGCCTATGTCTACATACCATTTGGATTGAAAAATGTTGGTGCAACATTCCAAAGCGAAATGGGTTGTGCTTTTAATGACCTAATTGGAAAGTTTATGGCATATTATCAGGGTGACTTATATATCCATTCAAAACTAGGAGAATGACATTTCAAACATCTCAGAAAAGTCTTCAAACAATGCATATTGTATGGTATATCTCTCATCCAAAGAAGTGTTTGTTTATTGTATCAGAAGGAAAGCTACTTGGTCATCTTCTAAGAAAGGAAGTTGTTTATATTCATCTAGAAAGGATAAAATCCATTTATGATTTGAGCCCCTCAACATCTAAAAAAGGAGTACAATCTTTCTTCGAGAAGACAAATTTTGTTGGATTCTTTGTTTCTTATTATACCACAATTGTAAAGTTTATCAACAAGTTATTGAAAAAGGACCAAAAATTTGAATGGACTCTAGAAATTCAAAAGAAATTTGCAAATATAAAGCAACAATCACCACTTCTCCTTTTCTTGTCAGTCCAGATCTTGACAAAGATTTTATACTATGTTCATTCACTTCAAAGGAGACTATTGATTCCATATTTAAACAAAGAAATTAAAAAGGAGAAGAATTTCCAGTTTCCGTTATGAGTAAGGCATTGCATGATTATGAATTGAAATATTTTGACATAGAAAAACAAGCCTTTTCTCTGGTAAAAGTAGTGGCTCATTTCAGAACTTACATCCTTCCAACAAATGTCATAGCTTATGTATCACAGCCTCCAGTGAAAATGTTTCTTAATCAACCATTTAGAGAAGGGAGATGGGAACCTTGGCTTGCCAAGCTCCAAAAATATGACATGGATATCACGCCCCTCAAGATTGTCAAGGGACAAGGGTTGTGTAAATTAATGACTAGTATTGAAGCACTTAATATTCCTCATACAATGGTGTACCAACCCAAGAAGTATCTATCTCAAGATCAGAATTGTACAAAGACATCCGGGTCAAACATTATTTTTTCTAGGAAGGCATGAAATAGGACATCTTCACCTTTGTGGTTGAATGTGATATTTATCAACGAAATAAAGGTGAAATGGTCAAAACTATAGGAACACTCCAACCACTCCTTATTCCCCCTACTATATGGATGGATATTTCCATGGAATTCATTGCAGGCTTACCCAAATCAGGCAATAAGTTAGTCATCATGGTTGTCGTCAATCAGCTATCCAAATATGTTCATTTATGTGCTCTTAAACACTCATTCACCACATCCACAATGTCTCAAATTTTCATGGATAATATATTCAAACTCCATGGCATGCCTCACTTTGGATCCAAATTTCACCAACAACTTTTGGCAAGAATTATTCAAGCTACAAGAAACCCAATTTCATCTTAGTACGACTTATCATTCCCTGATTGATGAACAAATTGAACCTGTCAACAAGTGCTTGGAAACATATTTTAGGTATTTCGCATCTGACAAAACAACTCAATGGCCTCAGTGGTTACCACTAGCTGAATGGTGGTACAACACATCTTACCATGCTACCACTCGCATGACTCCCTTTGAATTGGTCTATGGCCAAAAGCCACCTTATGTTCTCTCCTACCTACCAAGTGTATCCAAGTCTTGACACGTCAAGAACACACTTACCATTCAATTTTCCATTCTCCATACCCTCAAAGAAAACTTGGTCATGGCCCAAAATCACATGAAGAAATAAGCAGATCAGGGTCATTCAGAACGTCGATTTTCTGAAGGGGACCAGTTTTGATGTTTGTATCATTGGACATGTACTTCCACATTGGTTTTGTGTCTAACATGTGGAAGTCATCCATAAAACCTCTCAAGACTTAGGATATTCACTTTAATAAAATGATTATTAAAGTGAAAGCCTTTTTGTAATTAATGTGAGTTTAATTTAATTAGATGCCTAAGTATTTGGCATTGGTGAGTTAAATTAAATCCTAGCCATTAGATCATAAAGTGAAGGTGAGATCTAATCTCAACCATTGATCACTTTGGATATATAGGGTTTTGTATTTAGGGTAAACTCAATATTATAAAAGGCATCCTAAGTGAGAGGAGGAGACACACATAGAGTAAGATAGGATATCTCATTGATTGGGTGGAGGAATTTCATCCATGTGTGTAGGGGTAGGGTTCAAGGAAAGGAGCAAAGAGGCAACAAAGGAGTAGTGTCCAGATGTGTTAGTCTAGGCTATTTGTTATTTTGTATTATTCCTCGGGTGGGCCATTATCTTAGGACGAGAGCCAAGATTTTGTATTAATAAAATCAACATTGTATTGGTTTTCCCTTGGGGGTTTTTCCAAGGGTATTTACCTAGAAAATTACGTTTGCAAATGTGTATGGTTTCCTCGTTCTTCTACTGATTTATTTATTTAGATACTTAAAACTAAGCCATGCTTTTATCAGTAAATTTTTTGTTGGGTCATTGATTTGACACCTTTTTCACCATTAGAATTACTTCTTTTATGATAATTATGTCCTTTCCTTCCATCCATCCATTTCCATTTTTATCTTATTTCCTCATGAAAGCACCAATAAAAACTTCTAAGCATTAAGTGGTTAATTGTTGTTAATTTTCTTGTTTTTAATTAATTAAAGAGGATTATGATTGGTTTACTAATGAGGGTTGATGAAGTATGTAGCCACATTTCAGTTATGCCAAGCCTGAAGAGCTCCAAGCCACCACAATTTACTTTCTTCTATCGTCATCATCGATTCTCATACTTCCACTTGTCCAAATGAGAATCAACCACATGGAATTTTCATATAGAAGTTTTGATATGGTTATGTTTCCATTAGATAATTCCCAAGTTGAAAGCATAAAGCTCTAGCTCTTGGTCAAATATTTATGTCAACTCACATCAGTTTCCAAGCAATGATTTTGCAGGGTCAATTGCAAGAATATGAAAGTGAATATTGGAAATTTGGGACATAGGTTTTGTGCAAGACAAGGCCATTTAGGTTTCTCATGAATGAATTTCCCTAAAACAAAAATATATGGGATATATGCTTGAGTCTTTAAACTAGATTTTCTCAGAAAAAGTTGTTGTGACCAATTTGAGGATCTATGTGTTGTGGATCTAATATCTTGTATGTAATGTATAAATATGGGTTATTATACCTTCATAGGGACGACTATCTTTTGATATCAGAATGTTGTAAAACTCTTATTTCCATTTCAATTAATATATCAAGATTTGGTTGTTTTTCAATTCACAAGTTTTATGTGTTGAGTTTATAACTTCAGTCTTATATACATTCCTTTATAAGTAGTGTTCCTCAAGCCAAGAGGGCCCCTTGAGGAAGAGTGTGGTACACATTTACTTTCCTATTGGTATTGTTTGCTTATTCAATTGTGTGATTTCATATTCTTGTCATTTATTTTCTACAAACTTATTTATTTCTACTCACACAAGCTAACTAACACAATAGACATCAATTGAAAAATTAGTTGTTATTTTAGATGCAGGAACTCTCATTACTTAGATGATTGAAAGAATGTATTAATAATTCAGTAGATTGATGATCCTAAGAGTTTAGAATTATCCTTTTGTCCTTTTTTTAATCATTTGCAAGTACTCTGTCCTTTCTGTAGTTGAATAGAACTTTGTTTCTACAACCAAACAATGACCAACTTTCGTTTTGCATAAGTAGTCATTTAGGGATAGATTGGAATCTGAGGATTGCATATATTTTTCATGCACTTCATCAGTTTATGATCCCTAGGTTGATAATTTAATGTAGCAGAGTTCACCTAATTGAATTGACTGACATTTTTGTCATCGTTTTTGGGTAAGTGCAAAAAGTCATTAGTTTTTTTTATCATTTAAATGCATATAGGAATGAATGCATGGGAAGAGAGACAAGAAGAAGAGACACAAGAACCTGCGCATTCGCTATAAGTAGGGATGTAGCGAGTCTCTCTTCAACCATTTAAATCATGTTAAGTAGGATGCATGAATAGACTAATTCATGGAAAGACTAACTCATGTCAAAAGATAACTTGGTGACAACATGATCTTAGTAACATGTGGAGTTCAAGTACATGATCATTTTTTTCATATTGCTTAAGTTTGATTTGAGTAGCATGCTTTCATTTTAGTTGATTTAAATTATTTTTAGGTGATGTAAGAACCCCCCATGCAATAATACATGTACAATATAGGGACTATCAACCAACAAGAAGAATTCAAGCATGTTCAAGAATTTGTTGAGAAAAGGAGGAAATGATACTCCAAGCAATCTCTCAAATCCTAGCAGTAGTCAGAAACATCTCTGCATATTAGGAGGAGACAATATTGATAGCATGCATGATCCAAGTGGATATCGGTGGCCACCCACCTCTTCCAATTGACTCACATACATTTTTCATCTTGGCAATTTGTTTTCTAGCTTTTCGGGTCCCAAACTTCCGGGGTCATTTTGAGGCCCTAAACAACGTTTTTTGGGCTCACCACAGTCACATTGTAGATGGAGTCACACTGTGATGAAAAAATGTGTATTCCTCAGATATACCTTTTCAATGTGCTATAATGCACCTAAAATGAAGATCGTATGTAAAAGTTATGACCCCGAGAAGTTGATGTACCAACTTACCCCATCGGGGCCCACATGACTTTTGGCACTTCATCTCCTAGGGTTAGGTTTCTGGATGTCTAGGGTTTTCTTACTAATTATTGATGCTAAAAAGGCCTGGAGGCCTCTTTGTAATGTGCTCAAGAAAATGTGCATAGCTGCCACATCTCTTCTCAGAGATTAACTACCACCATTCGAGCAAGATTGTTTCATTATGAATTTTACATTTTCAACATATTTCTTTATTAAATAGAAGTTAATTTTAATTGTATCTCTGTTATTGTTCATTGTATCTCTGTTTTAATATTATAGATCTATGTTTCCTTTCGTTCTACTTATAAATCCGGATCTGTGGTATTAGAGTGGTCTTCTCTTCATTTGTTTCTTTGTGCATGTCCCCAACAAGGTTAGGGTATAAGTAGTTGGGACTCGAACTAGTTGATCCTTTGCAAGATCGGCCTCACTAAACTTGATGATCACCCATGGGGGAAGAAAAGAGAGACAATGGGGTAGGATATCCCTTTAAACTATTTCTCGAGGAATCCATTGTGTGACAAAGGAACGAGATGATGGATAATTTTGCACAAATCATTCAGCGACTGCCAACAACAGACGCATCTTCCTCAAGCGGTCGCGCCACCCCCTTTAAGGTACAAATCAATTTTTATATTCCTACATTTGAAGGTCAAATAGATGTAGATGTGGTAGACAAATGGTTAAACCTTCTAGAAGGGTATTTTTTTGTCCATAACTTTTTCGATAGAGAAAATATTACATTACTCCTTAAGGCCAACCCCCATGTCAAAGATTGGTGGGAGACTTTTTTTGAACAAAAGGAAAAAGAGGAATCTACATTATTTGTAGTTGCACCCACTTGGGGTTCTTTTAGGGATATTATTAAGGAACAATACTACCCTGTTGGAAGTTATGACGACTTATATACAAGATGGACTACACTGTAGTAGAAAAGGGATCAAATAGTGCCATAGTTCACCAATGTATTCCATACCTTGCACACCAAGTTGGGTATCAAAGACTCTAAGCGACATATGGTTCTCAAGTACCGCGGTGGTATGCATAGATACATCCAAACAAAAATGGATTTTTTGGACATGTCATCCTTGAGCACGACCTATTGATATGTTGTCAAAATTGAGCAAAGGCTTAAACAAAAGACGTGGTAGTTTGGGTCTGCAAACCCCTCATAGTAGAAGAAGGGAAAAGGAAGCCCCAACCCACAAAACAAAGGAAAGAGAAAATATGGACAACCTCAATACATCTAGTCTAAGAAAAAAATGAAGAAGGACAATGGGAAGACAAAGAAAGACACTGGGAAATGGTGTGAGTTCCATAAGAGCCCCTGGCATAACATCGTTGAATATCGCTTAAAGAAGTCATTGGTGGCCGAGGTGAAAGCCTTTGAATCAGATGTGGGTTCCAAATTTGAGTCAAAACCAGAAAAAGGGAGACAGATCATTGACATATAACCCAGTGCCATTATTGCTACCACCAAGATCCAACCCGGTGAACCTGATGAACCAAAGCAAGGTGAGCGCCTCTTTCATTCACAAATGTGGGTGAAGGGTACTCCACTACACTTCATTATTGACATCGTGAGCCAGAAGAACCTCATCTTAGTGGAGGTCATCAAGCAGTTTTATCTGTCAATAACACTGCACCCACATATGTACACCATCAGATGGCTCCACCAAGAGAGTGATATTCGCGTCAGCTAACAGTGTCTCCTGCCCTACGACATCAATCCCTTCAAAGATGAGTTATTGTGTGATGTCGCCCCTCTTGAAGTTTCTAATGTTATTTTGGTCCAACCATATTTATGGAAACATCATGTTGTATATGAGTCTAGGCCTTGTAGAGTTATTATTACTTTGGATAGGAAATTGTACAGGATACCCGAGGTAGTCCCACTTACTTCCATTTCCTTGATCTCTTCCAAGCAATGCATGAAGGTCATCTCTCAGACCAAGAAGCTTTTCTTCTTCCAGATTTACACTCAAAGTGAGAGGAAGGTTACATCCACATCCATGGCCTCTACAACAGGTCTCTCCACATAGCAAAAGCAGGTGGATAAGGTTGTGGAAGAATACAGAGGCATCTTCTCCTCGCCCATTGGGGTACCTCTGCACTATTAGGTCAATCATTCAATTGATCTGACCCATGACGCACCACTACCCAATGGGCCAGTCTATCGCTTCTCTCTATCATAAAATGAGGAAATCAAGTCCTAAATCCAAGAGCTGCTCGAAAAGGGGCACATTCGACCAAGCTCATCACCTTGTAGAATCCCAATCGTGCTTTTGCAGAAGAAATATGGGACATGGCGACTCTGCATTGATTACCGGGCCCTAAATAAAATCACAGTCAGGAACCAATACCTAATTCCCCAAATTGATGATCTCCTTGACCAGCTCAAGGAGGGAAAATACTTTAGTAATATTGATTTGAAGTCTGACTATGACCGGGTCCCAATAGAGTAGAATAGTGTATGGAAGGCATCCTTCAAGTCCAAAGAAGGTGTTTTTGAATGGCTAGTCATTCCCTTTGGCTTGATGAATGCCCCAACAACTTTCATGAGGATGATGGATGAAATATTGTTTCCTTTCACCAATTCATTTGTGGTGGTGTATTTGGATGACATCCTCATCTTCATCAAGAGTTGGGAAAAGCACTTGCAGCATATTCAGTAGGTTCTGCACACTCTAAGGCAACACAAGCTATATGCAAATTTGGAAAAATTCTCCTTCGACATGAACAAGGTCTAGTACCTAGGTAACATTGTTATTAAGCATGGGGTGCATGTCGATCCAGCCAAGATCCATGTCATTCGTGATTGGCCAGCTCTGACCACACTCATTGAGCTTCAAAGATTCTTAGGCCTTGCCAATTTCTATCATAGATTCATGTTGGGAGTCTCCCACATTGCATGGGCCCTTAGCCAAGTGACTAGAGGTGGTGGCAAAGAAAATTTCATGTGGGGCTAGTCGCAATAGAAAGAATTCGATGATTTGAAGCAGTGCTTGTGCTTAGTCCCGATTCTCTCATTACCCGACCTACAACAACCTTTTGAGATTGAGACAGATGCTTCAAACTATGTTGTGGGTGCAGTTCACACTCAAAATGGGCATCTCATGGCCTATCATAGTGAGACACTATCAGATATCGTCTATAAGTACCCCACTTACAACAAAGAAATGTACTCCATTGTACAATCCTGCTGCCAATGGAGGCATTACATTCTCAGGAAGGAGACAATCATCCACACTGATCATAAGCCTCTGCAGTTGATGCAGACACAAGGAATATTACAGAATGATTGCCATCAAAATTGGTCCACATACTTGCAAGAGTTCCATCTCAACATCAAGTATAAGACATGGAGCACCAACCATGTCGTTGACTGCCTCAGTCGACCTTCAGTTGCAGCACTAACCACGGTGCTACCCTCCTGTGGACATGAGACCTCCATATGGCCCCAACTCTACGAGCGAGATCCTAACTTCGCCACTACCTACCATAAGCTAGGAACAAACACAATTGTCACTGGTTTCCATCTTCACAATGGGTTGTTGTTCCATCTGGGCCACCATCAAGTGAGCGAGTGAAGATGATTTGGGAATATCACTACAGTCGAGTGGCAAGACACTTCGGCATCGGAAAGACAGTGGCAGTGCTGCATCAATATTTCTATTGGTCGAAACTTCGATAGGATGTCAAAAAGTATATCAAGTCTTGCATGGCCTATGCCATTTCCAAACCAATGATTAAGAAACAAGGCATGTACACCCCTCTTCCTACTCCCAAAAGGCACTGGGAATCCATCTCAATGGACTACATGTCAGGCCTTCCTTCAACCAAGTAGGCGAATGATTGTGTTTTTGTGGTTGTTGATTGATTTTCCAAGATGGTGATTCTATCCATGTGCAACAAGAGCATCACAACGGAGTCCACTGCCAAACTCTTCTTCAAACGAGTGTGGATACATTTTGAGATACCATAAATCATTGTATCAGATCGGGACAGTTGATTCCTTAGCACATTTTGTTCGAGCCTCTGGTCACATCTAGACACCAAGCTCACCAAATCCACTTCCTTCCACCCCTAAACACATGGCCAAACCGAGGTCGTCAACACGTGCATATCTTACATAGGTACAATTCCAAGCATCCACACACATCGAATGAGAGTCTTCCCTATGTTCAACACAATTACAACAGATCCATACATAGCTCAACCAACCACAACCCCTTTCAGGTGGGGTTGGGATTTCAGCCATTGAGTCCCATCGATGTTGCACTACCCCTTGCGTCCACGCAAGCCAAATTGTCCCATGCTCAAACCAAATCCAAAAAATCCACTCGGTTCATTTAACGAATCCATCACATCCACCAATTGGTTCATGATATTTTGCAGAAGTCCAATGCCAAGTAAAAGCAACCCCATGGTCAACACTAGGTGCCACAAAATTTTCAGGTGGGAGATAAAGTTTCGTTGCACTTGCAGAAAGAACACCTTACAAGAACCCATCGGAAGATTCAACCACTCTGCTATGGAACTTAAACCATCACCAAGGTTGTGGGTGACAATTCTTTTGAGCTCAACATTCCCCCCTTCCTTGGCTTGCACCCAATGTTTAATGTGGACCTCCTTCGACCATACTTTCCACCATTATTGAACACCTCAAAGATCATAGAATAGTTGACACCAACATATATCAACCCTAAATACATGGAACATGCATCCACTAATCATATCATGGACACCTAAGTCAAGGGCACTCGCCAACAGAAGCTTCAACTTTATCATATTATCAAAGTGGGGCATCTCCTGCACCAAGACAAGTGGCTCACCTGAGGCCAAATTCAACAAAAAATTCCTCATATGATGGGGAAACTAGATGTAATGGATATCATTGATTCCTAAGCGGGGGGGGGGATTGATCCAGGTGGATATCGGTGGCCACCCACTTCTTCCCACTGACTCACATACAATTTTCATCTTGGCAGTTTTTTTTTCTGGCTTTTTGGGTCCCAAACTTCCAGGGCTATTTTGAGGCCCTAAACAATGTTTTTTGGGCTTGACACAGTCACACTATAGATGAAGTTAGAGTGTGACGAAAAAATGTGTATTCCTCAAATAGAACTTTCCAATAGGCTATCATGCACCTAAAACAGAGATCATATGCAAAAGTTATGATCCCGAGAAGTTGATGTACCAACTACCCCATTAGGGCCCACATGAATTTTGGTGCTTCATCTCCTAGGGTTAGGTTTTTGGATGTCTAGGGTTTTTTATTACTTCTTGATGCTAAAAATGCTTGGAGGCCTCGTTGTAATGTTTTCAAGTGAATGTGTGTAGCAACCACATCTCTTCTCAGAGATTAGCTACCACCATTCGAGCAAGATTGTTTCATTCTGCATTTTACAGTTTCAACATATTTATTTATTGAATAGAAGTTAAGTTTCAATGTATCTCTGTTTTAATATTATAGATCTGTGTTTCATTTCATTCCGCTCATAAATATGGATCAATTCATGAGCACACCTACACTCCGAGAAGTGATAGAAGATAAAAAAATTCCACGAGAAACGTCAATAAGAAGACCTAGAAGAGATCAAACAACCATGGAAAACATTTGGTGTAGAGAAGACATTAGAATCTGAGATCGAGGAATTTTATCATGCCTATCATCATATCCTGTATGCACTCAAGAGACAAATAAGCGAATAGTATAATATCTACATGGAATGACAAAGGAGAACATACAAAGCAGTGGTATTGAACAAGTGAACCAAGGGCATCATGACTACATTGAATTATGGTTGCAGGCACCCATCATTTCACAACATTCCTTCACTGTCCAACAATTCTTGACATTATATCAATCAAAGAAACCGATTTCTCATATTCTAGTATCTATCAAAGTATATCTTTAAAACTTAAATATGAGTTTATTTGTAATATTTTTACGCACATGGCTCCATTAGAAGTATTCCTATACTTGAAAGAGATTTTCTTTTTCAAGAAAAGAAGGATAGGGTAGAAGAATAAATAAATAAAAAAAATAGTAAAGATAAAAATAACTCCAGTTGTGAAAACCAGTTTACTGGCCCAACTGGACATGAGTTTTGCTTGAAAACCAAGCAACTGGTGGGAAAAATTCTCAATAAGTTTTGCATGTTGGTTCAATCTTATATTTTGGTTCTTCAAATCATTTTTTTTCTATGATCATATTAGATGATGTGGGATCCCTTAAGGACTTCCTTCCAGTAGATCTTATCCCATCGACTTCAACACTCTATCTGGGATGAAGACCAAGGGATATTTATAATTCCTTGGAACGTGTATGCTTCAATGACAGTTTTCCTTGCTGATAGCAGTGGGGATGCATTAATTCCTCCTTACTATCAAATCCTGCAAGTTACTTGAAGCCAACACATCCATTCTTGTCTGACAAGATGCATTAAGGTACCTTGACACTCATTGACATCAATGGTGAGTGATCTTGCATTGGTTAATGACATACATTAATGGTCGTTAATCCAATGATTTCTTTCCATGTTCAACGCCAACACATCCATTTTCATGGTAAGAATTGTACCACAGATTTAGGTTTTGATAAAGACTATATAGTTTAATGGTATCAACATTTGCAACCTTTTATACATCATGCAAATAAAAAGGGAATGTCATTCTTGTTGCAATATCTTTCCATGCCGCAGAGTTTATGGTTCCCTATAGTAGTATTCATGGTTTTTATTTTGGTTCCAATAGTACTTTTCATTTGATATGGATGATCAACAAAGTAGAGTTTTTGATTTAAAATAAAAACTCCATAGCTTTAATTTTAGCAATTGATTTCCTGTATTAGATTTCTCGCAACATAGAAATCCTTTACTCAACAACTTCTTCATTCTTCTAGCAACAAGTAATCAAATATCATATCTCAGAAGGATGTATGAGGACATGCATCATCCTCATTGTGTGGGAGAAAGAGAATTGAGTTATCAATGTCCTTCTATTGTTCCAAATGTTGGTGGATTTCACTCTATTCAAATCTCCTTCAAACAGTCTTCAACATACCTTTTGACCCAAGCATCCAAGCACCCGGTACTCATCTTATTCTGATCATTTTCAAATCATCATGACAATAGAGAGGTAAAATGGAACAAAATAATTTCAAGCATCTAAGTATTTGATTTTTT
>JZKD02S0634206.1:1632452-1646264 GCA_000966675.3 Picea glauca | reverse complement strand
AAATTGTTATGCAAAGTGTGTTATGTAAAAATGTTTTTTTTTTATTTATAAAAATCTGGGAATGAATATGCTGGAATAAGCAAATTTTTAGTTCTTTCAAAATTCCGCTCTGTTGTAATTTATGGTAGCTAAAATGAAATCCTAGTTGTTACAATATAGGAGACTAGGATGTATAATTACAACTAATGGCCTAAAGCCAACATAAATAAAATAGCATTACTAATATAATATGCCCCAATTAAGGGGTAATGAGCCAATATTAGGGCTTAACACATAGATTTTATAAAAATATGGTTTTGTTGCAGTCTGATTGAATTGAGAAATGGATTTAGGCATATTGTCATTGTTTCCTTGTATTGATTTGATAGCTCAACATCGTTTGATGTTTAGATCTAGAGTAAATAGACATTTATAGTCGCAGTAATGCTCTTTCATTTTGTTGACTAGTCTGTGTATCATACAACATCGTATAAGTCGAAGTAGTGATTGTTGTGCATTTAAATGGCAAGTCAAGGTTATTGCAATTTGATATATTGATGATTGTTTGTTGACTGTCCACTGTGTATAGTTGATACTAGAGATGAGCACAGATTCTGTGGGAGTATGGTCTCATTAAAACTTAATTGTTAAATGGAATTGAGGAATAAAATCGGGCATGATTTTGTGTCTGGTTTGATGAATAAAATAATTCATGGATAGTGATTGATGTTTTAGTGTTGAACAGAGTGGGATTAAGCAACTGTTTATTCATTTGGGAATTGTTTTAAAACATTAAATGGACAAATGAGAAGAAACATAACTCTTCTATAGGTTGTTTTGGAATGCATATTGTTTTGTTTGGAAACACTCTGCTAAATATTTGATTGCGAACAATGAACAAGTTAATGCACATAATTTATTGAATTATACACAATAGTTGTTCATTTGATCATAGTGATTATTTGGTTGGTGTTGGATCTTTTACGTTTGATATAGAATGATTTTATGGATTACTTAATTAATTTTGTGAACAGTATCCGCTCTCTTCCCCACCATTATTTTTCTTTTCTCTAATTACAACCCGCTCACCTTCCCACATTCATTTTTCACTCCCTGTTCTTAAAATTTAATTACAGTTAAGAGAATTATGTATTGAAACAATTTGAAATCGTAGTTTATTGGAGGGATTACAGTGACATGTTCTTTGGTTTACATTATAGTTGATTGTTTTTTGTATGTGAGCAATAACCATGATTATTTTCCCTCTCATTTTAACATTTTTCGCTCAATACAAACCCCTTGCATATCCCAGGACCTTTTGTTCACCCCCCGCTCATTGACAACAATTAAGCAATTTGTTTGGATTGGATTGCATGAGTTTGATATGTTGTTGAGCCAAGATTTATTTCATATTTTTAAAAGATTTTCCATGTATGGTTGTTAAAGAACTATTTTCTAATCAATTATGCATAAAAGAATGATCTTTTTCAACTGAGGTAGCCATGGCAGAGGTAACCGAGGAAGAGGTAATTGGAATAGGGGCCCTAGAAGTCCAAGATTCTTCATTCACTTTGATGTTGACTCGCAAGAGTTAGGCCAGCTATTTCAGGCTGGGTTCTTCAATTGGATTAGGCAAGGAGTTGCCTAACCTAGACTTGAAAGACCTCCCTTCCAAGCCCCATAGGGCTTTGGTATTCCTGTTCCTCCTCATGTCTCATTGCAACCCAAGGTTCCCAAAAATGACCGATGGAAAGAGATTTTCCACCCAAAAGTCTCCCAACATCGTGGCTAGCCCAATTTGTCTTTACCTTCTCCCCCGCCTATCAATTAGGTTGTCCAAGCTGCCCCTGTTCACTCACCAGTTCAGTCTTCCCATGCTAGCAACAGGTTGAAAACCGAGGCCCACCATGCCCTTGACAAAGGAAAAGCCATTGCTGCCCCTTCCTCCCCCTTCAATGGCTCTGATAAATCTGTGTTCTCCTGAATGCATTTGAGGGATGATTGTTCTCATGTGATCAGCGAAATTAGCCTAAAGGATCAACACAACCAAAGGCAAATATAGAGAGATCAAAAGTTGGCAGCAACAACAAAGGAAATATTGCATCCCAGAGTGGAAAATATGGATTTTAAGCTTTATTTTATTTATTGTTGTTGACAATTGACTTCAGAAATTTTGGGCAGTAGGATTTATTTGGATATATGAGTAATATATTTTGAAAATAATTTCAAAAATCATTGGATAAATTGTCAAATATGAATGTGATGATGGGAGTCACAAGGAGGGATGTTTTTGTTAAATTAACTAGTTGTGTTATGATTGTTTAAAGCTAAAGGGGAGTCATAAGGGGTCCTACCTACTAGTTATTATTTATTTAAGAACCCTTATTATGATTTATTACTTTTCCCCCTAACTAAAAATTTGGTTGAGTTTTTAGTTAACTTAACTAATGAAGCAGTTCAACTACTTCAACCAATTCTAATTTGCTTAAAGGAAAAAGGAAAGGAAGGAACAAAGGGAGGATAGAAGGAGAAGCATACTAAGGTTTTCTCTTTGAGTTTATGTTGAGATAGTTCAGTTTTCATTCATTCCTTAATTTATCACAGTCTAATTATTTTTTATGATAGCAGGGTCTTATTGTAGGCAACAAGATTAAGGGCCAAATTACATCATTCAGACACTTGTTTCTTAGAGGTGTCGATCTATCTTTGATAGTCTGTGTAGGCTTGTCTGTTTGTGAATTAATTTTCATGACTAAAAAAGGCTATTGTGCAGAGTCGAGTGGGCAACAATCTGTGGCAAGTTGATCCAACTTTTAGAGTTCAGTTTTTGGTTTTCTGTCAGAGCTCCTTTTGTATGTTTCATCAGGGATGTCTAAGTTTGACTTTGGTCCAAAACTTCTTCACGAAATTTTGTAAAGAGAGTGACTCTTTGATAAATTGGAATGAAATAAAGGATTGCTTTGTGTCTCATCTATGTTGATTATCAACTTGGTGTCTTTTCTTCTGTCTCTACATTTATTTCAACATTTGTTATGTTCATAAAAACACATAAACAATGAATTTTTCAGCAAGCTTTTACTCATAAAAAAAACTAGCCTAAGCACTTGTAATCAATACTTGTGAGTTAGAATATTAATTTTGATGGCTATAAACATAGGGTGATGTTCTCACCTATTTTTCCTTAGCCAAGAAGAATCTGAAAATGCTTGAGTAAGATCATTTCATATATTTTCCTCAACAGGGGGGAAGCACCGAAAAGAGATGGAAGAATGGAAGGAGAGATGGATAAGGGAAAGAAGGAGGCCATGGACCCAATAATGATGGATGAGGACCAAATAAAGAAGATAATGGCATAGCTGGAAAGATGCACAGTGGATAACCCTACCAATATAAGATGAATAATAAGAAGAGAGACATATTCGATAGAGAGGGTTTGGAGAGCAATGAGGAAGAGGTAGAGGATATCTGTGCTGTGGATCATAATGAGGAAATCCTGCGCACAACATATGAAAGGAAGATAGGCAGTCCAAGGGTAGGAACAAAAGGCATAACTCCCATCCATGTCAGTTTCATTGTGGAACCCATAACCCCATGTGTGACTATTACACGAGAAAGAACACCCCCATTTAGACAATCAAATTTTAGTGGAAGAAAGACAGTAGGAAACACATCCAAATAAGGAGAAGCAACTAGAGGATCCAGTTCAGGAAGTGATATTCAAATACCTAAACCGAGTGGAGGTAGTAGTTCATCATAGTTCAAGATGGTAGGACATGATCCCATGATCAATTTACCAAAATTTTGGGGAGAGGCATCTGAGGACCCTGAAAAGCATTTGTTCATTTGCGAGAATATCTGGGAAGAAAAGCATATCACATATGCGGATACAAAACTTGTGCAATTAGATATCATGCTAAGAGACCATGCACTGGATTGGTACATGAGCCCAGATATAAATAGTCCACCATGAACAACAAGGATGATTGCATATGTGAAGAAGCTATTGATAAATGAATTTTAGAAGCCTAGCTCAGAGGATCAGTACATGAATGAGATGATTGAAATTAGGAAGAAACTAGGTGAGTCTATTTGGGAGATTGATCATAGGTTTAAGCATATTAAAGGTAAGTTGAAATATGTCACGACTGACATGAAACATAGACATCTCTTTGTGAATTCATTGTTACAACATTTGAAATACCCATTGAGACAACATAAGTTTCAAACTAAGGTAGAGGCTCTACAGGAAGCCTTATAGCTGAAAGAGAACTAGTATCAGAAGATAGATCCAACAATAGAGGAGTTGAAGGAGGATCTGAAGAACTTCACATTTCAACTAAACTAGAATAAGGGAAAAGAGAGAAGATAAGTTGTTTGGTGTACCACGTGCAAGACATAAGGACACCACAAGAATGAGTGCCCAACTTTCGTGTAGTACATGGCAATAGGAGTACCAAACCCTTTTCCAACAGGAGGAACATGGTTCAAGATATGTAAAATGCATGGGCATGATCCATATCATTATCCAATGATGCAGAAGTACCAGACAGTAGGTCCAAAAATTCATACTGCAATGTTTTCAAATCAGTGGGTCATGATGATAAAGATTGTAGGAAAATGGACCAAATGAGGGAAAGAACTTCAGATACTTATAGGGTGCAAGAAAAAATTATGACAGGGAATGTTGCACCTCAGTTCAACCAGGTACCACATCAATATAATAATGCGCAACCACAGTATAACACTACACAACCTCAGTATAACAACACGCATCCATAGTATAACCCCATGGAGTATAACCATGTACCTCAATACAACACATCACGAGGAGATAGAGGTGGATATAGAGGGTGAGGATGAGGTAGAGCAAAATTTAGACAAGGCATAGGTCTAGTAGTGTGCCACAACTACCAACATCTAGGACATTATGCAAGGGAATTCCCACTTCCACCTGCGACATGCATGTACTATCGCACAACAAACCATGATACAGAGGATTGTCCAACATTATTGGGGAATATCCAAGAAAAGAGAAACCAGAACAATCAGAATGTATAATGTATTTCTGTAGAAGATAGAGATGATGGGAGGAACATCAACATAGTCACACGTGGAGGAGCTAAGACAGGAGCTGACACAGTAAGATAAGATCTAGCGCAACACCAATGGGTGAAGAAGAATACAAAACCACATAAGCAGTTTGATGCGGGGAAAGAAAAAGAAACATTCAAGGAGGAAAGACATGAGTTCCTCAAACAAGATTTTTCATCTACATCAACCATGCAACACACTCAGAATGTACCAATGTACAAAATTCCCTCCTCAATGGACCACACCAGTGAAGCACAACCTGTGGAGAAAGTAACATAAGAACTTTTCTGCAATCCTATGTTAAGTAATTAAATGATCCTTCATCTTTCAAAATTTTAAAAAATATGCTAGAAATATGTAACACAGAGGTAGAAGGGAAACTAGAGAAGAAAACAATCAATCACCTCCATACAAGAAGGAGGACAAGCAGGGAATTTAGACTGAATGTTAACATTTGGGATTTCAATATGGGGGACATTATATTGGACTTAGGCTTTGAAGTCAACGTTTTACCTAAGAAGACATGGAAATGTATGGGAGATCCCACATTAGTATATTCACCTGTCCAACTGAAATTAGCAAACCAACATAGAGTTCTACCGATTGGAAGGATTAAAGGCATGACAATAAATATGGATGGAGTGCACACTAAGGCAGACTTTGAAGTAATAGAGATAGTAGATGGCACAACACCTTATCCATCACTACTCGGACTGGACTGGTCATTTCATAACCAGGACATAATCAACTTTAAGACAAGGAAGATGACATTTGAATAAGGAGAATACAGATTCATTATGCCATTAGACCCTTCATAAGGAGAAATGTTTATAGAACCAACTTCTCTGGATTTGGAGGAAATAAACCAATTGTACAGAACCACCATGCACGAAGAATATTATTTTAACCAAACTGTAGATGGGGTACTTAGCTGGAGAAGCATCACATCATGTGATTCTGACTTAGATATAGGTTTGGAGAATTGGCAGCAGAGATTACATGAAGTGTCTACAAGAAGGTCCACAAGAATAGACCACACGGTAAGATGGGCAGGTATAGAGATAAGAGAACCTCCCAGTTTTCATGGAGTAAATGACTTAGAGGAATTCCTAACAAAATATGAAGACGAAGTACTGGAAAATTAGAGGCTCTTAGCCCTGGACATAATGCTCAAGTCCACACCTGCAAGATGGTGGGGTGCACACAAAGGAACAATTCATGATCGGTACCAATGTAAGTGACTATTGCGCATTAGATTTGGCACAGAGCAGGGGAGCAATAAGATGCAGAGATATGATGGACACGGGACATCAACATAACATTTAGAGAAGTGCAGAACACTATGGAGGATGAAACCACCAAAAGAATGGCCTCATCATTTCATCTATACATTGGAAGAAATTCTAGAGAACTGGTATATAGACCAAGATATGCGCAGAGGCACTACAGAATAGACAACATTACAACAAAACTTTCTTGTCACTTTCTCATTTAAACATGAGAAACCCAACATGGATTCAACACTAAAGAAGATAAGAAGTGTGATATTTATTAATGAACGAGAGGTTGAACTTATGACAGAATACCAATAGAAAAATAGACAGACAGTGAAAGAACTACTGTCATGCTATCATGTGCAAGAAGAAGCACCAGATGAAGATGACCTCCGCAACATTCAAATTACATAAATTGAGGGAGAAAGAGAGGTGGCAGGTCCATCTATGGAGTCATAAGTATTTTATGCACCAATCAAGGTGAAGAAATTCAACATTGGGACAAATGATAATACTAAAATGGCAAGTATTGGAGACTACTGGGATGAACAAACAGTAGAAAGAATAACAGAGTTACTACGTGAATACATTGACCTATTCCCAACAATCTTTACATAGATGAAAGGAATAGAAGGAGAGATAGAAGAAATGAATATACCTCTCAAAATAGAGGCCAGACTTGTTAGACAGAGACCTTATAGACTAAATCCAATATATAAGTAGAAAGTGAAAGTAGAAATTGACAGAATGTTGGAAGCTGACATCATAGAACTAGTGAAGGAATCTAAATGAATAAGCCCCATGGTAGTCCAAGAAAAGAAACAAGGGGGGATTAGGATTTGTATAGATCTGAGGAAACTGAATGATGCTGGATTACATGATCCTTTTCCTACCCCTTTCATAGATGAGGTCCTAGAGAATGTGGGAGGCCAAGAAGCATATTCATTTATATATGGATTCTCAGGCTACCATCAGATCAAAATATCCTCAGAAGACAGGTATAAGACTACGTTTTCCATAGAATGGGGATCCTGCCAGTACACAATCATGCCTTTTGGGCTGAAGAATGCACCAACCATATTTTCAAGTGTAGTCATAGCTTCTTTTAAGGAGTTCATACATCAATTTTTAGAAGTATATATAGATGAATGGAATGTATATAGTCTATTAAAGGACCATGTAGAAGTGTTAAGGCTAATGTTGGAAAGATGCAGGCAGTGTCAAATGTCATTTGATATAAAGAAATGCATTATTAGGACACCTTATGGAATATTGTTGGGCTATATAGTGTGGAAACAAGGCTTGATAGTAGATCCTACTAAGATTGCAGTTATTGTCAACTTACCACCACTAAAATCAATGCAACAATTGAGAGCCACACTAGGACATACATGATATTACAAGAAGTTCATAAAGGGGTATGTGCAGATTACTACGCCAATTGAAAAGCTTCTAAAGAAGGATATTTTATTTTAGTGGAATGAGGACTGTCAACAAGGGTTGGATACCTTAAAAGAAAAAATGGTCACAACACCTATCCTAGTATTCTCAAATTGGGAAAATACATTTCATGTGCATGTAGATGCATTAGCTATAGAACTTGGAGAAATTCTGGCACAACCAGGAGCAGGGGATTTGGACCATCCTATAGCATTTACAAGAAGAAAACTGTTAGAATCAGAGTAGAATTACAAAACCACAGAGAAAGAAGGCCTAGCCATGGTCTATGCACTTCAGAAGTTCAAACACTACTTATTGGGTAAGCACTTTAAGATGTTCACAGATCATTCTACCCTCAAATACCTAGTCAACAAGTCAGTGTTGGGGGGGATAATCTGTAGGTGGTTGTTGTTATTTCAGGAATTCAATTTTGAAGTGATAGTCAAACCAGAGAAGCTGAATGCAATACTTGATCAAGGGTAACTAATGGAGAAGACCTACCAACTTGGAATAAAACTTCCCTAATGCATAATTATTTTCATTCCAAGCAGCTGATGAATATTTTGATGACATTATTGAATACTTGAGTACATGGATTGCACCACAAGAGCTTAACACTGCACAAAAGAAAAATTTGGTAGTCAGAGCTGCAGACTATCAACTGATTGTAGGACACTTATATAAAATGGGTGAATACAACATTTTGAGAATGTGTGTACTAGAACATGAAAGGCCTAGAATTTTGGCAGAAGCTCATGAGGGAATAGCTGGAGGACACAATGCAGGAAAAGATACCGTGTAGAAGGTATTGTGTCTAGGACTATGGTGAAAAAAAAATCACAGAGATGCTAAGGAATATTTTCAGAAATGTGATGTCTGTCAGAGGGTTGGTAAACCTAACAGAAGGGATGAGATGCCCCTAAGACAACAAGTAACTTTGCAGGTATTTGAAAAATGGGCAATAGACTTTGTTGGACCAATCCATCCACCAACAAAAAATTCAAGAGAAAGATATATCACTACTGTGAAAAAATATTTAACAATATGGGCAGAAGTAGCACCAGTCAAAGACTATAGCGTAGATACAACAACACACTTCTTGTTTGAGAAAGTGATCGCCGTATTTGGTTGTCCAAGGAATTTGATGAGTGACCAAGGTACTCACTTTCTCAATAGTATGATCAGGGCTATGACTAAGGAATTTGAAGTCTAACATCAAAAGAGTATACCATACCACCCTCAGGAAAATGGAACAGTAGAAGCCTTCAACAAGATCTTGTTGAATGCTCTGACAAAGATCTAGAATGTCAATAGGGATGATTGGGACTTGAAAATACCAGCAGTACTATGGGCATACAAGAATACATGCAAGAAGCTGACCTAAAATATACCATTTAGGTTGGTGTATTGGCAAGAAGTGGTGGTGCCACTAGAATTTCTGGTACCTAGTTTGTGTGTAGTAACAATCACCAATATGATAGAAAGAGGCATAGTAAAGGAAAGATTAAATCAGCTAATGGAGATGGAAGAGGAAAATATTTTGGTAGGATTTCATCAAGAAGTAAAGAAAACAAGAGATAAATCATGGCATGATAGACATATCAAGAGGAAGAGTTTCAAGGAAGGAGGCCTAGTCTTGCTTTATGACATTAAATTTTTTCAATATCCTAGTAAATTCATAATGCATTGGTTGGGGCCATATGAAGTAAATATTGTCACAGATGGGGGATCTGTACAGTTAAAAGACTTGGGAGGCACAAAAATGAAAGGAATGATCAATGGGTTTCGATTGAAACTGTACAGGGACAATCAACCTCCTAGCACTTAAAAGTTACAACGCAGTAATAAATCATGTACATAGTGTACTATAGTAAAGGTTAGGACAAAAAAATGAGAAAAAGAAACAAAAAGGATTAAAAGAGAAAAAAATAAATACAAATATAGAAAAGGGAATAAAAACAAAAAGAGAGGTTGAAGTTGATTAAATCATAAGAAAAGTAGCAAAGAGTTGCGTGCAATAAGTACCACGATAAACATCAAAAGAAAACACGCAGTAAAATTTTTATTAGCGCAAATGTAGTCATAATTGAAGACTATGTAGACAAAGAAACAAGCAAGACAAGCAGAGCTGGAACTCCTCCAAGAGAAAGCAGCGCAGGTGATTGTTATAGATAAATCCCCCCGCGAACAAGTGGATTCTCTCTTGGATACTACACCCCTATGACCAAGACAAAAAAGTGCTATTGTGGACACTGACTTTCCTTTTCATGAAGCTAAACTATCCAAGGAAGAAGAAGGAAAAAGAGTAAATACCTTTTTACCGACGTTTGTCCTTGCTCGATCTAGGCTGATCTTGATCTCCAAGTTCTTCATAAGGTCCTGCAATACAATGAGAAACAACAATGACACATGCTTCCTACTCTACCATGATTAGCTTCATAATAGATATATGAAAGAAACAAGTTCATGAGACGTACACAAACTTTAAAGGAAATAGGCCAAGCATAGATTTATATTAATGAAAAAAAAGTGAGATTCTTATAGCCATGGATGTAGGTGCAGCAGCTTCACCAGGCTCTCTTTGTCCAAACCCTTGCTCAAATAATCCACACACAGAATGTTGATGCTTCAATGATATCTTCAAGGAAAATACCCTCTTCCTTGACTGTTGCTTCTGCCTTGACTATTGCCTCTGCCTTGAAAATTGGTATCTCTATGTTGGCCTTGTCCACGACCTTGTACAAAATTTCCTCTTCCTCTACTTCTATAACTGTCACTGGAAGTCTTACTTGTGCTTGCTTCTGAGAAAAAAGCATCTTCACCGACTTGTTTTTTCTTTCCAAAAGTTTTATTGTGTTGAGATAATAGTTCACTTAGTTCATCAAATGTAAGCTTGTCTAACTTGCCAGTGACTTGTAAAGTCTCCAAAAAATGTGTATAAGAAGAAGGCAATCCAGCTATTAAGATTGTAGTCATAAAACTATCATCCACTGCTTGAAAACCCGCATTTAATATTTCCTGCTTAATGTTTTTAAGTCGGGAAATATATTCATGGACATCACCACCTTCAGTCAATTTTTTGAAGCAACTTTAATTGAAGATCAACTTTCTTGGATTCAGGCTGAGTATCAAATAAATCTTTAAAAACTTTCAAGGCAGACCACGCATCAGTCATATTTTCAATATGCACATACATCTCATCATTAACTGAAGATTTAATAAGCGCTAATGCTTTGGCATTTTTAACTTCCCATTTTTCTAATGTTGTTGCATTTGTCGGCTTAGTGGGCTTAGTATCTTCATTACAGATATCACGCCAAAGTTCATTGTAAATGAGAGTGCTTTCAATGAGTCGTTTCCATGTTTTGTAAGATTTTGTGCCCTCAAGTTTATCTGAGTCAGAGAATAAATTAATTAATTTCGACATTGTAGTTTAGTGAATGTACGCACCAGAAATAATCATGCCAAGAAATATGAATAGGAACAACACACCAATCGCATCACACCAAAGACGATCTATCGGGGCTTGGCCTTAACCCTCGTATAGTCGTGTTGGCAGCCAACTCATTTTTTTAATTGCTCTTAAAAAAAGCTGCCTACACCTCTTGTCTTCTAAATGACAAAGTATCGTCGCATTGCGCAACTAGACATTTGTTTCATTTTTGCGACAATTACAATTTGATTTTGATTCAGTTTTCACAACTGAAAGTGTGAAAACACCTCTCTCGTTGTTTGGACTATCGTCGTCTTTTATTGATTTGTTGAAAGACACTTGACCATTGGTTTATCACATCACTGCAAAAGGTTCTTTCAAACTATATCCATTCACTTTAATTGCACAACTTGATTTCTTTGATAAAGTATTGAAAATGTTAAGTTATGAGTTATATTTGATGTCATGAGGGTCATAATTGATTTTGGTTTTATATATGATATAATTCTTATTGTTTTGAACTCTTAACTTACCATTTTCATATGGTCATTGGTTGCAATGTTTTTACACTTTGATTATGCTAAAAACACATTGGCAATATCATAAGTTTGATCTCATATAAAATGGAAATGGTTTGAGTTTTGCGAAGGCGCATTGATCAACCTTTTGGATTTTCGATTTTAGGGTTTGAACCCTTGCTCGGTACATTGTTTTGTGAGTTTGATATTACATTGAGTGATCATAGCTTCGAACTATGCATTGGCATGATTGAATTAACATGGGATTAAAACGTTTGATTGACACGACATCTCGTTGGTTAATGTTGGATGTCATGTTTGAAAGAACTGAACACTTGGCATATGATTATAATATATGGTGTTGGTTCTATTTCAGATGCATGGCACGTTGATATGTTTGTACACCTATTTGGTTGGCCGATACGTATGGTTGAAACGATTATGATTTCGGATGGAACAACACTGTACACAATCATTAATACATTGCATGGTGGTGGTAATCCCACCACCTTCGCACGCATGCAGTTAATTCCTGCCTCTTTGAGCGCTGAAGTTGTTAAACCCTATCGTTTTTTACCCTGTGCATTGTTTTGTTTGGTCCAAACCCCACCATGCATAGAAGCAATGGCTCCTATCATGAGGGCAGAGCCCAACGGGTGCCAAGCACTGTTGAGGTTTGATGGCGCATATAGGGACCTGGAAGAATTCGGGTGGCTTGCTTTCATAAAGAAATTTGATGGTTACAACATATCTGTGGCTCGACAATTTGCGTTATCGTTCGATGGCTGCTGAGCCAAAGTTGGAGATGCCCAGCTTGAAATCGCTGAACAGTTCCTCAGCTTGGCAACCAGCTTGCCTGTCTCGGGACAAAAATGGTCGAAAAGTTGCAAGGTAGATGATGTTCCTTGGACATTACTGTTCCAATCTCGCACAGTGAACTCATACGACAGAGCTTTTCCTGCAAAAATGTTGAAACCCCGCTGGTATGATCTCCTAATGATTATCAAGCAATTCGTTACTTGTGAAGGCAGGTACGGATTCATTTTCTTGTTTCACCTGCATTTATTGATGTTTTTTATGGGTTTTGAACTTAGCATGCCGCACTACCTGCATCGAAGTTTGTTCAAAATGGCTAAAAGGTACAGGGGTAGCCAAGCTGATACCATCCTCTTCCATTTGGGGTTGATTAAAATGATTTTGGTTTATGAATTAGGGTTGTGTCGTGATTCTTGGCATGGTTTTCTCAGCCGTAATGGCTTTGAAGAGCCTAACCCTCCACAGGTAGATAAGCCCATGGTAGTTGAAACCCAACCTGTTCCCCCTGTGCCTTATAATGTTTTGCTACCCAAACCTAAACCCGAGTCACCTACAAGTGTGCCTATGGCTGTGACTAAACAGGCCGCAGTTGCTAAGTCTACAACCAAAAAGACTAAAGCAAAGACTGGTGCTATTGCTAGAGACAAGAAAAATGCAAGGTTAATCTCTCGCATGGGGAGGAATAAACCTAGAGCCCCTGCCAAATTAGAGCCTATCTTGGTCAGCGAAGACTTCGATTCGGAGATTGAACGTTTTCTCACCGAAGAGTATCCTTACTCCAAGGGTTTGTGTGACAAACCTCCTTATGATTTTGTCAAGAATTTACCTCCTTGTTTGCAGGATAACCCTGACTTCCCTGGTATTGAACCACCTCATGGAACCCTCGGTGAATCGTTGAAACCCTCGACTACTCAACCTGTTTCTCCACCTTGCGATCAGTGTGGGTTATGGTTGGAGAGATACTACTTGGATGTCCCAAGGTTGCAATCCAAAATTTACGATTTGGAAAACCAAGTGGCAAAGCTCACTGGTCAGAATGCAAAGGTGCAACCCAACGACAAGAAGCAACGAACTACTGGTTCAATCCTGTTCAAAAATGTTGAGTCTGCTACAGCAATTGTCAACTCAAAATTGACATAGTCTCAACAACTGCGATGGTAATTTTTCACTCATTTATATTACACTCTGTGTACATATTTCACCTGCTCTGTTACATAAGCATGCTTCGTTGTATATAATTTTTGTGGTGATTTTCGTTATA
>JZKD02S0634206.1:1584844-1603369 GCA_000966675.3 Picea glauca | reverse complement strand
TCTAAAAATGAAGAAGACTTGAAAAACTTGAATAATTATTGCAAGTGAAATGTTATGTGTTTAAAGCAACAGGATCAATTTGCAACACATAATAAAGGATTACTTATGTAGAAATGCATATTGACAGCAGCATAAATCATTGAACATCAAACATAAACACAACAACTTGATAAAGGAGTTCACCCCACTTCGGGCTACATCTCCTGGTCCAGCTTCCAATGGATCTTTAATATTAAATTGCTCAAAGTGCTCAAAAACATGCCTTACAATGCTCAAATTGACAAACCGACTGCTCCAATGGATCCGCAGCGTCCCAAAACCCCTGTTTGGGCTCTTTCGGCACCTGAAACGGTCAAAAAATGAGGAAGATAGCCTTCTTGAAGTCCCCCCCTTCAACTTTGCTGTCTCTGGTTCTACAATTCACACCCTTGTGCTCCAAACCTAGCACACATGCTCTTTAAAGTGGAAAAACCAAGACCTGTATGCAACCACGCACCAGTACAAACCGTAGGACGGTTAAGGCACCTCCAACCCCTAACCGCCTCGGCTCTTGGTCATATTGCTCACGTGACCATAGACTGGGCATAAAAGTAGTTTGACCATTTGAAAACCGTGCAAATGGATTGTAACTCCCGCACTTCGAGCCACAGGCATGTGGCATACCACATATAACCAAGGGTTTTAAAAACCTGCGCCCACAATATAATACACCGGATATATATATTTCCTGCGCGCGTTTTTATTACAATGGAAAACCATAACATATAAGTTATGTGATTAAAAATCGCGCACAATACACAATATGCAACGGTTACATATAAAATATACGATGGGTCGGGGCTAGGCCCTGGCCCGCCCCCTGACCGTATAATACAATGACCAACTTTAAATGTAAGTGCAATGGGATATGAAACAAGGAACATTGGCGGGAATATTGGCTAGCAGAGTTTGTAAAGTTATATGTTGTGGGGAGGTCCAGGGGTCGAACCCCGTGGCCTCCATTAATTTTGCATAGACATTATAAGCCAACCAATGAGGGACACGTGGCGCCCAAGCATTGGGCCACGTACCCTCACATCATTTACTGCCAATGAGACACGTGTCAACACCGTATTCACCAACGAACAACCAACCGATATGTGCCACATCATCAAACTACCATGTCATCATGATGGTATGGCCCTCCACATGGCTGTATGGACTGTACGGACAGGTACAGTCAGCATCCCAAATTTTTGCCTGTTTGGCTTGGCGGACAGATCACGATATCTCCTCCATATGGACTCCGTTTGCAAAAGTAAATATACCGCCGGAATTAGGAAGACAAGATGGACACAATGGCACTATTTTCGTCTCATTCCAAGTACTTTGAAAATTGAGCAAAATTTGATCCCCTGATCATTCCTCCAAAATGTCCACCAAACAAGGTCCTGCAAAACAAATAGGTTCTCCCTCCAAGGATATCAAGTCAAACTACCATGGCAAGTGAAAACCACATCTAATAAAAAATGCACCTAAGAATGTGCATTAAAACTACCTCATCAAATTAAACAAGTGCTCAAAGACCCTATACAATTGACCAAGTTTAGGTATGGGAGGGGTGTCATAAAAGTCATATTGGGTAGACCAAAACCCTCAAGTAGGGGTGCTCCCAAGGATGCCCCTTCAAGGTCATGTAGTGGCTGATGAGGTGGATAGGGGGTTAGAATTCATAGGTCAATGAGTTTTATTACATACAAGGTCTTGCATTATCTTATTTATGGGTGCCTTTGTAGGGGGTGTGCTACACCTTCTTCTTCAATGCAACCTTTTTCCAAGCCCATTTATTTCCATTTATTAAGCAATTAATGATACAAACACGTGTGTACTCCCAATAGTGAATTTATTATCTTAGGGGGGTAGTAACACAATGTCACTTGAAATAAGAGGTCCACAAAGTGCCATAGGGGTAACCATCAAAGTGTTATAACACACTAGTGTTATTCTTTCATTCAAGCAGGATATTTGTTATGTGTTTGATCTTTTGCAAGCCTTCAATTATTTTGAGAGAAGTAATTCATCATTCTCAAGACCTTTATGGGCAAGCATATAGAAGGTTTTTATTTCAGGCTCTTATTTTTTGCCAACAACCATCTCCCTGGGCCTTCAGCCCCTTCTTCCCATGAAATGAGGTACATGCCCTTCGTGGGTCACTAAAGTCAAAGGGCCTATAAGAGGGAAATGTGATGGGAATGAAATGAGTGTAAAGTGATAAGTATGGTCAGGAATGGTATGACGACCCCTCAAGGGACCCCCAATTTCAACCCTTCCCCAAAAGTTGGCCACTTACTAGGACATCGATGACACTCACCAAGGTGAAACAGGGTCAAAATCATAATTTCCGAGCAAGCATTCTACAATCAAAAGAGACTTCAATACAACATGCTTAAATGACTCAAATATTAGGGTGATTACCTGCCACAATACCTGACTTGTACCGCACGGAGAAAGACCCATGTGCCTTCCAGAAGCGAATTGGTGTGGTGGATGTGCTAACGATGGATCCAAATTGTGGTGATAGAGCGAGCTTCCATATGTGAAATTGGACACTGCTAGTCATGTGGTCTCTCGACACCCCATATCTGCAACCTGAGGGCCTCGATACATGATCTCTTTAGTTATCCCACAAAATGGAGATAAGAGAACACACAATTATACTAATATGGGGAGAGCACACACAATTATAATAATATGGGGAGAGCACACAATTATACTGATATGGGGAGGGGGTGAATCAATATAATTCAAATTTTTGCTTTTCACAACATTCTTCAACCATAAGAAAAAAATCACATAGGAGATATACTAATTGCAGAACATGGAACACAAGATTTACGTGGAAACCATTTCAAGAGAAACCCACAAAACTTCTCTTTATAATTCTTTGCAGGAACCAACCTATTGTTACAAATATTTGTAGGCACCAACCTACTAGATAGACCAATCCCCACTAGTACAAATCCTGGTAGGCATCAACCTACTCCTATATATCTTCGTAGACACCAATATACTAGATACCCCAATCCCCACCACTAAGCACCAACTTAGAAAGAGACACCAATCTCTTTGTTTGATAGACACCAATCTACTCTTATATATCTTTGTAGATACCAATATACTGAAGACACCAATCCCCAGCACTAAGCAACAACTTAGAAAGATACACCAATCTCTTTTTGTGAACTGCACCAACCTTCACCGAGTCTTCTTGCTACTTCTTCCTTAACTAGGTCTACTCAGTACTTCTTCCTTTACCAAGTCTGACCAAAATTTGAATGTCCAAATGGTAACTTTCCCAATTTTTTTTGTTTTGGGCCTCTTCCCAAGAACGAACTTGTACAACATGCCACGTATCCAATTTTTCAAATATGACTTTGAAAGTTTTATCTAATGTACCTTTGTATGTCTCCTCTATTCTCTGACATTTAACAGTCTGAAGATTCCCAGAAAAGAAGTTATAGTGAAAATGACAAGTTGACCAGTTTGAAATTGATCTCAAGACCATTCAGAAACCCTAACTTCCATTGAGAATATCTTTGAAACTGCATCAAAACAACATCTACTATTTGTACCTGACATACTTCTATATGGCTTCTTTGTCCTGTAAAAATTTCATAGTCTACAGAGTCCCAAAAAAACATTATAGTGAAAATTCCAAACTGTCCTATTTGAAATTGATTTCAAGAGAATTCATGAACCATAAGTTCCACAAGAAATATCTCTTAAATTATAGCAAACCATCATCTGAAATTTTTACCACAAGTACACTAAGATTACTCCTTTATCTCTTCACAATTTCAAGGTATGAAACATCCCAGAAAATAAGTTATAGGGAAAGTTCCAAGCTAACTTGTTTGAAACTGATTTCAAAAGAATTCAGGAACCCTAACAATCATAGGGCATATCTCCAAAAGTATAGAGAACTATGATCTCAAATTTTTACCACATGTACACCAAGATATCTCCTCTGCCTTTTCAAAATTTTGAGGTCTAAAATGTCCTAGAAAAAAGTTATTGCGAAAATTCCAAGATGAACTGACACCAATTTTGCAGTTCAATATTTTCTCATCCATTTTTTACACACACACTTTCTCTCAATACTTTTTATTTTTATACTTTTTCATAACCCTTCATGAAGGGACATGTCCATCAATTAAAATAATTGACTACCAATACCATGGGAAATTACCCCAAACCCATGGGTTTGAAACCACCATTTCACTTTTTACTTTTTCACATGCACCCCTTTTTTTATAGACTCGTAAACCTATATATATATATATATAAATCAATATTGTAAATGTTGTGTGTATTGTAATGTTGTAATATGACATTAATAATCCTTTGACACCAATGACAATAATTCTAACAATCTGCCCCTTTTTCATTGATGGCAATCCTACAATTAAACACATAGTCCACCAGGAATAGAGAGAATTTCCCACATGTCTACATCTCTCTGCCTTTGACATCAATGGAGAAAGGATGCTCCCCCCGAGTTTGTGCTTCTCCTTAAGCACTTAGTGATGTGATGGATATTACTCCCAGTTTTTGTTTGAGATATTAAAATGTCTCTTTGGGAAGGGGTTTTGTGAAAATATCCATAATCTATTCTTTGGTGACAATATATTCCAACTTGACATTATGTTTTGCTACTCGTTCTCTCAAGAAGTGATACTTAATTGGAATATGCTATGCTTTTTAGTGCATAAATTATTTCAGGGAAAATCCCCTACAATATTGGAATTAATGCAATGTACCAATGACCATATACAAAGTACATTCCAAACATAATACCAAACTAAGATATAATAACCAAATTTCACAAAAATAACTAACTTATTGAACAGGGAGGAAATCAACTCACCAAAATCCCAACGTTCAGTGTTGTTCCCGATTGACAGATTCCTTTCACTCCTTAATGGTCTCTCTGTGACCTGCAAAAACCTTGAACACGTATATCTATACAGAGAGGTAGTTATAGTAATAACTACTCATTAGTTCTATGAAAAACAATGAAAAAAATGAAACAATTCATATTTGATCTAGATTATTTTTGGCATGAAATGAGAGTGGAGATATAATAAATAAATGTACAAAGATGTATCATATATCCAACAATATAATAGAAATATATCATAGATATAAACACAAAGATACAGTAATACACAATTTCTATTAATGTGTGAAATGTACAGAACTGCAAAAATACAAAGTGAAAGACTCACTAGAATGGAGGCATCTTATCTCTGAGAAGATATGTGACAGCCACTTGCATTTGCAAGAAGATGATCATTACAATGAGGCTCCAAATTCCTTTTTAACATAAGTAAAATCCAAAACCCTAACCCCGAAAGATGAAAATCCAAAAGGTTTGCAGGCCCCGAGGGGGGTAGTTGATACGTCAACTTCCCGATGACATAACGTTTGCATATGATCTTCGTTTGGGGCACTCAATACACAGTTGGAAAGGTATCACTGAGAAGAACAATTTTTGACTACCCTAGGTCAGCATCTTTCATAATAACTTGGGCCCAAAATCCCCAAAAAACATCGTTTAGGGCCTCAAAACGGCCCTGGAAGTTTGGAACCCGAAAAACTATCAAACAACTGCCAAGATGGAAAACTATTTTCTGAGCCCATGGAATAGGTGGTTTGCCACCGATATCCACCTGGATCAGTATTCTACTAACATTTATACAAAATAATTGCATATATGAACAATAATAACTCAAGATACTTCGAAGGAACAAGTTTTATGTATATTAATGAATAACAACAAGGTGGTTGCAACTTATACATTCTCGATGTGGTGTTGCATTGTCAAAAGAGATCCTAGATTCCTCCACCCTGACTCATGTTATAAGGAATTTCCTAATACTAAAGTCACCATAGGCCCAAAGAGAGTATAGAGAGAAATTGTTGGAAAAATAAGGTTGGTGATCAGAGGGAAACTAGAAACAAGGGTTTCCAGGGCATGGAATTAGTAGAAACAAGGTTAAAATGGGCTTACAGAATCGATGGGAATAGTCGAATGAGTGTTTGATTGAATGTGAAAAGTATCATTACCTTTATCCATGAGGAAAATGTTCCTTTTATATGGTCTTTAGTTGGTTAGAGATAATTGAGTATGGGAAAAAGGAGTTAGACAACTAACCAATCTCATAACTCATCATTAATTTGGGCATAATTATATTTTTAAACATTTATTAACATGTACGTGGGTGTCCCTTAAGTATCCCATGTGTATGCAGGTTGCATAGCTGTGAGGGTGCATACATCCTTCAAAATATTTTTTTTTAGAAGGACTCAAGGAGGTATGGGGAATATTTGTCTGTAAGGAGGATAAAGATCAAGAAAAAAAGAGAATCAATGCTTCAGAGGTGGCATTTAACGCTATAACATATGCCCCCTAATGTGTGAGGTCAAAATAAAAACTAATGGTTGAAATACATTAAAAGTATTCAAGAACCGTTAGACAGGTGTGAAGTTCATTTGAATCCAATATAAGGACAACAACCAACATAGAAACAAGACAAAACAACTCAATTCTCGAGGTGAGCATACCCATGCTCAGGTGTGATGATAAGTGTGGCCTCCAATCAATTACACTAAGAATCCATGTAAGATGTATATATATTAGTGATCATGGCCAAAAAAGAGATACATAGTGGATCCATGTCAAACAAAGACCATAGCCATGAAAAAATACACAGTGGATCTATGTCTCAAAATCAATGAAGGATATTCAGGGAAAGAGTCGAAAACATTATCCTTCATGAGTACCAATATGTGGAGTGTTACTATCCAATCACAACCCGAGAAACATCATATAAGAGGTGATTCTACCAGTCATTGATGTATACCATTAACAAATACGAGACAACCCATCGATAGTGATAATGGGCGTCAAGGTACCTAGTACAATCTAACAAGTGTGAATAGAGGTTTTAATGTCGAACAAATGGTACAATCTACCGATTAGGGGACATTAATGTATTCCCACTTTCAATAGTGAGGGAACCTGCCACTGATGTCTGCAAGCCCCAAGGTACTAAAAATGACTCTAAATCCCTGTCCCAAAGAAAAATGTGTTGAATTCGATAGGTAGAGATCCACTCGGAGGGCATTAAAGCATTCCCCCATCATCCAACATGAGGAGTAGCAGAAGGCCAAATATTTGTAAGTACTCGGATGAAATATTGTAAGGGCCACCATGAAGTATGTCCCCCATGTGCACTGGATGTAAATAGTGCATGAAGACGACCCTTTGAATAATAGCCAATAATGAAGAATGTCGACAAAGGTGAGGAAACCACCAATGTGGAAAAATGGAATCCAAGGTACTGCACAAATCTGGATGTGTGAATAATGTTCTTATCATCGAACACAAGGGAAACCACTCAATTAGTGACCAATGATGGGATGTCATCTATTGAGAACAAGGTTACCTATCAATTATGTGCTAAATCTCTAGAATCGAGGTGGTATAGGGATGACTATTGAGAACTACATTAAAGAATATTGTACACCTTATACACAACATCTCAGGAGTCTGATCCCGATTCGCAACATAGAATACTTGAGTCTGAAAGTGATACTTCAAACTATCACCCAGATTGCAAGGTCTACCACTTTACACCATGTCTCTTGGCCACATATTTTTTATGCAATAGAGTCTCTTCATCCAATGATTTATGACTGGAGTACCTCTTTATTATAGAACATGAAATCACAGTTGATGGACTTCAAGAATGACAAGATGATTTTTTTTGGATATGGAAGCATCTTCTGCTCATTATTCTTTGAGAGAGTTCCCACACTTAGCCCAAAAGTGTTCATGCCACCACATGGACTTAGAGAACCTTTTTTACTATGGTGGGCCACAGTTATACAATGCTTGGGAGTTGGGTGCGTCCTTTATGCCCACTATGATGATTTTTTCATGTGGTGGGAACATCATATCATCTCCATAGATGACTATCCTTATGAGGGGATAAACTTTTCACATGATCCTAACATTCCCATGCCTCCTGGTGATGTATTGGGATATATAGGTAAGAAAATTTTCCATTTTCAAATTATTTAATTTTTATTTTGTTTTAATTATTTAGAAAGAAAAAGAAAAATATTTTTGGATAGATTATAACTAGAAAAATTCATATGAATGAATAGATATTTGGCCGAGACTTCCAAAGGGATATCCTCACCACTGACATAGGAGTCACAATGAATCCCAACTAGGCGTCGATGCTTCTCAGATGGAGCACACCTTGCAGAGTGTCTACACAAATTTGGACCATCTTATGCATCAGATTATGATGGTGTATATTGAGGACTTGTCAGAGTAGATGCAATGACATGTATTCGATGTACCCCGAGCCTAGGGATGACTATTTAGGCATATATCCAATGTAGTTGTATGCTACAAAGAGACACATGCTGGGGAGGTGCCCTCGACATAGATATTCTATGACACATTTTGTATTGGTCTATAGATGGAAATTCAGAGCTAAGAGCCCAAATTTTGTAACTTGAAACCCATATTTTTGGTATTATCAGACATGGAAATAATAGACATACATATCTCTTTTTGGCTTTATATACAATTGTTATGTACAAATATGTACACGTTTCTTTTATATATGTGACAAATTCCAACCCAATACTTAATTAACATATGCATTAGATATTGAATTTGCAGTTCTAAAAATGTGAATATAATAACATAATTGAAATATTGTTCTAGAGGACGTACATGTAGGAGTCGTCAGAGCAACGTGGGATCATGCACATAGTATGGAATGTTTAGCTGTGACACCACGAATTGGGAATCTATATGAACCTCTAAAAATGAGATACCATGTGCAATAGCATCTCTTAGGAGTTTGATTATGATGCTATACTCATCCACATTATTCATTTCTAGCCCTAAACAAGCGCGTCCAAATACAACCAGTTGGCCCTCAGGTGAATAAATCACCCATGCAGAGGAAGCAAGATTATGAGTGTGGCAGCTTGTGCCATCTACAAAACCAACATGAACCGAAGGTTCCATGGACATATTTCAATCAATAAGAGACACAATAAGAAACTGGAGACAAAAGGAACAATACTAAACTTATTATCTATGTACAATAAATAGAGAGAGAAAACGACTGAACAACAATGCTCAAGAGAAATACTTCTTAAGGTAGATCCCATTTCTAGTCTCTGGCTTCATAATCAAATAACTCTTAGGATCTTTTTTGAAGTGCATGCCTTGCGATGTAAGGACCATGCCACATTGGATTGAATTTTCTGGCATCTAAAGATTCCTTATCCTAATCATAAAATAGGACAAGGTCACCCTACAAAAAAATTTGTGGGCAGACCAACTTATCATACTGAGACTTGACACAATTTTTTTGTGTCTCATTTGCGGTCGCAACATCATCACGTTGCTCATCTAGCTTATCTATGTAAACAATAAATTCTTCTAAATCATTCGTCTCAGGTAGAAGTTTGATCACGATTTGTAATGAAGGCATTTCACATTCAACATGCATGACTACTTCCACCCTATGAACAAGCTGGAAAGGTGAGAAACCAGTGGCAGTATTGATTGAGGTTTGTGTTATCACTGAAAAAATTATCATAGCAATAAAAAAAAATGTATGAATAAACAACCAACACAAAAACAACATACTTCCAACATTTACAGAACCTATTTTAGCAAGATGATCAAAAGTATATAAAAGACCCATGAATTTCTGCACACTTCTAGCAAAGTTAGCACGCACACATTCACGCAAGACAAAAGAACTCCAATTGCATGCATTACACACCTTGTGTGATTGTCCTTGGATAAAATCATGTTGACGTGAAAATGACGCATTTATGAATTTGGTCGGGCCTCAACCACTTCCAGGATAAAGTGATTCAAGAAAAGACCCCAAGATCGACCCAAAATCTCTCCTTGCGATGACTAAAAGGATGGATGTACCTCTAAAGGTATCCCATTCACACTTGGAACAAGTTATGCAATACCTTGCAATGACACTATAAATAGATGGCCATTGTATGCTAAAAAAGAAGAAGTTCATTGTATTGTTATGCTACCCAATTACTCTTGGAGAAAACATTTGTTCACTTGAGAATAGTTTGAGCAAGCATTGCATAGGGAATGTATTCCACCTCTTGGAAAGGTTTTCCATAGAGTTCTTCACCATTGTCAATTCAATATAGGAGAGTAAAAGATCTACTTTAAGATATTCAAGAGCCCTCCCTAGGAGGAATAGGGTATTCATAAATCCCATATTTCTCCTCTTGGTGTTCTCAATTTCAAAGATCATTCTTTATGTCAATTTTCATGCATCCTTTGTTTATATTTTCTTAGTTTAGTTTTATTGTTTTTCATTCCTTTCTTGTTATATTTATTTCTTTCTTAATTGTGGGTTCACTAACCTACTAATCATTTTTCTGTTTTTCTTTGTTGGCTTATCAAGGCAACTAAAGGGGTTGCTTTTTGCTCACTCTAGTGACCAAAAACCCCAAACAAATTGGTGACCATACTAGGGATTGGAATCCCAATTCCTCCTCAATTAGGATATTAGAGTTGTTATTCTCACTTTATTTTTTTTGCAGGAACCAAAACTGACCTTTCCCTATCTCCAAACATTGGAATTCAATCTTTGATTGAGAGAACCAATTCAAATTTTCAATCATGTCATTTCTCTGTGTGTGCACAGGTTCAAGTCCAATAGACGCGCGTACTGCAGAATTATACGCACTATATACACTCACAGACTACACGTAGTGCTCTCTGTGTGTGACTGTCTCAACAGATATCCGTGCAAAGTCTTATTTTTCACTAATTATAAGGCTTGTTGAGCCCATTTCCACCAAGTAGCTTAGATTTACTTTATGCACTTTGTAAAATCCACAAAAAACATGCTTGGGATTCATTCTTGCATAGATCCTTAGTCACACATAAACATCTAGGGGGATTAAAAATATCCATAACATATTTTATTTCCTTGGTTTCCACGTGGATGGCTTAAGTTTATCATTTGAATTTCAAACATTGAAATATTTCCTTTTACAAATCATCACATTAAATCGGGACTAGAAGACTACTTGGATTAAACATAAGAACAATATGTCTCAAATAATTGTGCAACCCACCAATATACTTCAAAAGAGTTTCTTGCATATAAAGAGGAACGTTCAATGTCAATGCCCTCTTTCTAAACTCTTGAGTATAGTCTTGCACATTATGTCCTCCTTTTTCCCTCAGATTTTGCCAATCCATTATTTCTTATTGGATATACCCTAAAGGATAAAATTGCTTATTTAATGTAGTTATGAATTCATACCAAGATGATATCATTTTACCTTTCTTAAGAAGATTTTCTTGATTCTTACTCTCCCACCAAATCAATGTTGTGCCTCCTAGTTAGAGAGTAGCTAGATAAAATTTTGTTTCTTCGTCCACAATTTTTTAAACCATGCAATATACTTCAATTTGATTGATCCAATGATCGAATTTATCTGCATTAAGCTCTCCATTATCAATTTGAAAATCAAATTTCACATCTAATTTCAACATAGACAAATTAGAATTAACTTTCTCTGATTAGTTTTTTTATGGAATTGAAGAGGAACAAGAACTTGAAGGAGAGGATGGGGGATGGAGGAGTTTTGGGAGGGTAAAATCCACCTCCTTCTCCTTTACGCTGACTTAGGCCTTCTTCATTCTTCTTTCATTCCTTATACAGTTCTTCCACCATGGTTTTCATCTCCAAAAAGGATTTCTGAAACATCATGTCATATTCAAATGGGTTTTCCTCCTTTGTAGATTCCATTTCTTGCCTTTGAAATGCACGTCTCGAACTAATCTCAAGATTGTACTCTTCAAGCAAACCTTCTCCCCAATTGATCTTAGACCTAGTTAGCACTCAAAACCAACACTTGTACAAACCCAAATTAGCATATCCCTGATCAACAACTCTGATACCAAACTTGATCCAAAATGAGTGATAAAGCTTTCGTTCTGTTAGCACTCTGTAAATTTGTTCGGTTGATAAACAAACGACAGAAGTAACCTACAAACCAACTTTAGAGTTGGGTACTAGCCTACTCAGCTCAGAGAGGGATCTCTCATGTCACTTGGTGTTTCTTTGTCAATCAATGTCTAGGTTTGTTGTTTTGGGGGTTTTTATAAATTTGTTGGCAAGGAAGGGGAGGGACACTTAGGGCTATGGAGTCAAAATTCTGAAAATGAATGAAAAAACTGACTAGCCAGTAGTACTCTCCAGAGGATAAAGGCTAAGTGAGGTGATGAATCTGAGTTATAAATTGTAGTTTGCAGAGTGTAAGAAGAAGAAGAAAACAAGTAACTGCATCAGAGTATTAATGAAATGAATTCTGAATCAGTTAAGAAGAGATTAACACAGTTTAAACTATAATTGGTAGGTGTGGTAGGTGTGTCCAATAATTGGTATCAGAGCATCACAAGATGAATTCTGGGCTTTTAAACTATCCAATTTAAATAGAAGACAATGTAAATGAAATTAAAAAACACAGAAAATACATACAATGAGAGAAGAAAAAACTCATATCACCACCATTAGAATATTTTCATAGAGACTTCAAAGGATTCTACATATGTATTCAATTCAGCTTCAGAAAATTACAATTGAGTTCTAAACAACTAAAAAGGTGCCCTTGCACTTCTTCCAACATTAATACATTTGGAAATTCTAACATTTATACAATTATAGTTCCTTCAATTAGAAACCGATTACAATAGCTAAATTGAAACGTTTAATCTTCTAAATCTAATTACAACAATTACAAATGACAGTTTCAGTATGTGAACTGATTATAATGATTAATCAAAAAATGTTTCATGAACCAACTTCCATTTCCTTTGAATCATCAGTTTCTTCCTTTGCCACTTGTCCTGTTTTGGTCCTTTGTCTAATCTGCCATATTCGGTGACACCTGGGCATTATCTCCTGGTTCCTGGAAAACTGCACTTCGTTTTACCCAGCCACACTATCGCCTTCCATTGTAAGTCAAAAGGGATATCATATTCCATCATTTATTTGATTAGGATCTCCAAGTCAATGCAAGAGGCATATTTCATGACTGGTAGTCCGATCTTCACTGTTTTGAACTGATTCAAAATCTCAAAATCTGTAATCAAATGTTCAACCAAGGTTGCTCCTTTCAAGTTTTCCTCCAGGTTTTCAAACTTGGAGTGATCCATTCTACATTGAGTGAGGTGAGAGTTGTATTCCTCCTGATCATGCAATTTTCCTTTTCCATCCCAAAATGGTGGGAGGCCTTTGATGAACAACTTTCAAACAGATCCTTGAATTCCTGTACACTTTGCTCCATCTGTGTGGCCTTAGTTTGGACTGATTTTAGCAGGTTATGCTTGGCAATAACCCTCCTGGCCCAGATGATCAACGTAGTTCTATCTTTGACCCCAATGGTCTGAAGTTTTTCAATAGGGATGGAATTTAGTAGGTTTATGGCATTTTGATCCCACTCTGATAGTTTCTTTTCTAAGGTCTCATTCACAATGGTGCACCTGCTTCTGGCTGTGATGGCCATGCTATCTTTATCATTGATGAAATTTAAGTACACTCTGAACTTGGCAGTTTCAACAACAATAAAATCCCAGATGACGTGCTTGGGTCCCTGCAACAATCCTTTGCCTCTCAACATTGTTTTCAACTTGTCTACCCTTTCCTGCAAAGCTTGATTCTATTTTTGAAACTAAGCCATCCTCTCATCTTTTTTTTTCATTTCTTACTTTAATTTCTCTATGTCTCCCTTTAACCCTTTGATTTCTCCTAGCTTCAGGCTAGCTTGTGACATAGCCTGGACAATTCCTTCAGTGTTTGTCCCAACTTCTGTAGTAGAAGGTACAAGTACAACCATGTTTGGTAATTTTGTCTATCCTTGTGACCAATTCACTTTTTCTTGTTCTAGTTGTAATACCTTGGCTTTGTAGTTCAATGCATCTTGTTGAAATGCCTCCTTTTCTTGTTCTAGAGCAACTAGTTCTGTTGTTTGTGGATGCTCTGTGGTAGAAATTTTTAGTTTCTTTTTCAAGATTTGAATCAACTTGTCTTTTTCATCTAATGAGGATTTCACTCCCTGAGGGCCTTTAGATTCTAGCCTCTTGACCTAAGTTTTCCAAACTCTGTTGGATGCCTTTTGTTGCCTTAATTTCCCTTCTGACTTTATTGCATAAGTTGACAACTTTGAATTCTTCACGCTTAGGCCCAAGTAATCTGAATACAACATGTCATTGGTATTCTTGTGGAATTTCACTTTGTCTAGAGCACTAATGTTGTAATATTTTAGCTTGATTGCAAATACTTTGTCTTCATCTGCAACTGCTATATTAAATGTCCTCTTCTCTATATCTCTTACTGTGAACAGAGAAGACTTATGCTGAGAAATATTTTCTACTTCAGGTATTAACTCCCTCATTCCACCCATAGCCAAGTTTCCTTTCTCAGCATATTACTTTTCCAAATCTTCTTTAGATTGATATGCTACTCCAGATGCTTTATCAAATATGTGTTTTTTGCTGCTGAAAGTTCTGGAGTTGCCTTCAAATATTTTCTCTCACTCTACCTTGATCATCATCGATATGATCCATGCCTTGAGAGCACATGATGGAACTAAAAAAGGAGAGTTTGATGTCGAAGAAGGAATGGTTTTCATATCTCTTGAGAATGATTATTCTAATGAAGGGCTTCTCATCTAGCACCGACATAAGTTAAGGGAAGTCGAGGGTTCTTGTCCAGTGTTGAAAAAAGTTGAGGGTTCTCATCTAGTACCGACAGAAGTCGAGGGTTCTTTTTTGTACCAAAAAAAGTAGAGGGAAATCAAGATCATTTCTCTACAAGTGCTTCTCACATGTCATCCAACTCCACCTTCAAGGTTTTCCAATCCTCTCTGGTGGTCTCGCCTCTATAAACAATTTTTTAAAGAGGGAGGAGTTCGTCACCTATGGTGCAAGACAACTATATGGTTGTGTGTTCTACTTTGACATCCTCTGCCACAACCTACACAATGAAAACATGTCTGACCTCCATGGAATTATCCTACCAAATCCACCCATGGATTTCTATGGAAGAAATGTTGGATTACTAAGAGCGGGGGTGAATCAGTAATAGCGCAATTATAATCCTTTTTCTTCAAATGTTATATCAATGTAGAATTATTATCCAATAATGAGAAGTAAGAAATAAACAATCACACACATACACAATACACCAGTGTTTTACGTGGAAACCCAAATCGAAAGAAAACCATAGAATTCTTTTTCTTATATGTCTTGAAGAATTACATTCATTGAAAGCACCAACTTCCTTTGTTTTCCAGTTGCAACTAGAAGGAGGCTCCAACCCCCTATTTTCTCAGGCTACAAATTGAGGGAAGCTCCAACTCCTCAATTCTCTAGCTACAACCAGAAGGGGGCTACAACCCCCTATGTTCTTCGGCTACAACCGGAAGGTGGCTACAACCACCTGCCCTTGCCCTGTCCTGCCACCCTGAAGTATAAGTAGAATGATGGAACCACTGTCAACCTGTCACTGTGAGATATACTATTGTACAACTATATAAACCTGTACCACTGATTGTAATCAACCTGTAACATAAACAAGTGCATCAACCATGCACCAACCTATACCAAACAACCTGTAATCAACCTGTACCATAAACAAGTGCATCCAACCATGTACCAAGTATGTACCAATCATGTTTCAACTACTCATCAGCTATGAATCATCAATATGTACCAACATCATTAACTATACACCTCATGTATGTGCCAACTAATCAACTGCTTGTCTCAACCATGTACCCAACATGTACCTCAACCAAAATCCCTCATCAATTTCATCATCCAAATATTATTTGTAATTCTGTAAAAGACCTAGTGTATATTATCACATACCTACAAACCTTCCTTAACTTTAACAACAAGATACTAGCATTTTCATCAAAATTTTCTTTAGTCTCACATGACTAGTTTTGGATTAGTAAACAACCCTAACTTGAAATAATCATAACTTTGTACCTGTAATGAATAAATATTTGAAACTGATACAAAATGTTCTTCAATGTGTGTTATGAAATTCCTCCAAGTGTCACTACTTGGAACCACTCATAAAATAATTTATAGCAAAAATGGCATACCTTGCTGAATTCTAGCTTATTCTAGAGAGCGACCATGTAGAGAGTTCCCTACACAGAATATTTATTGAATCAATCTTAAAATGTTAAAAAACATACTATAGACTGTATTCTAACCAAAAAATTTAGTCTTAATGAATTTGGATCTGTTATGAAGAAGTTATGACATTTTTACCGGAAACACTTGTTTTAGACTAGTTTCAGGACTAGCCACAAACCCTATTTTCCACAGAGTGTAACTCCAAAACTACAACAAAACACAAGTTGAATTTTTTACCACAGGTACTTAGATATGTTTTCTCAATGTAATGGAAATTTCACGGTATGAATCATTATATAAACCAAGTTATATCGAAAATGGTGAGATGGCCTATAAATAACATACCTTAGAAAGCACTGTCAAAAGAATTTGTCCTTCCTTGAATTCCAACCTTTTTTTCTTTACTTTCCTCATAAATTCGGCTTAGATATTATTTGGTTACCTCAAAAACCTATAGGTATTCAATATTCTCAAGTGTGTATTAAATGAGAGAGCCTTGCCTCTTATTTATACTCTCCAAGTAACTTCCTTAAAAACATCTTCTAGGTCACTTTGCCCACTTTCCTTATTTTAGGGTTAAACCACTTCTAATTTCTCCATTGAATTTATTATTTAAATAATTTATTTTGTATTCACTTTGAATTATAATACACTCATCACTTCACTTTATTATTTTCCTTTTAAAATCTCTTAAGCCACTTTGACTACTTTGACCTTTTGGGGCTTCTAGATGACATATGAGGGTCCTCCAACTTCGTAAGGCCATAAATATCAAACCGTGAGGAGTTATGTGAAATTACACATACCACCAGAAATGGCATGACAAACACTATCAATATAGGATAGTTTCCCTGACAAATTCATTGTCCTTCAACTCATTATTCCACAATTAATCATGGGTTCTCTTACTTCGCAAAGCGTCTTCCCGTGAGGGCTTTCACCACAAGGGGACAACTTTGGAGTTCATCCATATTTACTTCTTATCAACCATTACAAGAAAATAATGAGTCATCTTTACATCAAACAATATTGGGTCCATTACCCAAACCTTTGTGCTGCGGGGCTTTCTTCAAGAGTTGACATCAATGACAACCAACCTTAATCAACAATCTCCCCTTTTGGCATTGATGGAAACACTATGATGTAATACTTAAATCATATCACTCATGCTTCCCATGGAACCATGCCTCTGTCCTTTGTATCTGATAAATCTGCCTCTGTCCTCTGCATCTGATAAATATGCTCTCCCTAGAACCATCTGCTCCCCATGGAACCATGCCTCTGTCCTCTGCATCTGATAAATCTCTCCCCCTTTGTCATCAATGGTAAATGTATCTTTCCATCTGGGGCTGCTCCCCCTGAATTAACTGTCCTCTTATGGTGCTTCCTCGTGTACATCTAAGACATATAGGATAAGCATTCAAAAAGCATTCATTTTGGAGTAGAAATAACTCCAAGTCTTTCGTGAAGATAATCAAAGGCTTCCCGTGGAAGTGGTTTTGTAAAGATATCTGCCACTTATTCTTTTGTGCCCACATACTCAACTATGATGTCCTTTTTTGCAACCTGTTCTCATAGAATGCGATACTTGATTGGAATGTTCTTCGTCTTGGAGTGCATCAACAGGTTTTTTGAGATACTGATGGCACTTGTATTATCAAAATATATTGGAATGGACTCATCATACTCAAGCTATATATTTGTCAAAGTTTGTTTCATCCAAAGAACCTATGTACAACATGTTGCTACTGCAATATACTCTGCCTCGACTGTAGATAGAGATGCTGATGATTGTTTCTTGCTTAGCCATGATACCAAACACTCACCTAAGTAGAATGCTACTCCACTGGTGCTTTTTCGGTCATCAATACAACCTGCCCAATCTGCATCTGTGTAGGCAATAAGTGATAGATCTTTTCCGTTTGGATACCATAATCCAAAATATTTTGTTCCTTTGAGATATCTGAAGATCCTCGTTACTACTAATACATGTGATTCCTTTGGTGCTTCTTGAAATTGTGCCACCTGTCCAACTATCTGCATTACATCTGGTGTAGATGTTGTCACATATAGTAGGCTGCACATCATTGAACTGTATTGCCTCTGATATTTAAACTTCAAGTCATCATATTTGCTCAACTTACAACTGGTTTGCATGGGAGTGATAACTGGTTTGCAATCTTCCATTCTGAACCTCTTTAGCATTTCTCTGATATACTTGGTTTGAGAAATAAAAA
>JZKD02S0634206.1:1571215-1584508 GCA_000966675.3 Picea glauca | reverse complement strand
TTGTTGTAGTTGGTCCAACTAGATCAGTATGCACAATTTCCAGTGGTTTTGTTGTTGAATATTCCTTTGATTTGAACCTGGTCTTTGTTTGCTTTCCTTGTTGGCAATGCCTGCATAAAGTGTTGGTTGGTTTCGTGATTTGGGCCATTTATCTGACTGCTTCTCTTTTGTTGACTTTGAAAAGGTTATCAAAATGCACGTGACCCATTCTTCTGTGCCATAGCCAAATTTCATCTTCTTTTCCTAGACAACACTTTTCATTTCCAATTTCGTTTCACAGATATATGTTGCTTCAAGTTCTTGCAGCTGTAGCGACCAATTTCCTTGAACCTTCTTTTCTTATCTGGTACTTTTGTGAATTGAAAGTAACTTTATGACCTTGGTCACACATTTGACTCACACTTAAAAGATTATGTTTCATATCTTCTACTAGTAGAACATTTTCTGCCTTTTCATTCTTGTTCCCAATTCAGACTGTGCTTTAATTACTTGTGTGATGCTTGAATGCCTTAATTTAAAATGATTTGTAAAAATGAAAAAAAAAAGATTTACATGGTATTGAAATGCATTTTGATAAAAGGGTTAATTAAAAATTGAAAAAAAAAACATAATTACTTTATTACATTAAAACCCAGAGTAAAAATAATATGGATTTCTTATTATGTTATTTGTTCCCAAAGATATTATATGCTTCTTTAGTGTATGAAATAGTAAAAGAACACATATCGATATTGATATTGTAAAATGATAAATATTAATATTTTTCATTTTGAGAGTTACTTTATGACATTAAAACCGAGTAGAAATAATATGGATTTCTTATTATGTTATTTGTTCCCAAAAAATATTGTACACTTTAGTGTATGAAATATTAAAATAACACATAAAAAATATGGATTTCTTATTATGTTATTTGTTCCCAAAAAATATTGTACACTTTAGTGTATGAAATATTAAAATAACACATAAAATAATGTAAAATAATAAATATTGATATTTTTCATTATGTATAAAAACCTTTATGTATAGATTATTAATGAATGAAAAAGAAAAAAAATGGAAATGGTCCAATTAAATTTAGAGTACTTTGAGTCACCCAACATGGGATAACTTCTCTATGGTTTCTATTTTCTCTCATTATTTTTTCTAAAATAATTTATTGGTGCTCACCTTCGAGATCGTCCTCAGGTTTGATAAGGAAACATGAAGCTCAGCTCAAGGGTCCTAGGACTTCTTGTAAAGGGATTTCAATAAGATCGTCTATAGAGTCAATGTAAATATCGAGATGTGTTCTAGGTCTTTCCACATAGGTTTCCTTCCTCCTAGGAAGTTCAAAGGTTGTTGGCAGCTTACTAAGTAGCTTTGTGTAAGCATGTGTAATCCTATGAGTTTCAGAGAACTCTTCTCATGGTACTGGAAACCAAGTCTCTTTGTGTGTTTCCAAACTTCCAGAGGCACTTCCGATATTAGGCTTTGAGTCTTCGAAGGTAACTTCCTATTCAAATTCAACTTGAGGTAATAGGGAAGGATTGGGGTTATTTACAGAAGATTGATTTCAGTTGTGTAAATCATTTATGTAAGCCATAAAAGATGGCCCTCCTTATAATTCCAATCTGTTGACGGGTCTGAATTCTCCTAACAATAGCAAGGGGTACTCCTCGATACATAGTCCCAACTAGACTATGCATCATTCGGATTATGAGACCCATCCATAATTTGGCCTGACTGCCATTGTTGTTTTTAGGTTTTTTGGGGCCGGTTACGGGCCGATTTACCAATGAGGATGGATAATGGATGGTTATGCAATGTAAATATGTAGATGAATACTATGTATGAAAAATAAACTATTCTACTACTAATCTAATATAACCTATTCTAATCTATCCTATCTAGGAGTGTGCTAAGGTGAGCAATGAGATGTAAATAAGATCAAATTCTACATAAACGTCCACAGAGATAGCTAAAATAGAAGAGAAAAACCAGAAAAAAATGCATGCATACATATGTAACCATAACATTCTAGATTATATTAATGCATATGTTAACAACTCAACAATCTCAAGACTTAGATATGTTTGAAGAAAAACTTAAAACTGCAGAATAACATAGAGTGTGTAAGATTTAATCTACACGCGAGCAAACATCCTTACAGTCCATGTGAACAACATTCATCTTTACTCCAAATAATTCACAACATAGATGTATCCACACACAAGTATTCCTTCTTCAGAAAACTGGCCCTGAGGGCTTCTCAATATTCATTAACAAAGTATATGTTCTCGAAATAGTTCTTGGGTCTATACATTGCTTGAAAAGATAAAAAGTCCTTTCTAGATGAGCCTCTACTCTTTCTTATACAATTCTTAGTAACCACTAAGTGACTCTTTTCCTTCCTATTGGAGAGATTGTTACAAAATGGTTCATTTTCCTATTTCCTAGTGACAAGTGTACAATAAAGACAAAATTGAGATCAGTTGGGAAAAAGACAAAATAGAAGGGAAAAATAACATTCTCTCAGTTTGTTATTTTGTATTATTCAAGGATTCTTGTCTTTGATGTATGCTGTCCATATTTCTAGTTGATTGTATAGGGATATGATCCTTTTGTATTCTAGTTTGTCCAGAGTTGTTTTGTTCATGGCCACGAAGTCTTCAAGGGTGCTCATGTATTTCACGTTTGTCGCCATGAATGCTTGTATCATGGTGTGCAATTTTACCTATTGTAGTAAGTGTTGCTCTATGAGATCTATGGAGATTGTAGCCATTTCTTCTACTACTGTTTTTCTTCAATTTGTGCTATCATGCACCTTGTCTATTAGCTCTTCTGTTACTAGATTTTTCTAGAGCTCGTCTAGCCTAGGTAGTTGGCTTCCCTTAATCAGTTCCTATGCAACTTTTTGTATCTTTGATCATATCACCATTGATTTGGTGACCTCCTTATTTTCCGCTTTCCCTACATGTTGGAAATGGTATAGTGCATACAAGGATATATTTCTTTTTAATGTTGATGGTCGGTATAGCTCAGGCGATGCATTAGAATTTTTTGTGATCCATCTATCAATGTCAGTGATGCCCTCATGGATCATGTTGTACTGCATCAATTTTGTCTATATTTGATTATTCTGCTCTATGATTATAGTAGCTACTTGCTGGAATATGTGCAGGTGAGCATACATGTCTATGATAGCATCCTCTAGTTCTCTTCTGACCTTCTCATCAATGGATTTGAAACTTTGTAGTCTTCTTTTGCCAATTCTTACTTACTGGAGTCTCTCCTCTAGCTCTTTGATCCTCGGTTCCTCCTCTAGCTCTTTGATCCTCGTTTCTTTCTCCATATTATGTTGGCATAGTCTCCAAATATTGTACAAATTAGAATTCATGAATGCAGAGACAAATGTAGTTGTTTATATTGTATTATCCCTTACATCTCCCATTATGGGAAGGTGAGTGATAACTAAGACTGGCATTCCTTCAGTTGTTGGTACTTTCTTTAGTTGTTCTTGCATGATTATGTTGGTTTTTCTATCATAAGTGAAGATTCTCAAGTCGAGTACTTCACTTGGTTGGAATGGTTCCTAGATTCCCAGTCCTAAACCACCGCCTGATATACTTCTACCCATGCTTGCAGTTGAAGCGTCTAGGATATTTTTTTCATCGGGTGAGTATCACCACCTTTGTTTTCTGCATCCTTCTAATGTCTTTTTGATTCAACTACTTTGTTGACTACCTCTTTGGCTTCCCTTTATTCTTCTTCCACTTCATCTCTCTCTATTTCTTCTCTAGCTTCTTCTTCCTTTTGTTTGATCTCCCTTTCTACCTCTTTCTTTTGCATCGTCTTTCACTTCAGCCTTGTCTACGTCGATCTTCCATTTTTTCATTGCAACATCATTCTTCTTCTTGTGAAATTTCTTCTTATCTCTTCTTTTCTTGTTAGTTGGTACTTCCTCTTCCTCTTCTATTGATCCCGAGTGTATTGAGGTGGAGGTGTGTGGTGACTCTTCAATCACCTCCTTTTATGCTTTCTTTTGAGATTCTTCTCTAGCTCTTTCTTCATATGCAATTATCCCTTTGGGTTGGCCATGCCCGTTGAAGATTACTTCATCATAGGTTCAAGCATTATGATGCACTTCTTCCTCCTCCCAGATATCCATTGTATATTCCCAGGGTAGACCAATTTTTTTTAAGTGGTCTCTCATGGTATTCTTGGGATCGTGTCTTCTGAACCATTCTTCTCCGAAGTGATAAGATAGCAGGATGTTTACCTCTTCTTGAGTCTACTTGGTATTTTCGAAGAATCAATTCATGACATATAGTGGAAGTGGTGGCCATATTTTCTTTTTTATCCACCCACCCCATGTATTATGGTCTGGTATGCAACCTCCTAGAGCATGAGCTTGTTAGGCAAAAATCCAGAGAGAAGATGAGGGGGCTTCATCACACCATACACTCTTATGCAGGTGCAATGTTCCATGAGGCACCAATATCCAATTGTCCTTATGATTTTTGTTTTCTTGTTGGGCATGCAGAGGGGGGTGGTGCAGAATATGAATTGATACAAGGGAGATAGAAAATGCTCACATATCTTTTGGTATTATGTCTGATACTTGTTCTCACAAAGGAATTTGTAGTATACATGTATGGTCGGGTATGAGAGCTGCCATGTCCATCCCATCCTAGGGTATTTATGAGATAAACAAATAATGTTCAAGAGATAGGATGACATGTGAAAGCTTGGGAATGTTCCAGGATGAGCTGCTTTGACTACAAAGATGGCCATTGTTAGATTTTCTGATACGATATCATCCTAATTGAACGATACTCCCTCGTTTGTGCAATAATATATCAAAGGAATATATGACAAAGGAAATTGGGATGCATCTAGATCTCCATATAGTCGACATAACATAGCTACCAGATAATGAAAAGGCCTTCTCAAAGAGCTTGTGGGGTACCCTCCCTTGGGTTTGTACTTGAACTGTTTGTCAGCCTTATACCATTTTGGAAATATTTCTTTGGGAGTGTATTTGAACTTGCTGAGGATTTTTTCATCCAACTTCTTAGTACATTTCTCAATGTGATAGCACTTCACCAGGAATTCAGGCCTAACCGAGGATATGGGATCTTTTATGGAATTATAGACATATCTTCCATTCACATCTATATTCTTCAAGATACAAGTGATGGCGTCTGCACATGGGAACATAGCTAGGTGGGATGCTACTCTGAATGTACCAAAATTTCTAATGTTTTTGAATACTCTAAGTTCATCTTCTTCTTTAGCTTCAGTAGAGAAACTAGATTTCTTAAACATGTGGTATACGTCTCCCAACTTCATTGTTTCCCCATACGTTTCCAAGAATCCTGATGTGTCATTGTATGTGGCTTTGATCACTTTCGGTTCACCTTCAGTTTGTTGGCCACTACCAGAGGCTTCAGCCCTAAGGGCCTTACTCATTTTTTTATTTCGCGGGGACATATTTTGACCTGCAAGAAAAAGGTGGGCTTAATGCAGAGATTAAAACCATAAATTATATGAAGTTTATTGCTGCGTAAGAATTTTGAACTACCAAAATATTCAATGGAGCTATCAATGGGTAGGTATTCATCGTTTGGGGATGATAAGATGATGGCGGACATGTTGAGTAGCTTGGTGAAAGTTTGAGTAGGAAAGGGTGATAACTATACTCAAATGATGAAATTGGAGGTCTTGAGGTTAACTCCTCCGACATAAATCAAAGGAGTTGATAACACGTGTTCTGATGTACATCAGACAAGTTAGTGAAAAATCCTCCGATGTGGCTCAGGTAAGTTCATGCCAAAGATTTAAAAAATGTTAGGGTGAGATGGTTGAAAAATCTCCGGTGTGCTATCGAGAGAGTTGGTGTCATCTCCTTCGATGCAAATCAGAGGGGCTAATACTAAGTTCCCCGATAGCGCATCGGGGAAGTGTTGTGGCCCCTAATTTTTCTTTTACAAGCAAAAGGAAAGGGGCCCCTAATAAAATTTCAATCCTATTGCCTAATCCTCCGTAGCTTGAACCTAATGTTATCCCTTTGCCTACTTTTAAGGAGTTGGGGATTTTATCTTGATGGATGAATTTCTTTGATGGTTGTTGACTATTCCTCTCGATCTGATGATTTTTAATTTCTTCATAATTCTTATTTGACCGTTGAATTTGTTGACATTTGTATGATGTACTTGACACATTGTATTCAGACCTATTCACTATTTCTAAAGTGTTTGATGATACTGTGTGGCTGTAAGGTCTGATGTTCTATTTCATGTCCTGGATGAGGTTGTGGCTAATTATTTGTTGATTGACTAATTCAAATTTTGCATCCTCTTGCTAACATGATATGTTGTATGACTTTGTACTTGTGCTCTCACATACATATCCTACTCTTCTATTTTGAATTAGCATATGTAGTCTTAAGACACTCACCTACAATCATCACGCTATTTTTCAATAAACCTACCACTCTCTCATAAGTTGGTTTAAAGGTAGGGAATATATTGTTTATTGTATTGGCTAGTATTCTTTTGATTGCATGGATGATCTCATTCTTTTGTTTTGCAAGAGCAAGTTTGTAGAGCCACTTTGATCACATGACCACTCCAACCTTGAGAGGCCTATGGGGGAATATGTTGATACTTTTCCAGAACCTTTACTTTGATCCTTACAAAGCCTCCTCTTTTTCTATTTCCCTGAGGTCCTAAGCTTCTAAGGCCATAGGATCCATCTTTCCTATAGACCCATCCTGAAGCCTCTTTGGATTGATCTCTATTGGATTCTTCTTTTGGATTTCCCTCTCTCCCGAAACCTATCTCCAAGGCCTATTGGGTTTTTTCCTTCTTTTTCTCTATTATTTCCTCTAACCAAATATCATAGTTGGATTCTTCCCGTCGAGATTTGTCCAATGACTAAAACCATACTTAAATATGAGTTCTAGATTGAAATTTATGGCATCTCAAAGTTTCCTAAGTATTCATTCACCTTTTCCACCTCACTACCACGTGGAATCCACGTGGTTCCCTCTCACTTGTGACATCCCACATGGTACCGACGTGGTGCTGATGTGTCACCCATTACCTATCCTCTTGGTCATCAGGATCTACCTGCTTCATGTCCTCCCAACTTTCCGATCACATACTCTAAAAAATATGTCAGAGCTTCATCATCCTTGGAATTCACACTCTTCTTTGTTAGAGTCATTCTCCATTAGAGTACATCTACTTCTAATATCACAAATCACTCCAACGACCTTCCCCCAATGAATGGTTGGGATTGCTTTTCACTCACTACTCGATTGATGACCTCCATTCATCTGAGAGTTGATGGCCTTATGGCTGCAGTACCCACAATACATAAATTTATTTCAGTTCCTCAGTTTGCAAATGTTCCTTTGCTACCTCATATTGAATCCTTGTCTTCATCTTTCACATAACAATGTTTTTCGCAGTTGAATTCTTTAGTAAATTTCACATGCTCTTTTGAAGCTAAGCCCCTTTTCCTTCTAAGAAACCAACATAATAACCACAGGCTTATTACTTTGCAAAATTTTTGCAAGCTTAAACTTTGAGAAGATTTCCAAAGTGAAACTCTTCCAAGCCGTCGATCGTTTCCCTAAGTGAACGGCCAGATCTTTTTCGTGCAATAGTATTCGGGTTATAACTTTGGATGGTTGGAGTTAACACTCCGAACGGTCTCCTTCAGACTCTAAATGACTTTTAATCGTGACCATTGATTGTCATTGAAAGGACGATCTAGATATTTTGCATGCGAAAACAAAGCCATGAGGGAATATTCCTCGATACCTCTTGTTGATACCTTCAAACATCACAAATTTTCTAGATATCGAATAATTAGCTCTGTCTACACATCATTACTTTTTTCAGGATTTAACCTTCAACACGAGAATTTAAGAAGGAATATTATTCTATTCTTTTTTTTGATACCTTCGCACTGGCATGTTGGAATAGGCTATGAAATGGCTCTTCCAATGGATGATGTAGATTTCTCCATATCTGTTGAACAGTTAGATCTCCCTCTTAGAGTTAATATGTCAGGATGGGAATTGAATAGGAGATAGGAAGACTCTGATGCAAAGCATCGAACACACACTCTACCATTTTCAAGGTCCAATGGATAATTGAAGAGAACCATTGATGTGGTGGGATTTCTCTTTTGCAGGTTCAAGAATTAATGGTCTAGATTAACCTAGGGCCTGGTCAATCGTTGTTGAGTGAGAATTTTTAAACAACCATAAATTTTTCTACAAACATCATAATGAGGCCTGTGATACCTCATTGGAAAGGTATCAGGCATAGGAATGCAATGATATGGGTCTCCAGGTCGAAAAACCTATATAAGACATCAAAAAATATAGAAAAACAACAATTATGGATTTGGGGGGGGAGAAATGGCCATACCAACTTCAAGCAGTTATATCTGGGGCTACGAGTAATGAAATCAAGCCTAGGATAGCTTGATATAAATATGGAGAAGAGAAGAACAAGCTGGCATTGAAAATGGGGGGATATTGAGAGTGTAAATTGCTCAAAAATGCAAAACATAGACATAATCCGAATTCAGATGAAGAACCGAACATGCTGACTTCAAACAATCTTATCTTGATCTACTGACAAAGAAATTGCGCCAACAACAACTCAAAGGAAATATGAGACAAAGGAGAACAATACAAAATGATATCATTCAACATATCAGATCCAAGAACGTCGAGAACAACACAAGAAATTTAGAAAACGACCCAATAGGCATAGAGAATAATAAATTTAAATATATATCATTGGTAAACTGTCATAGGGTGAATGTAACCACCCGAGAGTCTCTTCAGGTCCCATTTGTAACTCCTACATATACATTTTTGAAATTCCAGAGAAATATGAAATGGAAAAAAGACAAAATTAGAGAAGAATGAAACAAATGGTCATGAGAACTTGAGAGTCTCTCTCTTGTTCTATAAAAGGGAGATAGTTGAATGTATTAAGGACTTTTTCCCTTTGTAACAAAGGATGGTACTAATACTTCTGAGGAATAAAGAGTCGGAGGAATTTCAGAAATTTGTGGCTTTGATGGATGTAGTAGAGACTACTCTTGATGCATTTATCTTTTTCTTGAGTAGATAGGATTCTGTTGTATGAATTTTTTCTGCACTTTGTGTTGTTTACTCAGGATATTACATGTTTCTTCATGCATACATAAATGATGTTGTAAATGTATTGTGCAACTATTTGTTTATACATATGTAGCATTATTGCTTTAATTTACCATTAGATAACATGAATTATTTATGGTTATGATGGTTAACTTTCTCTGTACTCATTCTATTAGTTTTTCTCCCAGGATAGTTTTGAATTAGTTTATATTAGATTAGTTAGCTTTTAGCTAGTTTAGACTTAGAATTAGTTAGAACTCTTTGGGGGGAAGTTTGATCTCTTTCCCCTTTTTATTCTTTTAATTCTGAGCAGCAACAAGGCCCATAAACTCGCGAGAAACACTACTCCAAACAAGAGCAGGTCTGATTGGGACCTGCCATCGGGCGTTTTCCCTCATTTGATTGAACGGGTAATTTTGGCTCATCAACATAAATGGTGATAGGATGTCCAGATGACATGTTGAGCCTGTGGAGTCATTTGCATTGATTTTTTGTTTTAATTTACTAATGGATCCATCCCATATCCCTCTATGGTGGTGTTTTTATGGTACTGTACATCCCAAACCTCCTAGAAAGATTTTATATTTATTTTCAGAACTAAGATTTGATGGCGAGGGTGAAATCTCTGCATCTGAACATACTTTTAATTTCTGTACATTTTGTGGTTTTCACAATATTACTGATAGAAATATCATTTGTAGGTTATTCACTCTCAGTTTTGCAGATCGGGTCAAGAGTTGGTGTGAGACTTTTCCGGCTTCCTATATTCACACATGGGAACAATTTATACGTGAATTTTTGCATGCTTTTGAGAACAATGATTATGATAATTTATGTGCAGAAATTTTAGAGCTTAAGAAAAACAAAGATGAATCTCTTGCAGATTTTGTTATCAGATTTACTCATCTTTGATATAGATTTCCTTTGTATGATAGGCCCTCTAACAATTATTTTATTTCATGCTTAGTTTCTCTTACTAATGAAACATATGAACTAGTGAATGAAGAATCTAAATCATGTTTTAATGTCCCTCTACACGTTGATTTGGAATTAAATGAAAATGTTGAAAATAATAATGGTTTAGTTGAAATCCATATGTCTGGATATTTCTTTACTATGGGGGATATAGACCAGATAGAAAATTATTTTTCATAAGAAACATTTGTATCCTCTCACCACTCCACTCCCCCTTTCTTTCCTTGTGACGACAAAGAATCATCTTGTGTAAATTCAAGTTCAAATGTTTCTCTAGTTGACAAAGAGGAGGGTTTTCCTACTGATAATGGGACACTTCGGGTCACACCGATGGTTATGTTAGTTTCTCATTGTCCCACCTCATCTTTTTCATCACAATAAATGGAGGAAGGAGCTATGAAGCAAAACTTGAAAGATGATCCTTTTTTTAATGAAGAAAATCTGGACACACTTAACGTGATACCTACCTCACCATTGGATAAAGTGGAATTAATTCATGCTTATTTGGATTATCCTGTTGTTACAATTTCTCCTTGTATGACTAACATAGAGCATGATTGTTTTCCTCTGGTTGATGGATCATTTATTGAAAATTCTTGTTCTAACGATTCTTGTAATTTTATCCGCTCTTCTAACTGTGATTATACTTTAGAAGATATTTCAAACCCTCATGTTGTGCAGGAGAAAGGCATCCACACTGAATTTTTCACTCAAGGGGAGAAGAAATAAACATACAAGACATACCTCTTGTAACACAACAACCCACTTCTTGTTTACAAGAGAAAAACTATCTTGAGGAAGAACATGTTGATTGTAAAACCACGCCTAGTGTGGAGCCCATTAATTCACAATCATCCAACGATGTTTTTAAAGAGGAGGAACTACCATTCAAGGAGTCACTTTTTGAAAATCCCTATTGTTCTAGAGAAGCTTTTCATTCTCTAAATTCTTCCATTTATTTCTATTTATATCCTGATCTTTTTAATGGATTAATTTTGTTGGACACACCTACCACACTTAGAGGGGGGGTGAATGAGTGTGGGGCTCTTTTTCCCAATACTTCCCTCTTACACAAAACTCATTAGTTAGCTTTCAACTTTTACTTATTACTCATTGTTGTCATTTATAACCAATTATATGTGAGCACATGTAAACAACATATATCAACAATATATTATCAACAATTCATCACCACAAGGAACAAAAAGAACACAAGATGTATGTACAATTTTCTTTTTATTACAGACTACAATCCTTGGGGTTTTTTAGCAACAACTGAATAGAGTAAAAATCTACAAGAGAACCATCTCTATCATGCAAGACTCAGCTTACACAATCAACACCAACTGAGATGAGGCAAAAATCCTCAATAGATATCAATCTGCAACAGGTACGCAACCTATCAGTAGTGCAACACGCATGTGTACGCGCCCTGAATCACTACAGTCTGTGTATGTACACAACTAGTTTATACAACAACTCGTGTATACCTTCTGAGCTATTAGGGTTTATCCTTCAAGATCAACTTAGATCCTCTGCAACCAATTCATCATTATCTTCTGTTTCTCATTGTCCAAACTGATCACCAGTCAGTCATAACACACCCAAGCTCTCCAATTGATTTCTCATACATCTCAACCATACACTATGAATGCTATTCAATCATGTATAAACAACAAGTATATTGTAGCCATCATATCAGTACTGAGTCACAAGAGTGTTGATCACTCCATCAACCAACACATACCACATGACGACAACCATACCAAGAATGCCTCAAGAATTCACCTCACAACAAACAAGAACTTCCATCAAGACAAATAATGCAACCATAGTAGAGCTTCTATGGCAGACCTGAGCCCATAGAATGCATATCTAGAAACTAATTCATCATCCAATAGCCTGTCATCAGCTCAAACAAAGATCTTCAAGACCTCATCAACTGTACACGCCCTGTCCTCATTCAACCTGCATATGTACATGCATTGGATCAAAGTTGCCCATGTATACCTTAGAAACTAAGGTTTCTAAACTTCCAAGACTTCTGTAGTCATGACCTCAGACTTGGCGAGACTTTAATGCATTCATGAGATCGTCCAGACCATCTCTCTCTCAGAATATATCTTCAATCATTCTCAAGATATCTTCAACAAGTGTACTTTCACAAGAGACCCTAGCCTCTTATTTATACTCTTCATCTTCTAGGTCACTTAACCCATATCTAGGTAACTTCCTTATTTTAGGGTTAACCACTTTCTATGAATAGAAAGTTCTCAATTATTTTATTAAAATAATCCTTCTTGATTTTGTCACTTTACTTTATCATTAAAATAATGATTTCTTCTTTTCAAGCACTTTGACTTATTTGACCATTTGGGGCCATACGGGGGTCCTCCAACTTCGTAAGGTCATAAGTCTCAAACTGTGAGGAGTTATGTGACATTCCACATACCACCGGAAATGGCATGACGAGCACTATCCATCTAGGATAGTTTCACCAACAAATTCATTGATCTTCATCTTATTATTATACATACAAGCATGGATTCTCTCAACCACAAAGCATCTTCCCGTGAGGGCTTTCACCATAAGGGAACCACTTTGGAGTTCATCCATTTGTACTTCTTATTAATCATGACAAGAAAATAATGATTCAACAAACTATGCACAATATATCAAAGAATCCATCTGCCTAATGTATCAATGACAACTCATTGATCCATCTTCATCTATGCATCTTGATCCATCTTCATCGATTGGTTTCCACTTGACATCTATCATTCTCATCAAGGATAATACATATACATTGTTCATCAATCATAAATCAATCAAGATTATCAATCAATCAATCCATTGACATCAATAAATCATTTCATCACTTGACATCAATCCTTTGACATCAAAATAATCAAATCATTGGCATCGATGACAACATGATCCAACAATATCCCCCTTTGGCATTGATGGCAATACCAACATTGATGTCAACACCAATCATTGATGTGAACATGTAGACAAGGCATTCTACACATCAATAGTCATCAATCACAACCATGTGACTATCTCTCCCATAACAATGTGACTATCTCTTCTCATTAGACTATGTCTTTCTATCAATAAACATCAATCACATCAATGTGACT